>CM056590.1:55857988-56380488 GCA_029721435.1 Gymnothorax reevesii
TTACGGGCAGGACTAGATATTTTATGTATTCTATGGTATAAATTAACAATATTCCTTTCCACAATGTCGGATATCTTCTTAATATTCAATACATGAAATAATTCAGTATTGTGGGAGCGTTTACTAAGACCTAAACATTGTTTTACTAATTTGCCCTGCATGGAATCTAATTTAGTTATATGATAACTAGAAATAGGTGAATATTCAAGACCATAAGTAAGAGTTGGTTGACAAATACGTTTGAATAAATAAGATTGCACATCAACAGAAGCACCAGGATATAAGATACCAACAGGAGATAAACTATAAAAAGATTGTCTGCATTTGGTTATCCTCTTTTCGACATGGTCAGTACTTGAACCTTCACGGTTGAATACATTGCCTAATATTTCAAGGGACAACACATTCTCCCAGACAGAGTCATTCATGTTCCAAGAAGGTTCAGGAAAGGGACCTTTTCCAATAATAATACATTTATTTTGTTGAATTTAAAACGCCACCTCTCACTATCTCTGGTACGTATATCAATTAAGCTCTGTAGGTCATTCACAGTAGTGCAAAATAGAGAGATATCATCGGCATAAGCCATAGAGTTATACAATTCATTACCAATATAAACATGTTTCGTGAAACTTAGTGCCGTCTCTCATGAGTTAAGGGTGAGTTTTTCACAGACAGGCCCACAGGTGGAAAATCTCCATCTCAGAATCAGGCCGTTTTTCCAGGATATGAAGGGTAGAGATCAAAAACAAATATTAAGGAGTGTTTGTTCAGATTAACCGCTCATCTGCCAAGCTGGCTACACCCAAAGATGCAAATACTTGAGGCAGAACTGGATTTCAAATCAGTTTATCTCAACTCTGCAGCAAACCTCTGTGAAGATCTCCGGTGCTCATACAGTAAGTTTTGGTCTTTACAGGTGATGCATGCGACACAAGTGCTGGAACTTCGGTGCAGATCTCAGGTCAGAGGTCAAACATCAACAGATGGGCGACATTCTTTAACTTTGAGGCCACGCCCACCAAAGCTGCATCAGGGCACAAACAATCCCAGAGTGCTGAGCGGTGTCAACACAAATGTACAGACCAGAAAGTACCAGAAAGTAACAGAATTTCAGAATGACAGAACCCTTCGAGCACTTAAATACATATTTAAATATAAATTTAATTATCTGGTGCTGTTGAAAACCTATCGTGTGGCGACTTGTATAAAAGAGCTCCCATGCGGCAGGTCTTTTAAACAAGTCGCCACATGATAGGTTCTTAACAGCTTTGATTCTGACATCTCGCATCATTGAGCAGCAGTCGCTGCATTTAGCTCTCTAAGGGTTAACCTCTGCTGTTTTTGACTCTTTTCTGCTTTGTCATACTGTCAGCACACTGGCAGTGTATAATGTACACTAGTGTATAAGTCAGATTATGCGCAGTCGCCAATTTAAACAAGAGAAGACTATTCACCGTCGTATCAGCACAGGAGTCATGTTAGGCAAAGGCTTCGTTAAAAAAAACCCAGCAATCAGGCTGTTACAGTGACCTCAATTTTTGAGTTTGATAAACATTTTGAATTTCATGAATTACAGGCCCTCAAATGAGCCATCTAATGTCTGTAATATTTGCAGAAACTGTATTAAATTTAAAGTTATTTCCAGATGAAAAGCAGTGAAACTGATTCATTATGTTTACTGCTAACAGCCAATCCCACCCAGGCATCTGCTATCAGTAAACACATCAGTCCGTCCGCAGCTAAACCATTATTACACCGAAGTAATGGCGCAGTTATTTACTGCCAATGTACAACATGAACACTAATTAGAAGAAGAAAAGCAGTTTGAAAAACAAATCTCTTGGAGACGGGGCTGGAGCCTTGTGGCGCTAGGCAGATGACAGACGTCACACTCCGTTTCAAAAGATCTGTCATGTAAAACTTCAGAAGTACTCAACTAAACAAAGAGAAAATATCAGGGAACAACTAGCCCTGCTGTCAGTCATGATGATGACTATTTAAGAGCCAAGTAACCCGCTGTTCCAATAAAAAAAGAATGTAATTGAGCTCTGCTCTCAAGCTGTCTGCAAAACTGTTGACAGGCAGAAGTGTTAACCGCATAACATGACTGTCAGAGAGAACAGAACGGGCAGAACTTTCTGTTTATTAGCAACCCAACACTTATAAAGTCTACACCTGACACCACTAAGTACACTATGCTCCATAATGCACCTGTACATTATTTCAGATATTTAGGAACGATTACGGGACATTTCGTCCCCAGATTTTTCATCCAAGGACTGTTCATCCCCTAACGATAACAAAACATGCCACCATTGCTGACAGACGGACGGACGACTGACGGATCACCATGATATAAGGGTTCGGGTCACAGGGTCAGAGTTATAATGCAGGAAGAGGGCGAAACATGACTGGGGACAAAAAATCCAGGGATGAAGAGTCTGTGGGCGAAGAGTCCTACAGCCTTTAGGAAAATGTTGGCTTTGTTCATATTGTGGAATAAAATATCTCATATGTGTCTATGTTGATGTTTGCATACTTTGATTTGTTTTCATTGGCAAAAAAATATATATATACTACTGTTGGAAAAAGCTAATGGCCTTGTTTTATGCGTCTATGACCCGTATAATGACCAGATATGATTTATCCACATTCCATTTACACACTTGGCTACATCAGAGGGTCTGCGCTCGACAGTGTAAGCGGGAAAGACAGAGAGGATTATCTGGCTGGATTATCTAGCGCCATAATCATTACACCAACAGTTTGACCCTTGTTGAGATACGTGCCCCATCATTACGCCAACAGTTTGACCGTTGTTGGGATACGTGCTCCAACATTTAGCAGATGACCCCAGGGTCATGGGAATGGACTCAACCAGATTCTCGGGCGCCAATCTCATCTTGCCACAGGGTTAATGGTTAATGCAGATGCCTGGGAATCTACCAAAAAACTGCTGTCCGCAAACCTTTGGCCAGCGAGACTCATGCCGGACAACTCCACAGTGCCATCCAATGGACTCTGACATAACTGCACCTGTACAATTTCAATACATTACAGTTTAGGTAAATATTTCTAAAGACTTTTAATTTCCTGAGTAAAACACTAATCTCACTCACGATGTCACAGAATAATGTGTATTTTGCTATACTGAAGGTTAAGAGTGGAATAATAGCCTTAATGCAGATTATTCTTGTAATTCGGTATTGTGTTGGACTTTTCATGACCAACTCTAACGCAAGTAGGTTGTTTGGTATCATTTTAATCCTCGTAATTTCTGAAATCTCGTAGGGAATATTTCGAAGGAATTGGACTTGTGCCATACCCTCCTTCAATAACTTTAAGTGAAAAATATGCTTCAGTTTTCCTTGTGGTCATGTCTCCTCCCAAAGCCCCTCCGGAATTCTTGGCTCAAATGACCCAAAACGACCTATGACCCCGCCATAGGACGCAGCCTTGAGATTGGGCATAAAAGAGGGGGAAACAGAGAAGTCGAGGAAGCTTGTATTCATCCTTCCCGCATATACGTCTGTATATGTGTAGTTTTGGGCTGCGCCGGGTATGAATTGACTTCTTTTCTGTAACGATGTAATTAGGTCTTGTGATTTAAGCTTGTGCCTGCCTGGCGAAATAAATTGATATTCGCATCTGTGGTGTGTTTCTGACTTTGGACAAACGCATACCTACCGGTTCGGACTCCTGGATCCCAGTTGAGTAACGTAGACCGTAATCGCGTGCCTGATCAACACGCTTGGCATCTGCGTTATAAGGTGGATTTTCCATGCTGTGTATGACGCTATTAATATGGCTTCGAGCAAAATTCCGTTTATATTTTTAGGTGGAAATCTTGACAGACGCAAGGCAGAGCTGCCGGGTGGCTCACACGGTTAAGGCACTGCGCTGCAGTGCAGAAGTGATCACCACGTCGCGGGTTCGAGCTTCGGCGTACCCACCGGCAGGGGTCGGCAGCTTTTTCAGAGTAGCGCACAATTGGTTATCGCGCTACAGGGTTACAAATTGGGAAGGGACTGCCGGATTTGGGTATTCGATAACAGCTTTGTTCGTTGCTCCAGCGCCTCCTGTTGGCCAGACGGGCGCTCGTCAGGAAGAATACGGCTTGGTTCATGTCCGGGTATCCTCCGCCCTCGCTCTGAACTTGCGAAGATTCAACCAGCGAGTGTACAAGAATCAGTGGCTGACAGGCACGTGCTTCGGAGGAGAGCCGTGAACTGTCTTCACTATCCTGAGTTGGCAGCAAGGGGTCGCATTCGAGCAAGCTTTGTACATAGTTCCCCAATTGGGCATTCCAAATTCGGGTGGGATTGGAGATGCCAAATTTATTAAAAAAAAAAAAAAAAAGACGCAAGGCCTCTGAACGATGTGTTTCCGTTATGCCTTTGTAGTTGCTCGCTGTGGGCCCCGGTAATCCCTAGTCATAGCGAGGCTATGTCAAATTACTGGCTTAATAGGCTGCCAGCCTCTGAGTTCTTTCGCCGGATTGGATAGTTCAGATGGTTTTGGTCCGGCGGAGTAGGGTATAAACCTGTTATGGGTCCGATGCACAACAGAGCTCCAAATTGGGTAATAAATTGACAAATTTAAATCCGAACATATTCATGCAAAACGCATGATAACCGCAAATGATTGCAACTAAAAATTTGTGTCTTAAATTTGATATGGAGACAGATATATTGTAACCACTAAGACATTAAGGCTGCAGCATCCGCTCGGCACGTCTCAGGCCACTTAACAGCAGAACGTGAAAGACGTCATCATGTGAGGCCTGGGGCAGGGGTCTAGTGCTGACGCTGTAGCCAGACCCCATTATTATAATGGAGACTGCGAGGACCATCGTTTAGCTGGCTGTTAAGGCAAACGCGCTTAGACCTTCCGCCTCAGCTAGGACCCTCCTTGGCCTAGTTGCACGGTGTTTACAACAGATACAAATCCAATTTGCAGTTACCCGCACGAAATGTAAATTTCACTCGACTGACAGTTTTCTGGGGAGACGGGGCATTACTGGGACAGTCTGCCTTGAGTAAAGATGACCTTGTGTGAAGGAAATTAAAAATCTTTTGCTGCTCTGACGAATCCTTACAGGCTGTAGAAACTGTTTCTCTTCCACCGATATCCTTGTAACGTAACCAGAGGGGTAATATTTTTGGTGGAGCGTAGCGCTGACGTGGTATGTTGTATCTGTGGATAGATCCGTTTAATTTCGACCACTTCTTTCCAAAAAAGTACCTTCAGAATCCTCCCGATGTGGTCTGAGAGTCAGATTTAAATCTACCCCAAATGGGTGACCTGAACTTATAGCTTTCCAACTGCTGTCTGATCTGCTCTCGGCACATGAAGCGAGAGTGAGGATGGCGGATACGGAAATTCTGTGATCAATCAGAAAGATGCTGCTGCAAATCAGGATTGGAGGTGTTTAGAAAAGCAGATCTGATTTACGAAATCATAAAGAAGATTCACTGGGATGAGAAGGTGAGGTGAGGGTTCTAATGAGAGCAGCTTTTTATGAAGGAATTAGCACTGTGAGTTAGCAGCGAGAGTTAGCAGAGTGAGTCAGCGCAGTCAGTTTGAGCCTGAGTTAGCACTATGAGTTAGCGCTGTGAGTTAGCAGTGAGAGTTGGCATAGTAGCCAGGCCTGGGTGACATCCAGATGAGGGAGAGGAGTTAACCTACAGCTGGAGATTTAGGGCTCTAGAAATCCTCTACAATAACAACCCACCACAAATGCAGGAGACCAACACTCTTTGTGTTCCACTGTTCTGAGGTCAGTGCGGTGCACAGCATGGTCTTCAGGTGCATCATTACATCACACCTCCTGAACCGGAACTTTCATCCATAGCAGTGCTTAATAATCACACCGAAACGGTGACAGAAACGGCCCTGAGGTCCTTAAGCAGGTATTACCCGCAATCAGCAGTGTTTCCCACGGTGAGTATGAGTGGTCAGTACACACCTGAGGTAAGGCATGACTGTCACATGGCAGATAACCCCACATGGTAGCCAGTTAAAGGTGGCGTCTAAAGAGACCCCCATCGCTCAACTCTCCTCATGTGAATGAGCACTGATCAGGGATCAGCTGCAGGCCAATTATGTTACCATTTAGGATTTCGTGTTTTTCCGACTTTCCGACAGTTTTTCTGGTGAATCTGATTGGAAGTGATGACTCACTTACTGAATACTGCGCCTCCCGACTGGTTGGGCTAAATGACATCAGACAAGATCAATCGAACACAGAAAAGCATCTGAATCTAAAAGTACCGTGTAATGGATCCAGGTCAGGTCAGCGGTATCAACACCATTCAGTGATCAGCCCTATCAGCGCTAGACTCCAGCTCCACAGCCTGGGGCAGGAATGTTCCGCAGAGCAAATCCCATCAGGCAGTGGGAAGCCTGAAGCCCAGAGGAACCCCCTCTGAACGCAGGGGGACTCTTTTAGCAGAGCTGCAAAATGAACTGCACACCCCGGGCCCAGCAGTGAGAGGCGGAGTCTGACAGGAGCGCAGCTGAGTCGATCCGTTTCCACCTGCTGCTCCTCAGAGACAGTATTAATCAGAGCCATTATCCCGACAGAGTCCCGCCTCCGCGGAGAGACTGTTACTCTCCCTCTCTCGCACACACACACACACACACACACACGCACACGCACATGCACAATCACACACACATACATATACTCATGCACATTCACACTTTCTCAGTCACAAGCATACACACATACACACACAAACACACACACACACACACTCTCAAGCACACAAACTCACACACAAACTCACTCTCACACACAGCAACACACATGAACACTCATACTCCATCACTCTCTCTCTCACACACACACACACACACACACACACTGGCTCCTCATCCTAAAAGATATGCCCAGGGAAAGAAAGAGTTGTTTGAAAAGCTTCAGTTGCCAAATGGGTCAGTGGTTTTGCCAGAATATCATCTCATACTTCAGCCTGTCGACTCCTCTTTAGAGAAGGACACCAGCCCCAGATGCTCTACAGTCCACAGGCTCATTTTGCACTTTTATTCTACAGTCTCATTCTCTAGGGGACAGAAAATTCCCTAATTCTTCCCTTCTCTGTAGTTTTACTTCTAATGACGAGCAGCCCCTGTCACAGGAGCTCACCGAACCCCGACCCCAACCCAAAATAACCACCCTTGAGCTCCAGCCAATAGCTGGACTACCCCACGACAGCAGCCAATAAAAAGTGAGGTTTCCAAACGAGGCTCCACTGACTGTGGGGACAGAAGGTCTCATCCAATCAATAGCCCTTAAAGAATGAGGATTTCCTGTCCAGAACAGCCAATCAGAAGCCAATCCTTCTCTTTCTGGCTTTCTTGCGGTCATCTCTCTCGTTCCTCCTGTTCCTCTCTAGTCTGCAGTCACTCAGCCTCATAACCAGAGGACAGAATAACGGTTTACAGAGGAAAAGTCCTTCTCTCCATTTTGCTACAACACCCAGGATTAGCCAATTAGCTAAATTCCTCTGCCAGAAGGTGGGACTAATTAGTGAAATTAGCTGCTTGAGTAAATGAGTGGAGGAGACTCGTGACCCCTGGATATAACAGCATCTGCTCATTACTACACACATAATCCAAGAGGACCAGCAACTCTGTGCACGTTACATAATCAAAGCAATTATATACACAAATAATGACATTCCAAAATTGCAAATTACATTTATGAATTGGCCTAAGGACTGTATTCACAACAGTACAGAAAGCTGAAAAAAGACAGCATTACATAATTTACTAATTATGACAGATAATAGCAAAGTCAGCAAAACAGGCAGCGGATGAGGGATTAGTTTCTCAAAGCAGAATCTCTGGATTTGCTAAATGACAGCTGTTTACCACCCAGAAAAGCTTCTTGTAGTTGGGTTTTAGTTTGTGTGTTTATCCAGTGAACTCTGTAATCCTGCTTTGTGAAACAGGGCCCAGCTAACTTGGTAATCCTTCAGTTCCTCTGATGACCATTGACAATTACATCACTCTCTGCAGTTACACCTGGGATCTGTCACTTCTCTGATAGCGTGCTGGATGACCTCTGCTGTGATCTGGCCAATGATTCCATGGCAGTTCTGAACCATGATCTCATTTCTTGTGTGCGTCCACACTAGTAACGGACAGTAAAACAGAAAAGCGAAAGGAGTCATGAGACAGAGGGAAACAGGGCTGATTCCTGCCTGATGAAACCCAGACACCCAGGCTGTCGTGCGGCGTGTCTCACAGTCCAATCCCACTGAGACGGTCAATGAACAGAGGACTGCTTCTGTCTGCTAAATATTCAATTACTCCACCGGTGCGCTTAATTAGATCACATTAATGAACTGGAAACCCTGGCAGCAAGACAAGAGCCTATCCAGAGAGCAGATGCAAATGGCAAAACAGTCCATTATTACAGGAGCTCAGTGATGCACAGGGCAAACCAGTCCATTATTACAGGAGTTCAGTGATGCACAGGGCTGAATAGTCCATTATTACAGGAGTTCAGTGATGCACAGGGCAAACCAGTCCATTATTACAGGAGTTCAGTGATGCACAGGGCCTGAATAGTCCATTATTACAGGAGCTCAGTGATGCACAGGGAAAACCAGTCCATTATTACAGGAGCACAGTAATGCACAGGGTAAAACAGTACATTATTCCAAGAGCTCAGTGATGCACAGGGCAAACCAGTCTATTATTACAGGAGCACAGTGATGCACAGGGTTAATATCCCCTTTTCAGGCTATTGCACACTGAGCCACGAGGATAACTGCAGGTAAACCAATACACTACATGCACGCAAGCACAAGTCAAACAATTACACACACACACCCACACACACACACACACACACGCGCGAGCATAAACACATGCACGTCCTTGTACTTCTATCCTTCTGAGGACTTTACATTGATTTCCATTCATTCTCTGTGACTCATTACAGTCTTAGCCTTTCCCTAATCTGAACAAAAGAAACATATACCTAACTCAGACATTTACCCTAATCTTAACCTATCCCTAACCCTAACCTTACCCCTACACTTAACTAGCACAATTAGCCTTTTTAGAAGTGAGGACCGGTGAAAATGTCCACTTTTCCCAATAGCAGGAAACAAAGTTTCATGGTTCTCACTGTTTATCAAGTACAAGAACACACATGCACGCACGCACGCACGCACACACACAAACACAGACCATGGTGGTTGTTGGGCAGTAATTCCAGTGGGTTAAGGGTCAGAGGTCAAGAGAGGATTGAGTGACCACATCAGCATCACTGTGAGGCTCATCAGGACTGACTGACGAGAGTCACTGAAACAGCCTCTGTGTCAGAGCTGTTGCTAATGCTAACCCTCCAGCGAAGGGCTAACTATAGCTCAGCATGTCCTGGTATTGGTCAGGGCTATCAGTGTCATTTGTGTGTGTGTGTGTGTATACTGGCTATTTATGGAAATATGATGGTGATTGAGGAGAGAAGGGAATATGGTTTTGAGCTCTCAGCTCTCTGTACTTATAGTTGATAGCAGAAGTTATGAGTTATGAACTCCTGGCCCTCGCAGTGCAATGAATCTCCTGTCTGAAAGAGAAATTAGTCTGATCACAGCAGGCAGGCATTTGATCCCTCAGTAAGATGACAGTGGGAGGACTGTATTATATTTCACTGGAGATCAGTCTGTTCTCCGCTGTGCGGATGTTACATGGAGAGGCCAGTGAACATGACCCGCTGAGAGCAGATCTCCATCACACAGGCTGCAGCTGCTCTATTACAGTCCAGCGACAGATTCATCTGTTCTTTACGCTCTCTGTTTGGGTTGTGTTCAGACTACTGCTGCCCGGAAAGAGTTAAACATCCTTAAAATATCAGTGTTCAAACATCCCGTCCAATCAGAGAGTCTAAATGTACAGAGAGAAAGAGAGAGAGAGAGAGAGAGAGACTTTGACATTTAACACGCCTTTATTGGCACAATATCCAATAAAGAGGGAGAGAGAGAGACCTTTGATACCCCTTTAATTTAAACAGTAACAAGCAGCACATCAAAACATTACAGAAAACAGCAAGGCAACATTGCAAGAAAAAAAAAAGATCACACTTCAAGAAAAGAAAATCTTCTCATCCGGCTGCTCTTTCTTTTTTTTCCCCTTCACTTCATAGCCTGTAAGCCCCTCCCATCCATCTCACGCCAGATGAACAGTAAGGCCACCCAAACCATGTGCACAAATAGCTCCTCCCCCCAACACACACACACACACACAGGCACACACACCAAACTGCCTCAAACCCGCTCATATCATTTAAGAGCAGTGTGAGCATACTCTACGCCGAGACGAGCTTCGACAAACCCCCGAAAACCGACAGACGGTCCGTTGCCCGACTCCCCCGAATCATGTTTCGTCTGGTCACCCAAACCGCCAAACAAGAAGTTCTTGTGTCTGTTTGCAAAATTATACCCTGGCCCAAAAATGAACAACAAGTGAATAAAAATAACAGAAAAAATAACACACAGAACCTTCAGTAAAGCAAACAAATTGCTCAGTCTTCTGTTAAAAATAAAAATGTGGACAAAAGATTCGTCCTGAGAGCAGAATGGACTGTTGCCCGGGTCAAAATGGGCCAGATACACAGCAGAGGCAATGGCCCCGTGGACCAGCCTCCACTGCAGGTCTCCAGACCGCCTTGGCAAGGGCTGCTTGTAAAACACCCTCCATCCAGCTGCCGGTACCAGGGCATCAGCAAACACCCCCTGGCACCTACTTTGTTTGACGTATCTCAAAGCTTGTAAATGGCGCACTTTTATACAAGTTACATATAAGGCCTTCTTGCTGGCGTCTTCGAAACTGTTCATGCGAGGGGAATGTGAAGGAGAGAAGGTACCCCCCCCCACTCCTGCCAATCCCCCACTGATGCAGACACCCTCTGCTCTGGGAAAATCTGATCCTCCCCCTGACCGGGGTGGGTATGCAGGCCTTCCAGTTCCTCCCGATCCGAAACAGGCAAAGCAACCGTCACATTCAGCATCAGGCTGTCCAGTGTGCGCACTGAATACTGCCCAGCTGCTGAGCCACTGTCTGCGCGGATTTCCACCCGAACCCGTCTGGGTTCCGTAAATGAGCAAGCCTACAGATGCCTGCTTCAATAAAGCGCCTCTGTAAGGTGGCGGGAAAGGCTCCGCCCAGTAATATTAATGGGTTACCAAACAGTGGTTCTTCTAAGACCCACCGACCAGAAACCCTTTCCCAGTTCCGAGAGACCTGCAGGAGCTTCCAGGCTTTCAACACTGAGCTATAAAAATCAGAGCATCAGGCAACATTGAGATGATCCGGCTGCAGCAGGAATAGCTGCCGATCCAGCCCCAAGCCACCATAGCACCTCAGGAGGCAGCAGGCAGGCCCTCTGCAGCAGACATCCCTGTGGTAAAGCAGTCTCTGCACTGCCTGCAAGCGGAAGGCAGCCACTCTGCTCTCAAGGTCAATGAGACCCTGCCTGTCGTCCTGGAGTGGCAGGTACAGCACTGATGCCTTCAGCCAGTGCTGCTCTGACCAGAAAAAATCCACTAGGACCTTCTGAACATTTCGCAACAGGCCCTCTGGGGGGGATAAAGTTGTCAACCAATGCCACCAAGCTGTTAATCACGAGTGCCCTGCCCCTATATGACGCATTCGGCCAAAACCTTTTCCACCTCGCTAACTTATTAGAAACCTTTTCAAGAATACCCTCCCAGTTTTTATTAACAAACCCTTCAGTGCCCAAGAGTGCAAAGAGAAAAGAGCTGAAGACATCATCTGAAATCATGAACACAAATCCCTGTGGAACGCACCCTTCCCAAAAACCTTCACACCTGACACTCCTCCAGTGTGCAGGCCTCAACACTAAATGACCGACTGAAGCCTCACTCTGTCCCTGAAAGGTTGGCATTTCGAGTTCCCAAACCCCTGCACGAAAAATCAGCCTCAGCCTCCACACACTGAGAAACTCTAAACCTAGAAAATTAACAGTGTGAAATTAACTCCCACCCAAACGCTGATGCGCAATGACAGAATCAGCAGGCTGGAGAGAGAAGTCGGTTGACGCAGTCACTCTGCGTCTCTGCTCTCATCGCGCTGATTATCTAACATACGACTCATTACTGCTGCCAATCAGCACTGCACAGGTCGCCTCATCCACAGGAGAGACACGTGTCACATCGGAGCAGCAGGGTTGCCTCAGCTCGAGGAGCGTGACTGTACTGCAGCTGGATTGGGCTGGGGGTTCTGACCTGTTTCTGAAGAGATACACAACAGGCCAGAGGTTTGGAAACAAGGTCAATACAGGTCTGAAAGATTCCTCCCTTAGGACCCTAAGCATTCTTCCAAGCTCTGGCAGGGTTACCTCGACAACAAAAGAAGAGGGTGTTCTTCGAAAGATGGTTTGACCCCCTCAGTCTCCAGACTTCTCTCCAATTGAGTTTTTGTGGGACAAATTGGATCGATCTATCAGAAAAGTGCATCCCACGAATGAGCAGTCTCTCATTGATGAACTTAAGCTTGGAATGCAATTCCTGGGAAATACCTTAAAAACTTGTGGAAGGGATGCCTCATATGTGCCATGCTGTTGTTAAAGCAAGAGGAGGTTACTTTGAAGAAAGCAGTCTAAGCAAAAGAAAAAAAAAGGAAATACCTGATCATTTGAGTAAAAATGTATTCTGATAAGTGACTCTTTATATAATAATCATGTTTATTTTGTTGCAAAGTCTGCCAATGAAAATATATATTTTTTTGTACAAATTTGATCTGGCTTCCAAACTTTTGGCCTGTAGAGTACATTTGAAAAGAGTATTGCAGATTAAGTTAAGGAATCACAGAATTTGATAATAAAAATGGCATCGACTGTGAAACACGGGATGTCACAGGATTGGGCCAAAATGCAATGATGCAATGAGATGGAGTTTATACATCATCAGGAGATGAAATATGTTTTTACATTATATTACATTACACTGCATTTAGCAGACGTTATTACCCAAAGTGACAAACAAAAAGGAGTAAATCAAGCATCAGTGGTAAAGCACAATAATCAAAACATTACCAGGTGCACAAGAAAAAAATAACTGGGTGATGTGCAAATGTAGCAAAACTGCAGAACAGAACAAAAAACGTACTAATGGGATTTGTTTAAGGAGAGAAAGAGAAGAGTGAGTTAGTTGGTTAGTTGGTTAGAAGAGAAGGTGGACTCTGAAGAGATGAGTCTTCAAGAGCTTCTTGAAGCCAGAGAGCGACGCCCCTGCTCCGGTCGCGGCAGGCAGGTCATTCCACCAGCGTGCAGCTGCCTGTGAGAAGTGTCTCGCCTGCAAGTGCCTTGTGTGGAGGGATGGCACGGCTAGACGGCGTTCCTGGGAGGAGCGCGGTGATCAGCCAGGTAAGCCTGTAAGATGGGGGTGAGGTAGGGGAGCAGACCCAGATATCACTCTGTAGGTCAGCAGAAGTGATTTATATTTGATTCCTGCTGCAACAGAAAGCTGTGGAGGCTAATGAGTAGTGGAGTGACATGAGCCCTTTTGGGTTCATTGAATACCAGACGCGCCGCCTCGTTCTGGACCATCTGTAGAGTTTTCACAACACAGGCCGTGAGGCCAGCCAGGAGGGCATTGCAGTACTCAAGCCGAGAGATGACCATTGCTTAGACTAAAATTTGCGTAGTATAGTTGCTTAGGTACGGCCTGATTTTCTTTATGCTGTATGAAGTGAATCGGCACGACCGGGGAACCGAGGTAACATGAGTTGCGAAGGAGAGCTGGTCATCAATCATGATGGCCAGATTCCTTACCGCTTTGGACGAAGTGATTTCACTTGAGGCGATATTGATCTTGAGATGGTGATGGATTGATGGCTGGGCAGGATTGACTAAGAGCTCCGTCTCGATCTTCAGCTGAAGGTACTTTTCCTTCATCCCTACAGAAATATCGGAGAGGCAAGCGGATATTCTTGCCAAGACGGTAGGGTCATCTGGCCGGAATGACAGCCTGAGCTGTGTATCCTCTGCATAACAGTGATATGAGAATCTGTGAGAATGGTTGACTTGGCCAAATGATGTTGTGTACATGGCGAAGAGCAGGGGCCCCAGCATCGAGCCTTGGGGGACCCCCATGGAGAGGAATTGCAACGGGGATGTTTGCCCTTGCTATGATACCAAAAATGAACACCCAGGGACGTATAACTCAAACTAAGAAAGTGCTTTGCCCGAGATGCCCATATCAGCGAGGACTGATAACAGGATTTTGTGGTTTACTGTGTCAAAAGCCGCAGACAGGTGCAGTAGAATAAGGACTGAGGATAGGTCTGCTGCTTTGGCAGCTCTTAGGGACTCTGTCACAGACAGCAGAGCTGTTTCAGTGGAGCATCCACCTTTGAACCAGACTGTGCATTTTTTATTTGTGCACAAAATCTACGATTTTGTTTACAGTAAGGAACTGCGTGATTTGTCTGGAAACCGCCCTTTCCATGACCTTTGATAAGAATGGGAGTAGCGAGACTGACCTGTAGTTCTAGGGTGGGGTAGGGACGAGAAAAAGTTTTTTGAGGAGAGGCTTTACCCATGCCTGCTTGAATGTTGTGGAAACTGTGCCCGATCTCAATGAGGCATTAATCACATGTGATTGCAGGCGCCACTGCTGCGGATATTTCTTGCGAGAGTTTAGTTGGCACCGAGTCAAGTTGGCATGAAGTACGACAGTGACAAGATAGGAGTTTTGACACTACACCCTCAGTGAGAGGTGTGAGTTCACGGAGTGAGGTATGATCACCCTGAGGAGACAGAGATGGGCATGTAGTAGGACGGCTACATGTGTTAAAGGAGTCAGATGGCCCATTCCAGAAAAGCAGGCACTGGCTTGTAGTAGAACAGCCACATGTTTGTTCAACAGGAACGTCCTTTGGATTTGTGAATCTCTGCTGATATCGGCCACTTTGTGAAAAAGGAAGCGAATGTGTCTGCGGAGAGGTTTGTGGCCGCAGACGGAGGATTCAGTAGAATAGAAAAGGTGGTGAATAGTTTTGATTGTAGAAAGCCTGTTTTGCAGCTTTGATGCTGGCAGTGAAGGAGAGTAGGATTGATTTGTAGCCCTGAAGGTTAGCAGGGTCAGGGTATTTTCGCCATTTTCTTTCCGCTGCTCTGAGTTTGGTGCGCAACTTTCGGAGGGTATCAGTCAGCCAAGGACTGGGCTGTTTAGAGCGAGCAGGTTGAGTGGATAATGGACACAGTTTATCCAGGCATGAGGTCAGTGGAGAGCAGATTGACTCCGTAACCTCGTTAATCTCAAATGAGGAAAATGAGCAAAGGTCAGGTAATGCGGATTTGACCACCGATGAGAAGTGGCTGGGCGACAGGAGGTTGCGACGGAATGAAACCAGAGCGGGAGGAGCAGAGGGCAGTTCCTAAAAGCTCACATTAAATTAAATGAAGCAGCGGTCTGAGAGGTGCAGAGGTGTAACTGAGACGCCAGCTGCCTCAGAGTTCCGGGTCAGAATCAGGTCAAGTTGTTTGCCAGCTTTGTGTGTGGGACAGCAAGAAACCACTGTCAAGTCAAATGAGTCAATTAGGGACACAAGGTCAGCCGAGAAAGGTACATTAGAAGGATATTCATGTCACCGGGAACGAGAGGCGGACTTTTCTGCTCAGGGATGGAAGACCGTAGTGTGTCTAGCTCATCCAAAAATGAAGCACTGATTACTAAAACGCCACAAGTCAAGTCAAGTCAAGTGTGACTTATGGGGTTTTAGTAATAGGTGCTTCAAATGTGCCCAGTTGACCAGGAGGTCGTTAAAGACAATCACAAAGGCTTTCACTGGGGCAGTCACCCTAACTGCATGGTATTCAAATGAGGCTTATTGGTGTGGAGCTAATTGTGTGTATTTCCAGTAGTTGTTAATCAACAAGCCTGCTCCCCGTCCACACTGGGACAGACGTGAGGTGCGGGAGAAAGAGCAGTTGCATGAAAGCACTGCTGACCAGGCAGTTTTTTCAGGCTTTATCCAAATTTCAGTAAGAGCCAGCAGGTCGAGAGATAAATGGTTTGCATATGCAGTTATGAAATTCGCTTTTTTGACTGCAGACTGGCAGTTCCATAACCACAATGTCTACATTAAAAAGGGCAAACATTCCCCAGAAAGTAGCCACTTATTTTACAGAATCTTAGATTATTAAGATGGCGTCCATCTGTCACAACATGATGAGAATATAGAATTTGAGAAATAAAGAAGTAAGCTGAATTTATTTAGAAGTAATTAATGATAAATTCAAGCTGGGGATATATTCAGCAGTAGATGATGAGCGTATTCAACGAGTGTGTGTGTGTGTGTGTGTGTGTGTGTGTGTGTGTGTGCGCGTGTGTGTGTGTGTGTGTGTGTGTGTGTGGGTGCAAGTGCGCGTGAGAGGGCCCGTGCACATGTGTGTGTGTGAGTGTGTGCGTGCAAGTGCCCGTGAGAGTGCCCGTGCACATGTGTGTGTGAGTGTGTGTGTGTGTGTGTGTCTGTGTGCGTGCAAGTGCGCGTGAGAGTGCCCGTGAGAGTGCCCGTGCACATGTGTGTGTGTGAGTGTGTGCAAGTTCACGAGAGGGAGTATGAATGTCGGTGCTTGTGTGTTTCAGTGTGTGACTGTGTGAATGTGCCTGAGTATTCTCGTTTATGTGTGTGTATTCATCAATGTATGAGTATGAGAGCCAGTGCTTGGGTAAATCTGCTTTTCCACCTAACGTGGAATGAAATTTTTGCGCGACCAGATTACATTCAAAGTCAATGCAAAGACGCAAATACATGCGAAAAGACGCCAGTGCATGCCGGGCGACGCGAATCACGCGGGAGACACGGCGTGACTGGTCATGAATGGCTCGCAGGAATGGCGCGAATGCACAAAATTCGCATTTCGCTCCACATCAAAATATTCTTCTGTGGGAAATTTACACGAGTAGAGCAGTGTTCTGAATAGCAGCATTGCTACTAGCAGCAGCAATCCTAATGATTGTGTTTTAATTATTGGTCATCACTGGTGTTCAGTAACTGTCACGCACTTGGAGATGAAAAATTAATGAACCATAATGGTGTGGACTTCAGAATGCTGACAGAACACAAAGTGCAGGTTTTTACCCAACCAGTTCTGTACTGGGTTGGCCATTTTGTGCCTAATGGAGGCCAAAAGAGGGGCCCATCAGGCGAGATGAAGGGCGGAGACTTTTTTCTAAAGGAGAGCCATTTACTTACAGCATTCTAAATACAACAAAACCCAAAACTTTCCTAATCTTCTGAGAGCATTTAAAGCGGACACTCATTGAAAATCCTAAAGCAGGTCAAAGTATACCTCTATCGAGCGCAAAGAGCATACTGAACACGATAAAAATACTTTTGCACCACCAACTAAGCCCAGGAAAGAAATATAAACAATAAAAGTCATCCTTCCATTCACCCTCAGCAAGTCTCTAATTGGCAAAGAAACAACTTAATTTTGATGATGTCACGAGTTGTACAATTCGTACTGTACTCAGATGCAGCCCAGATAGAACACGGTACTTCTGTCCCTCACCCCCACCTACTGTACCATTTATGCACCAGAATTCTGACTTTCGTCGCATAATGCGCATCAATTTGTGTCATCTACGTACATTTCGCAGTACCGAAGTATTCTCGGAAGTAATAATGCCAATAAAATAAGGTTATAGTTTGTGTACACTGTCATACTCGCAAGCGAGCTAGTTGGCTACCAAGCTCGCAAGCTAAGGTGATATCAAACTGTATAATATAGCTGGCACATCAATGTATTTAGCTAGATCGCCAACCGGCCATTGAGGTAAAAAGGATAGCACACCGATGATTTGTATTTAGCTAATTTGCTGGAATGATTATTCACTAATGACTGGGACCGAGATTTGGGGCTAAATAGCAGCCCAGCATTCAATACGGTGAAATGCTACGAAGCGCTACAAGAGGGACCGCCCAGCTATCGCTGAGTGGACAATTTGTGGCAGTCCATCATCGGGGTATGGCTGCGTAAAATTAAAAACTACAATTACCGTGATCCACATTGATTCAGACAGCAGCCAGCACCTTGCTACACTTTATAGCTGTGTCAAGCGCGACTTGCAAAGAAAGACAACCTAGTGAGATAAGCCAATAGTATTCAACTGTATGATGGATTTATTTAGCTTGCAGAGCTTGTTCATAAGTTAGGAAGCTAGTACTAAGTTAAATGAACCGCTATGTTGGCATGCAATGTAACCTTTCCGCCATTTTGATTCCGCACCGAGTTCAATATGCAGAATGTTATGAAGCGTTTCATGAGTTCGCAAGTTGAACGATATGTTTACTTGTGACACTATGTAACAGAGGCGAACGGCCCCAGGGGGTGACTCACCACGAAATCTAAATCAAGCAAACATATCGTTCAACATGCAAACTCTTGTAAGGCTTCTTAACATTCTACATATTGAATGCAGCTGGGCTACACAGTAGAACTTGTGACGTCACGAAAAATCGAGCTGATTTCAGAGCAAAATCTAGGTGATCTGAATAGCATTATTTTCTAGCTTCCCTTCAGATTTTTTCCCTACTAGGAGTAATTTCTGACGAAGAAATGTGAATATTCATACAAATTATGAGTTTTTCTGTGTATTCAACTAAAATTTGAATCAATACATTTCCAGTTCAAACAGCCTATTAAAGTGATTAACATAACCCGTTGCTGAATACCCTTCGGCCTCAAGGTCACAGCGTTAAGTTCAAAGGTGAAATCCAGCAAAAAACATGACATTGCACATATATGTGTGACAGTGAGTTACCATACCAAATTTGGTGAAGCTGCAATAATTAGAAGCCAAGTACTGACTCGGACAAGATTTCCAGGGCCAAGGTCACAGCGCTAAGGTCAAAGGTCAAATCCAGCAAAAAAATGTGACGATGCACATTTATGGGTCATAGTGAGTTACCGTAGCAAATTTGGTGGAGCTGCGATCATTAGTTGCCGAGTACTGGCCCGGACAAAATCATGGACGGACGACGGACAACAGACATGCAGATGACAACACCCCTCCGGGCCGGAGTCGGCCGAGGGGTAAACACTGTCTGCAGAGACATTCATGAATGTAAACTCAAGGTGATCAGACATTACTTTGTCCATGGTGCTGAACCCAAACTCAACGTGATTACGCGACTCTGTCCGTGGTGCTGAACCCAGCTGAAATGTCATTTACCATAGACAAGCAGAACTGCAGGTAGATGCAAAACTATTGGACACACATTTAGTTTTCATTTGACGAGTGTTTGAAGATAAAGGTTTATTCTCTTGTTACTGTAGCACATCCAGTTTGACACTCAGATAAATCGGCAGTGAAAGTGATTAAACACTCCATGGCACAGCTCCTCTCGCAGGATTTTGCAACATGGAGCACAAGAGCACCCCCTGCAGACTGCAATTATCCTGCATAACCATCCTCTCCAACACAGTGCAAAACAAGCACGCAGTAACTCACACAAATAATATTTAACTATGATATACAAGGGCTCAATCAGAAAGTAAATTATGGTTATTGGATCAGCTGCAGTGAGAGGATGTATGAATCAGCAGGTTATGAGTATGACAGTTTTTTCTTCAGTAACCTGGGGATAATGCCTCAATTACACAATCAGAAGTAGACATTGTGAGTAAACAGCACCAATTTTTCCTCAGCTTCAAAAGCACACTTAGTAGTACACAGTGTGAGTACTACTACTACTAACAGTACTCATTATTCTCCATCAGCTTCTGGTTTAACATACTGTATCAGCACATATAAACACCAGTTCTGAATCACTCTCTACACTCACATCCAAACCTCTACACTCTCTAACTACAACCCAGACCCAACAGAAACTAAACCCTGACCTCTAACCCTCAATGCCAATGCTGTACCCTAAACCCTATACTAAACCCCGACCTCTAACCCTCAATGCCAATGCTGTACCCTAAACCCTATACTAAACCCCAACCTCTAACCCTCAATGCCAATGCTGTACCCTAAACCCTATACTAAACCCTGACCTCTAACCCTCAATGCCAATGCTGTACCCTAAACCCTATCCTCAACCCCGACCTCTAACCCTCAATGCCACTGCTGTACCCTAAACCCTATACTAAACCCTGACCTCTAACCCTCAATGCCAATGCTGTACCCAAAACCCTACACTAAACCCTGACCTCTAACCCACAATGCCAATGCTGTACCCTAAACCCTACACTAAACCCCGACCTCTAACCCTCAATGCCAATGCTGTACCCTAAACCCTATACTAAACCACGACCACTAACCCTCAATGCCAATGCTGTACCCTAAACCCTATACTAAACCCTGACCTCTAACCCTCAATGCCAATGCTGTACCCTAAACCCTATACTAAACCCTGACCTCTAACCCTCAATGCCAATGCTGTACCCTAAACCCTATACTAAGCCCTGACCTCTAACCCTCAATGCCAATGCTGTACCCTAAACCCTATACTAAACCCTGACCTCTAACCCTCAATGCCAATGCTGTACCCTAAACCCTATACTAAACCCTGACCTCTAACCCTCAATGCCAATGCTGTACTCTAAACCCTATACTAAACCCTGACCTCTAACCCTCAATGCCAATGCTGTACCCTAAACCCTATACTAAACCCCGACCACTAACCCTCAATGCCAATGCTGTACCCTAAACCCTATACTAAACCCTGACCTCTAACCCTCAATGCCAATGCTGTACCCTAAACCCTATACTAAACCCCGACCTCTAACCCTCAATGCCAATGCTGTACCCTAAACCCTATACTAAACCCTGACCTCTAACCCTCAATGCCAATGCTGTACCCTAAACCCTATACTTAACCCTGACCTCTAACCCTCAATGCCAATGCTGTACCCTAAACCCTATCCCACAAGTGCACAGCCACCAGCCTCTCTTCACTTGTCACTTCCTGTTGCTCTGGTGGTGAAAGTGAGAGAGAAGAAAAACTTGCTAAGGATTACAGTCACATGATTATGGTCACATGACAGTACAGATGCATTCCTGAGCACAGGTCTCCACCAGCAAATTTACATGGAGAATAATACACTGCTCTTAGATGAGGGAATGTGAGTGTTTGTGTATATTTGTGTTATTGTGTGCATGTGTGTCAGTGAGTGTGTGTGTGTGTGTGTGTGTGCGTGCGTGTGCGTGTCTGTGTGTGCGCATGTGTGTGTGTGTGCGTGTATGGTTTTGTGCATGTGTGTGTGTGTATGGTTTTGTGCGTGTGTGTGTGTGTGTGTATGGTTTTGTGCATGTGCATGTGTGTGTGTGTGTGTGTGTGTGTGTGCGGGCGCGCGCGCGTTTGCGTGCGTGTATGGTTCTGTGCATGTGTGTGTGTGTGTGCGCGTGTGCGTGCACGTATGGTTTTGTGCATGTGTGTGTATGAGTGTGACTGTTACTAAGAAAGAGAGGGAGAAAGACATTCTCCATACAATTCCATACAATTTTTTCAGGAACAATTTGTCAGTTCTGAATGTTAAATTTGATCAGGAGGGCTGGATGGGGCGGAACAGGATATAGAGACCTGTCACATGTCTACTGCTCTAAAGAAGCTCCTGTCAGACAGCAGGAATGAGGAAGTACTCTTAAGAGATAATGACAGCAGTACAGGGCCTCTAACAATGCCTCATGCATGTGTGTGTATGTGCATTTGTGCATGTGTGTATTTGTGTGTGTGTCTGTGTGCGCGTGCGTGTATGTCTTTGTGCATGTGTGTATTTGTTTGTGTGTGTGTGTGGGAGGGGGGGGGGGGGTGTGTGTGTGTGCGCGCATCTGTGTTTGTGCATGTGTGCATTTGTGTGTGTTGTGTTGTGTGTATGTGTGTGTGTGTGTGTGTGTGTGTGTGTGTGTGTGTGCGAGCGCATCTGTGTTTGTGCATGTGCGTATTTGTGTGTGTGTGTGCGAGCGCATCTGTGTTTGTGCATGTGCGTATTTGTGTGTGTGTGTGCGTGCATGCATCAGTGTTTGTGCATGTGTGCATTTGTGAGTGTGTGTGTGTGTGTGTGTGTGTGTGTGTGTGTGCGCGCGCATCTGTGTTTGTGCATGTGCGTATTTGTGTGTGTGTGTGTGAGCGCATCTGTGTTTGTGCATGTGCGTATTTGTGTGTGTGTGTGCGAGCGCATCAGTGTTTGTGCATGTGTGCATTTGTGAGTGTGTGTGTGTGTGTGTGTGTGTGTGTATAAATGCAGATGGAAATAAATTTCATATTGTTAGTGACTGGATCTCCCAGCCCATGGGTGAGTAATTTATTTATTTATTGCCCGACAGGAAAGACAGACAGTGAAGAATTTCAGTGCTCAGACTGAATAATGGATGTCCATCACAGATATGAAAGAAGGACAAGTGGAGGACCAGGACTGAAGCTGTCACACAGACACACACACGCATACGAACAGAAGTATACACATGCATTCATAAACATACATCCATACACACATCACACTCGCTCATACAAATGCAGCCAAACACATGGGTTCATAATCACACATATAGAGGCATACACAGTACATTCACACACACACACACACACACATACACACACACCAGCAGATCAGCCCCTCAGATTCCCAGACCTCCTGCTGAGATGCTTTCCGCTGCTCCGAGAGCCACAGCTGAGTGGGCTGGTTACCGCTCTCACTGAGCGCAGGCACAGCTCAACAGACTGCTTCACCTCCCACACCTCCGCCGGCCAGAGGTTAATACACCCTTACATTCCATCTCCGACCCCCACATACAGAGAACCTTCTGTCATCATAACCTCTGACCCCTGTCATCCAAAATGTCTTCAAGCATTGTTTCTCAAGTTTAGCCATAAAGGCAGATACACAGACACACAGAAAGACAGACAGACGCACAGGAGACATTGGAAACTCCACATGGAAAGGCCCCAGGTGGGATTTGATCCTATAACCTCCTTCCGTAGGGCAGCAGGACCGCTCATGGCACCACTGTACCACCCTCTGCATACCTGCGTCCTGTCACGGACAACGTGCCGTTTCCTGAGTGCTAATGAAGCTGCGCTCCATCACAACCCTGCAACACTAAATCATACTGTATAAATAATACTGTATTTACTGTGCAACATACTGGGAGTGCAGGGAGTAAACAGGCCCGTAAAACAGCCCTATAAATATGAGCACCAGGGGAAAGCATTACACAAGCCTCCATCACATGAGATAAAGATGCATCTGTATTCTCTATACCTGCGTCTCCATGGAAACCTCACTCCAGGTTAGAGAGGATAGAAAGACATGATACAGATGGGGGGGGGGGGGGGGGAGAGAGAGAGAGAGAGAGAGAGAGAGAGAGAGAGAGAGAGAGAGAGAGAGGAGGGGAGAGTAAGCAGTCAGGCCAGTTTTTGAGGCAGGTCAGCTGACCTCAGGTTAATTCAGAGAGGGGCAGTATTTCGCCCGAGAGAGAGACCCCACAATCTGCATAATTGAAGATGTAAAATATGAGACATGTGTCACTGACATTTATAGAAGTGCTGTGCAGTTACCCAGGGAAGCTCTCGTTTGTTGCTAGATCTCTGAGCCGTCAGTGTAAAGGTCAGCAGAGTGAGGTCATATGGCCTCCCGGGTTAAGTGCACACACTCAGCTTTCCTGTGGGGACATGATTCTCAAAGGAGGAACCGCAGTTCTTTAATCCAATATCACAGCTCAGACACACAGAGCGGATGGGATTTTCATTTCTGTCGCGTCACCTCTATCCTAAAACTCTAGCGCACATTTCTCTCCCGCACGACCCGGCACATCACCGAGGCCTCGTCCAGAGCAGGGTCCAGCGGGATGAAGTTCTGCCACTTTCCGGAACTTACAGAGAGCAGCACATCGCTATTTTCCCTCATTTAATTCTGCATCATGAATAATGGCTGCAGTGAGCGGACGGACGCAGAGCGACAGGCGAGCTGGTTTCTCCTGAGCACCTGAGCCATGAGAGGAGTCCGTTAGAGAGACACTTCACTCCCTCTGCTGCTAACCGCCATTCCTCATCCGGTGAAATACTGATACTTCCTGTAAATTAACACTCGCCTCTGTTTTACTAAACCACTCATGCAGAAATAAAGATCATCTCTTTTTTTATCAAACCACTTCCTGTGAAATATAGGAACTTGCTCTGCTTTGCTGGTTTATTTCCCATTCTAAAAAAGTTGTAAGATACTCTCTGTTTTACCAGAGTGCCTCCTGTGAAATAAAAATCGCCTCCAGGTGTTAATAGACTATAGCTTGTTCATTGTGGTTCAATGAATATTATGCGGCAAATGTTGTCTGTGTTTTGAAGAGCACAGTTTCCCGTTCCCGAGGGCTCTGCAGGGCTGTGGATGAACCTCCCGCAGTGAGCACAACACCAGCACATTTCGCCGTCTCTGTGCCAGTCCAAGGGTCACCTCACGCTGTCATGAGGTGTGTGTTCTCCACAGAACGGCACATACACACCCCTCTAGAGTCAGCCCCTCTCATCTCTGTCTGGATTAGCGCTCTGGGACAGATCTGATCCTGGGATAAATTCACCAGGACCGTAACTCCTGAAGAGTCACAGACTGTTTGCTCTTCTTTATTGGACACTTAATACTGAGAAAAATATAATTTAATGACTCTCACCTTTAATCCATAACAGCCATCAATCGGTTCTGTAAGGTCTCAGATTGACCCTTAGGGCGCTAAATGCAGGTGCTGTTGCTCAATGGTGTAAGACATCAAAGTCAGCTGCTGTTGAAAACCTATTAGGTGGGGACTTGTCTAAAAGAGCTCCCGCAGGGGAGGGTTAAGGGAGCTGATCCCGCAGGGGAGCTCTTTCAAACAAGTTGTCATATGATAGATTTTCAAAAGCACAAGAGAATTACATTTATATTTTTAAGAAATTTATTTCAGCACTCCAAGGGTTAATTTACCAAATAATCAAACCCGACAGATGAGCCGATGATGCATGAGAAATTATTCATGAAGAAATGGCAACTTGAACAGCAGGAGACTTCACTGACAGTTTAAATGCAAAACAAGAGATACTGTAAGGATGGCAATAATATAATTAATTAATCCAAAACTTACTCTGAATTCCATCTCCCATTGGAGTGTTTTTTCAACAGTGTAGTTTATCAATTATTCAAAATGTTTTCAGTGGTAAAAATTAGGCTTAAGACAGCATCACTTACATGTATGTGCCATTTAATGAGCTAAAGGGATCTTTAAAACACACAGACATGTTATGTCATCATTAATGTAGATGGGAAAACGCCTAACAGCAGTGAGGAAATGAAGAATAACCCCAGCTGAAAACTAATTGACCAGTCATGCTACTGATTAGACTTAGCAAATGAGCCAATTAAAGTTTGGTTGCAAATTGGATGTTGAGAAGGGTAGTAATTAGACTCTCATAGCCACAATGCAATAATAATTCATTCAGAAATTACTAATTACTCTCATTTCCACATACCTCCTCCTCAGGCCGTTGAGAGATGATTTAATACCCTGAAGAGTTAGTTCAATCCCGAAGGTAATTTAATACATGAATTGTCATTGCACTGTGACAGTGACTGACAGTGCCCGTATGACAGCCCGTCCACACATCTGACTCATCATCTCCCCAGCGCTCAAGTGCTCCTTCTCTCTCCTAATTAGGGAAAAATAAATGGGAGAGTTTGTAGTTAAAATGCATTTTAAGGTGAGGTTTATATCTCCAGCGCCATGGAACTGAAAATCCCAAGTGAATCGGTCAAAGCTGCTTACAACAGAACACGCGGGTTAAATTGTACTTTTTTCAGTATAAAATATGGCCAGAATATGTGACCTGACATTACACTGTTTCCAGTGTAATACTGTATGTAGCCCAGGTGGCTGTAATGCTTGACCCACATCTTCCAAAGTAAAAACCTTTTCAATAAATACAGTCCCCTTCCCCACCTGAATTCTGGTCTGGAGGTTGCAGACATTGATCAATTTCAACACAGAGATTCTTTAAAGCTGAAATATGAGACGTGTTCTTGACAACTTCCACAATACTGTATTCCACACATCAGTTTTGAATACAAGGAGATACGGTTCTCTGTGACATCATTACAGAATTATTATGGGATATTCTGAGGCTGAGTCATTGATCTCCTTCAGGGGTCAGAAAGATTCATGATCTCAATCCCCCATTTACATCCAAGTGTAGACCGAAAAACAGAGCCCAGTTCCACAAAGCAAGATTACCAAGTTAACCTGATAACTGAATTGAAGAAAATCCCAAATCTGAAAAACATAAACAAGCCCAACTGTGGAAGATAGACTGAGATGAAGAGCGGCTCTCGGTGATGATCTGTTCTGTTATCCAGCTGACACTAATCCCACTGAGCATGATGAGCCCTGGAGTTTATCAGCCAACAAAAAGCAAAGATGATCGACCCTCCAGGATAGTCTCATGGCTGATGGGGCTCAGAGGTGTTTGCAGAGAAACACCTGCATTACAGGAATAACCACATGAACGCATTGTCAATGCCTGCGTTCCTCTCTTTCCACAGTCAGTGCTCTGTGATTGCTGTTAATGCCTGCGTTCCTCTCTTTCCACAGTCAGTGCTCTGTGATCGCTGTTAATTCCTGTGTTCCTCTCTCTCCACAGTCAGTGCTCTGTGATCGCTGTTAATGCCTGTGTTCCTCTCTCTCCACAGTCAGTGCTCTGTGATCGCTGTTAATGCCTGTGTTCCTCTCTCTCCACAGTCAGTGCTCTATGATCTCTGTTAATGCCTGTGTTCCTCTCTCTCCACAGTCAGTGCTCTGTGATCACTGTTAATGCCGGTGTTCCTCTCTCTCCACAGTCAGCGCTCTGTGATCGCTGTTAATGCCTGTGTTCCTCTCTCCACAGTCAGCGCTCTGTGATCGCTGTTAATGCCTGTGTTCCTCTCTCCACAGTCAGCGCTCTGTGATCGCTGTTAATGCCTGTGTTCCTCTCTCCACAGTCAGCGCTCTGTGATCGCTGTTAATGCCTGTGTTCCCCTCTCTCTCCACAGTCAGCACTCTGTGATCGCTGTTAATGCCTGTGTTCCTCTCTCCACAGTCAGCGCTCTGTGATCGCTGTTAATGCCTTTGTTCCTCTCTCTCCACAGTCAGCGCCCTGTGATCACTGTTAATGACTGTGTTCTTCTCTCTCCACAGTCAGCGCCCTGTGATCGCTGTTAATGCCTGTGTTCCCCTCTCTCTCCACAGTCAGCAGTCTGTGATCGCTGTTAATGCCTGTGTTCCCCTCTCTCTCCACAGTCAGCAGTTTGTGATCGCTGTTAATGCCTGTGTTCCTCTCTCCACAGTCAGCGCTCTGTGATCGCTGTTAATGCCTGTGTTCCTCTCTCCACAGTCAGCGCTCTGTGATCACTGTTAATGCCTGTGTTCCTCTCTCTCCACAGTCAGCGCCCTGTGATCACTGTTAATGCCTGTGTTCTTCTCTCTCCACAGTCAGCGCCCTGTGATCGCTGTTAATGCCTGTGTTCCCCTCTCTCTCCACAGTCAGCACTCTGTGATCGCTATTAATGCCTGTGTTCCTCTCTCCACAGTCAGCACTCTGTGATCGCTGTTAATGCCTGTGTTCCTCTCTCCACAGTCAGCGCTCTGTGATCGCTGTTAATGCCTGTGTTCCCCTGTCTCTCCAGTCAGCGCTATGTGATCGCTGTTAATGCCTGTGTTCCTCTCTCTCCACAGTCAGTGCTCGGTGATCGCTGTTAATGCCTGTGTTCCTCTCTCTCCCCAGTCAGTGCTCTGTGATCGCTGTTAATGCCGGTGTTCCTCTCTCTCCACAGTCAGTGCTCTGTGATTGCTGTTAATGCCTGTGTTCCTCTCTCTCCACAGTCAGTGCTCTGTGATCGCTGTTAATGCCTGTGTTCCTCTCTCTCCACAGTCAGTGCTCTGTGATCGCTGTTAATGCCTGTGTTCCTCTCTCTCCACAGTCAGTGCTCTGTGATCGCTGTTAATGCCGGTGTTCCTCTCTCTCCACAGTCAGTGCTCTGTGATCGCTGTTAATGCCGGTGTTCCTCTCTCTCCACAGTCAGCGCTCTGTGATCGCTGTTAATGCCTGTGTTCCTCTCTCTCCACAGTCAGCACTCTGTGATCGCTGTTAATGCCTGTGTTCCTCTCTCTCCACAGTCAGCGCTCTGTGATCGCTGTTAATGCCTGTGTTTCTCTCTCTCCACAGTCAGCGCTCTGTGATCGCTGTTAATGCCTGTGTTCCTCTCTCTCCACAGTCAGCACTCTGTGATCGCTGTTAATGCCTGTGTTCCTCTCTCTCCACAGTCAGCGCTCTGTGATCGCTGTTAATGCCTGTGTTCCACTCTCTCCACAGTCAGCACTCTGTGATCGCTGTTAATGCCTGTGTTCCTCTCTCTCCACAGTCAGCGCTCTGTGATCGCTGTTAATGCCTGTGTTCCTCTCTCTCCACAGTCAGCACTCTGTGATCGCTGTTAATGCCTGTGTTCCTCTCTCTCCACAGTCAGCACTCTGTGATCGCTGTTAATGCCTGTGTTCCTCGCTCTCCACAGTCAGTGCTCTGTGATCGCTGACATGGAGCGACAATCGGCGCTAAAGCAGTTAAATCACAGTGCAGGAAGTTACAGTTTCGCAAGATAATATTTTTAAGAGACACTTGACACAGCCCACAAGTGCACAGAATCACACCCTGTAGCAGGGAGACAAGAGCTATCAAGAGCCAGAACACTGCTCATCGATATCTTTTCTGCACATTTCAAATGCATTCAAAATATAATGGCAACAGTGCCTCCAAAATGCAAATTCGTCCAATGTTACTGTTGAGCAGTTGAAAAGGTCATCATTTGATAAATAGAATTTTGTTCTGATTTCAAGTGATACTTGAATTTAAACGTTCAACTTGAATGAGGAGCTGGGCTTACATTAGACCACTCAAAAGAGAAACCTGTTTGGACTGATCAGCCACTTAAGTACCAGCATGACATTTCCACCATTTAAAACAGCCCAACAGCACTTTTCCTACAGCAAAGCACTGAGTGCATGAAATGCCTAAACGGAGGAACACAAAACGATACCATCAGACAAAGACTGTCAAAGACTTCAAGAGACTGTCCCTCACTGGCCTAGATTGTCCCAAATAGTAAAAGAATTCAAAAGAATGCCCTCCGACTGCAGTGGAAACTCTCAAACCTGCCCACACTGTCCCAGACTCTCCTAGATGGCCCAATACTAATAAAAGAGTGGTCAGTCTGTCCCACGCAACTACAGACCCCCCCAAACCATAAAAAACTGTCCCAAACCGTGCCCATAGTTCAGACTTTCTCAGTCTGCCACAAGCTGGCCAAGTCCAGAAATTAGGGAGCTCACCGCCTGTTCCAGTTTATTACTGACCTCACCGCGTAGTCCAGTTTATTACTGACCTCACCGTGTGTTCCAGTTTATTACTGACCTCACCGTGTGTTCCAGCTTATTACTGACCTCACCGTGTGTTCCAGCTTATTACTGACCTCACCGCGTGTTCCAGTTTATTACTGACCTCACCGTGTGATCCAGCTTATTACAGACCTCACCGTGTGTTCCAGCTTATTACTGACCTCACCGAGTGTTCCAGTTTATTACTGACCTCACCGTGTGTTCCAGCTTATTACTGACCTCACCGCGTGTTCCAGTTTATTACTGACCTCACCGCGTGTTCCAGTTTATTACTGACCTCACCGCGTGTTCCAGTATGTTACTGACCTCACCGTGTGTTCCAACTTATTACAGACCACACCATGTGTTCCAGCTTATTACTGACCTCACCGTGCGTTCCAGTTTATTACTGACCTCACCGTGTGATCCAGTTTATTACTGACCTCACCGCGTGTTCCAGTTCATTACTGATCTCACCGTGTGATCCAGCTTATTACTGACCTCACCGTGTGTTCCAGTTTATTACTGACCTCACCGTGTGTTCCAGCTTATTACTGACCTCACCGTGTGTTCCAGCTTATTACTGACCTTGCCCCGTGTTCCAGTTTATTACTGACCTCACCGTGTGTTCCAGTTTATTACTGACCTCACCGTGTGTTCCAGCTTATTACTGACCTCACCGTGTGTTCCAGCTTATTACTGACCTCACCGTGTGATCCAGCTTATTACTGACCTCACCGTGTGTTCCAGCTTATTACTGACCTCACCGTGTGTTCCAGTTTATTACTGACCTCATCGCCTATTCCAGTTTATTACTGACCTCACCGCGTGTTCCAGTTTATTACTGACTTCACCATGTGTTCCAGCTTATTACTGACCTCACCGTGTGTTCCAGCTTATTACTGACCTCACCGCGTGTTCCAGCTTATTACTGACCTCACCGCGTGTTCCAGTTTATTACTGACCTCACCGCGTGTTCCAGTTTATTACTGACCTCACCGCGTGTTCCAGCTTATTACTGACCTCACCGCGTGTTCCAGTTTATTACTGACCTCACCGCGTGTTCCAGTTTATTACTGACCTCACCGCGTGTTCCAGTTTATTACTGTCCTCACCATGTGTTCCAGCTAATTACTGACCTCACCGCGTGTTCCAGCTTATTACTGACCTCACCGCGTGTTCCAGCTTATTACTGACCTCACCGCGTGTTCCAGTTAATTACTGACCTCACCGCGTGTTCCAGTTTATTACTGACCTCACCGCGTGTTCCAGTTTATTACTGACCTCACCGCGTGTTCCAGCTTATTACTGACCTCACCGCGTGTTCCAGCTTATTACTGACCTCACCGCGTGTTCCAGTTTATTACTGACCTCACCGCGTGTTCCAGTTTATTACTGACCTCACCGCGTGTTCCAGCTTATTACTGACCTCACCGCGTGTTCCAGCTTATTACTGACCTCACCGCGTGTTCCAGTTAATTACTGACCTCACCGCATGTTCCAGTTTATTACTGACCTCAACGCTTGTTCCAGTTTATTACTGACCTCACCGCGTGTTCCAGCTTATTACTGACCTCACCGCGTGTTCCAGCTTATTACTGACCTCACCGCGTGTTCCAGTTTATTACTGACCTCACCGCGTGTTCCAGCTTATTACTGACCTCACCGCGTGTTCCAGTTTATTACTGACCTCACCGCGTGTTCCAGTTTATTACTGACCTCACCGCGTGTTCCAGTTTATTACTGACCTCACCGCGTGTTCCAGCTTATTACTGACCTCACCGCGTGTTCCAGCTTATTACTGACCTCACCGCGTGTTCCAGTTTATTACTGACCTCACCGCGTGTTCCAGTTTATTACTGACCTCACCGCGTGTTCCAGCTTATTACTGACCTCACCGCGTGTTCCAGCTTATTACTGACCTCACCGCGTGTTCCAGTTAATTACTGACCTCACCGCGTGTTCCAGTTTATTACTGACCTCAACGCTTGTTCCAGTTTATTACTGACCTCACCGCGTGTTCCAGCTTATTACTGACCTCACCGCGTGTTCCAGCTTATTACTGACCTCACCGCGTGTTCCAGCTTATTACTGACCTCACCGCGTGTTCCAGCTTATTACTGACCTCACCGCGTGTTCCAGCTTATTACTGACCTCATCGCGTGTTCCAGCTTATTACTGACCTCACTGCGTGTTCCAGTTTATTACTGACCTCACCTTGTGTTCCAGCTTATTACTGACCTCACCGCGTGTTCCAGCTTATTACTGACCTCACCGCGTGTTCCAGTTTATTACTGACCTCACCGCGTGTTCCAGTTTATTACTGACCTCACCGCGTGTTCCAGTTTATTACTGTCCTCACCATGTGTTCCAGCTTATTACTGACCTCACCGCGTGTTCCAGCTTATTACTGACCTCACCGCGTGTTCCAGCTTATTACTGAACTCACCGCGTGTTCCAGTTAATTACTGACCTCACCGCGTGTTCCAGTTTATTACTGACCTCACCGCGTGTTCCAGTTTATTACTGACCTCACCGCGTGTTCCAGCTTATTACTGACCTCACCGCGTGTTCCAGCTTATTACTGACCTCACCGCGTGTTCCAGTTTATTACTGACCTCACCGCGTGTTCCAGTTTATTACTGACCTCACCGCGTGTTCCAGCTTATTACTGACCTCACCGCGTGTTCCAGCTTATTACTGACCTCACCGCGTGTTCCAGTTAATTACTGACCTCACCGCATGTTCCAGTTTATTACTGACCTCAACGCTTGTTCCAGTTTATTACTGACCTCACCGCGTGTTCCAGCTTATTACTGACCTCACCGCGTGTTCCAGCTTATTACTGACCTCACCGCGTGTTCCAGTTTATTACTGACCTCACCGCGTGTTCCAGCTTATTACTGACCTCACCGCGTGTTCCAGCTTATTACTGACCTCATCGTGTGTTCCAGCTTATTACTGACCTCACTGCGTGTTCCAGTTTATTACTGACCTCACCATGTGTTCCAGCTTATTACTGACCTCACCGTGTGTTCCAGTTTATTACTGACCTCATCGCCTATTCCAGTTTATTACTGACCTCACCGCGTGTTCCAGCTTATTACTGACCTCACCGCGTGTTCCAGTTTATTACTGACCTCACCGCGTGTTCCAGCTTATTACTGACCTCACCGCGTGTTCCAGCTTATTACTGACCTCACCGCGTGTTCCAGCTTATTACTGACCTCACCGCGTGTTCCAGTTTATTACTGACCTCACCGCGTGTTCCAGTTTATTACTGACCTCACCGCGTGTTCCAGTTTATTACTGACCTCACCGCGTGTTCCAGCTTATTACTGACCTCACCGCGTGTTCCAGCTTATTACTGACCTCACCGCGTGTTCCAGTTTATTACTGACCTCACCGCGTGTTCCAGTTTATTACTGACCTCACCGCGTGTTCCAGCTTATTACTGACCTCACCGCGTGTTCCAGCTTATTACTGACCTCACCGCGTGTTCCAGTTAATTACTGACCTCACCGCGTGTTCCAGTTTATTACTGACCTCACCGCTTGTTCCAGTTTATTACTGACCTCACCGCGTGTTCCAGCTTATTACTGACCTCACCGCGTGTTCCAGTTTATTACTGACCTCACCGCGTGTTCCAGTTTATTACTGACCTCACCGCGTGTTCCAGCTTATTACTGACCTCACCGCGTGTTCCAGCTTATTACTGACCTCATCGCGTGTTCCAGCTTATTACTGACCTCACCGCGTGTTCCAGTTTATTACTGACCTCACCATGTGTTCCAGCTTATTACTGACCTCACCGTGTGTTCCAGTTTATTACTGACCTCATCGCCTATTCCAGTTTATTACTGACCTCACCGTGTGTTCCAGCTTATTACTGACCTCACCGCGTGTTCCAGTTTATTACTGACCTCACCGCGTGTTCCAGCTTATTACTGACCTCACCGCGTGTTCCAGCTTATTACTGACCTCACCGCGTGTTCCAGTTTATTACTGACTTCATCGCCTATTCCAGTTTATTACTGACCTCACCGTGTGTTCCAGTTTATTACTGACCTCATTGCGTATTCCAGTTTATTACTGACCTCACAGTGTCTTCCAGTTTATTACTGACCTCATCGCCTATTCCAGTTTATTACTGACCTCACCGTGTGTTCCAGCTTATTACTGACCTCACCGCGTGTTCCAGTTTATTACTGACCTCACCGTGTGTTCCAGCTTATTACTGACCTCACCGCGTGTTCCAGCTTATTACTGACCTCATCGTGTGTTCCAGTTTATTACTGACCTCACCGTGTGTTCCAGCTTATTACTGACCTCACCGCGTGTTCCAGTTTATTACTGACCTCACCGTGTGTTCCAGTTTATTACTGACGTCACCGTGTGTTCCAGCTTATTACTGACCTCACCGTGTGTTCCAGCTTATTACTGACCTCACCGTGTGTTCCAGTTTATTACTGACCTCACCGTGTGATCCAGCTTATTACTGACCTCACCGTGTGTTCCAGCTTATTACTGACCTCACCGTGTGTTCCAGTTTATCACTGACCTCACCGCGTGTTCCAGTTTATTACTGACCTCACCGCGTGTTCCAGTTTATTACTGTCCTCACCATGTGTTCCAGCTTATTACTGACCTCACCGCGTGTTCCAGCTTATTACTGACCTCACCGCGTGTTCCAGCTTATTACTGACCTCACCGCGTGTTCCAGTTTATTACTGACCTCATTGCGTGTTCCAGTTTATTACTGACCTCACCGCGTGTTCCAGCTTATTACTGACCTCACCGCGTGTTCCAGTTTATTACTGACCTCACCGCGTGTTCCAGTTTATTACTGACCTCACCGCGTGTTCCAGCTTATTACTGACCTCACCGCGTGTTCCAGCTTATTACTGACCTCAACGCGTGTTCCAGCTTATTACTGACCTCACCGCGTGTTCCAGCTTATTACTGACCTCACCGCGTGTTCCAGTTTATTACTGACCTCACCGCGTGTTCCAGCTTATTACTGACCTCACCGCGTGTTCCAGTTTATTACTGACCTCACCGCGTGTTCCAGCTTATTACTGACCTCACCGCGTGTTCCAGCTTATTACTGACCTCACCGCGTGTTCCAGATTATTACTGACCTCACCGCGTGTTCCAGTTTATTACTGACCTCACCGCGTGTTCCAGTTTATTACTGACCTCACCGTGCGTTCCTGCTTATTACTGACCTCACTGTGCAGTCCAGTTTTTTACTGACCTCACCGCGTGATCCAGTTTATTACTGACCTCACCGCGTGTTCCAGTTTATTACTGACCTCACCGCGTGTTCCAGTTTATTACTGACCTCACCGCGTGATCCAGTTTTTTACTGACCTCACCGCGTGATCCAGTTTATTACTGACCTCACCGCGTGTTCCAGTTTATTACTGACCTCACCGCGTGTTCCAGCTTATTACTGACCTCACCGCGTGTTCCAGTTTATTACTGACCTCACCGTGTGTTCCAGTTTATTACTGACGTCACCGTGTGTTCCAGCTTATTACTGACCTCACCGTGTGTTCCAGCTTATTACTGACCTCACCGTGTGTTCCAGTTTATTACTGACCTCACCGTGTGATCCAGCTTATTACTGACCTCACCGTGTGTTCCAGCTTATTACTGACCTCACCGTGTGTTCCAGTTTATCACTGACCTCATCGCCTATTCCAGTTTATTACTGACCTCACCGCGTGTTCCAGTTTATTACTGTCCTCACCATGTGTTCCAGCTTATTACTGACCTCACCGCGTGTTCCAGCTTATTACTGACCTCACCGCGTGTTCCAGCTTATTACTGACCTCACCGCGTGTTCCAGCTTATTACTGACCTCACCGCGTGTTCCAGATTATTACTGACCTCACCGCGTGTTCCAGTTTATTACTGACCTCACCGCGTGTTCCAGTTTATTACTGACCTCACCGTGCGTTCCTGCTTATTACTGACCTCACTGTGCATTCCAGTTTTTTACTGACCTCACCGCGTGATCCCGTTTATTACTGACCTCACCGCGTGTTCCAGTTTATTACTGACCTCACCGCGTGTTCCAGTTTATTACTGACCTCACCGCGTGATCCAGTTTTTTACTGACCTCACCGCGTGATCCAGTTTATTACTGACCTCACCGCGTGTTCCAGTTTATTACTGACCTCACCGCGTGTTCCAGTTTATTACTGACCTCACCGTGTGATCCAGCTTATTACTGACCTCACCGTGTGTTCCAGTTTATTACTGACCTCACCGCGTGTTCCAGCTTATTACTGACCTCACCGCGTGTTCCAGTTTATTACTGACCTCACCGTGTGTTCCAGTTTATTACTGACGTCACCGTGTGTTCCAGCTTATTACTGACCTCACCGTGTGTTCCAGTTTATTACTGACCTCACCGTGTGATCCAGCTTATTACTGACCTCACCGTGTGTTCCAGCTTATTACTGACCTCACCGTGTGTTCCAGTTTATCACTGACCTCATCGCCTATTCCAGTTTTTTACTGACCTCACCGCGTGTTCCAGTTTATTACTGTCCTCACCGCGTGTTCCAGCTTATTACTGACCTCACCGCGTGTTCCAGCTTATTACTGACCTCACCGCGTGTTCCAGTTTATTACTGACCTCACCGCGTGTTCCAGTTTATTACTGACCTCACCGCGTGTTCCAGTTTATTACTGACCTCAACGCGTGTTCCAGCTTATTACTGACCTCACCGCGTGTTCCAGCTTATTACTGACCTCACCGCGTGTTCCAGTTTATTACTGACCTCACCGCATGTTCCAGCTTTTTACTGACCTCACCGCGTGTTCCAGTTTATTACTGACCTCACCGCGTGTTCCAGCTTATTACTGACCTCACCGCGTGTTCCAGCTTATTACTGACCTCACCGCGTGTTCCAGTTTATTACTGACCTCACCGCGTGTTCCAGTTTATTACTGACCTCACCGCGTGTTCCAGCTTATTACTGACCTCACCGCGTGTTCCAGCTTATTACTGACCTCACCGCGTGTTCCAGTTTATTACTGACCTCACCGCATGTTCCAGCTTATTACTGACCTCACCGCGTGTTCCAGCTTATTACTGACCTCACCGCGTGTTCCAGTTTATTACTGACTTCATCGCCTATTCCAGTTCATTACTGACCTCACCGTGTGTTCCAGTTTATTACTGACCTCATTGCGTATTCCAGTTTATTACTGACCTCACCGTGTCTTCCAGTTTATTACTGACCTCATCGCCTATTCCAGTTTATTACTGACCTCACCGTGTGTTCCAGCTTATTACTGACCTCACCGCGTGTTCCAGTTTATTACTGACCTCACCGTGTGTTCCAGCTTATTACTGACCTCACCGCGTGTTCCAGCTTATAACTGACCTCATCATGTGTTCCAGTTTATTACTGACCTCACAATGTGTTCCAGTTTATTACTGACCTCACCGTGTGATCCAGCTTATTACTGACCTCTCCGTGTGTTCCAGTTTATTACTGACCTCACTGTGTGATCCAGCTTATTACTGACCTCACCGTGTGTTGCGGCGGGGGGGTGTCATGTGACCAACAGGAACAAGGAGGGATAAAGAGAATAGGATCTCCCCATAGACAAATTAATATTTATATTAAATATATATTTATATTTTATAAATTTGCACGTAAACAGGATTGAAACAGGATCAGAGGCTTCAAGCAATAGTACTTCTCAGTGTGTCAGGTGAGATTTGGACTTCAATTTTTAATGACACATTGCTTCTGCAACTGTAGAGCGTAATAATATTTTCAGTTTTTGCGACCCTTTGACAAACAGTAGTCAAAATCCCCACCATCCTTAGATACTGTCTTTGCACACTCAGGCTTTCTGTGCAACATCTGTTTTCCACGGCCACTGATTCACAATCTGCTGGGCAATTAGAGTCAACCATTTCTCAAGCCAATCGATAAACAAGGCTACGTTTCTGAAAAGCATGATCACAAGGCTTGTATGGCCGATCAAGAAACAGATATTGATTTTCCCTGATCTGACCAACGATTTTGAAGTTGCCCCTTCCTGAGTGATCAGTAACGTCTGATGGGGCAGGAATCGGTGTGCTCCCCGACCCCATTACAGCATAATGAGGGAATCGGCACTGAATCTTCGGCGCCTTCGATTAGGACTACGGAGGACAAGTAGCCCTGGTATCTTAGTGTCGTTAGGCTGAACAGAACATACCGGAAGCGATGGAACGTTTAGAGGAATAATGGCTGTTCTTCCTCCTCTGCCTGAAGCTGCAGCAGTGTGATATTAACACTTCATCTGGGGACCAATAATCACACAGGGCTGTAATTACACAGTTAAATGGATCTAAAGCCCTATAGAGTTATTCATCAAGCACAATGAAGGTCTCTCTCTCTCTCTCTCTCTCTCTCTCTCTCAATTCAATTTGTGCTTTATTGGCATGACATACATGTTGTACATATTGCCAAAGCATGTATTGAACATATAACAAGTGAACATTAAGCAATGAATATACACATTAACCATACATAGATAGAGGGAGACGGAGATGAAGGGGGCGGCAAAGATCATGATGAATTTGTCCAGGTTGATCAGCTCGGTGAGGTAAGGTCAGGACGACACATATGCTTGTGTTAAATACCACAAATGATCACAAACGCCTGACATTTAAAACTGACCCTGCTGAGTACCCTTATAATTTCACTGGATGCCACAGTTCCTCTAACTCATATTAACTGAGCAGAGTACCCTGACAGACGCTTGGCTGAGATATGAACGCACACACACACACACACACACCGTTTGAAATCAGATATACAGCACAACACTCAAGATATTCCTAACAAAAAAAACATGCCACAGGTCCATCGCACACAAACCCCGGTCTGCATCAGACAGAGGTCTGAGAGAAGGGAGAAAAGCACAGACACGTCAGAGATGACTAACGCAATCAATCAAACCACAGGAGAGAGAAACCGCACGCGGAGGGACACACACAGTACACCACACCTCACTCACCATAACCCCACACTCACCATAACCCCACACTCACCATTTATTTACACTATTCATGTTTTTTTTTTTTTTTTCCAGCAAAACCCAAACACTGTCATCGCCGAAACCACAAAGGAGGGCATCAGTTATCCAAACAATCTTGCGTAACAGGATCCAGTGTCTGCACTGACATCACAGACACAATGGCCCGTATTCAGAAACGACACTCACACTAATTGAGTGCGAATGAGTACTAAACCTTAGTTAGTGTCAGGTTATACTAAATGAGTCAGAGGTTGCCCCAACACGCATTTGCTTTCAGAGACCTCACCCACACTGAAAATAGCGTCTCTTTCTGAGTGAAAGTTGACTGCAGGGAACACCTTCCTTGAGCCGCACTAACTTGCACCGGTATTTCGTTGTCATGGTTTTCAGGTGGTTACAAACATTACAAACTCTGAATAATTTACAGCCACGTGCTCGACGCAATCGCAACTATGCAAATTTTAACTATAATGATGATAACGATGCCGGTAACTAACTGACCACCTGGTTTCAGTGTTTACGAACTGCACTGAGGTGAGCTCGAGGTTAGTATTTGTGAGCCCGCCAGCTGCTACTGATGAACTGACAATAGGGGAAGCTCAAAACCATCTCTTAAAAATGATTGAGAAAAGGTCATATCCAATCATTAAGTAAAATTTTATTTACTTGAACTCCAAAAATCCAAAGGATTATCATGTGTCGCCAGTTCTTCTTGTTAAGTTAGAATGAACACTGAAAATTATTGCCCTGTTTTCAATTCATTTAAATTACCATTGCAAAAACTCCTAAAACTCTCGACATTATCAGGTGTGGCCAGTTTTCATTAATGACGCATATCTGTCAACTCTCACGCATTGGGATTTCTTGCGCTTTTCTTTACTCTTGGGTTAAATAATTCTGCGCTCAGCGGCTCGTGGGGCGTGTGTGGATTTGGTCTGCGAGGCTCATGTAGCTGTAAGTCACGAGAATCCATCCTTTTCTACATTCTTAACCGCTGAATGTAGAAGGAAATGTCCGGCACGTGTCACAGCTTGTTGCTTTGTGAGCCTCGCGGGCTGTCCTGCGCCTTTCGCGAGCCACTCGACCACAGAATTTATGAAGACATTCTGACATTTTACGTCGTCATTTATGTGCAAAAGAAACGTCTAAATTTTGTGAAGCAATGTATAACAACGCTATCAAAAATAAATTTGATTGTCGTTTTACCAATTTGTCTGAGAAACTTTCTAATCAAGAAAAGTAAACTGCGACAGGTTTAGGTCATTCAGCACTGAAGGGTGAGGATTGAGTGTCCCGCACCGCCTGTGGTACCCGGCGCCCAATACTGTCAGTTATGCTCGAGTGGCGTTTGTGAATAGCAACTGGCGAGGAGTGGGACCGCTCCCTCGGTTAGTGGTAGGTCTCTTTCTCTCTCACACTCCAGTTACATGTCAGTCATTCTCACTATATGGTGAGTGGAGGGTGAGTGTGAGTCTCGTTTCTGAATGCAGGCCATTGTCTCAGTGTCATTATGAGAGCATTCTATTAACAGCTGATGTCACAATGGGGTAGAATACAGAGAGCCAATCATCACCAATGCCAATCATTAAACTCATGAAATATGTAATGCGCAGTACCTAAGGATGTTAAACAAGAAAGCGGGGGACTGTACAAGACAGATGAACTGTGGGTTATGTTTACACTGATTAACGCTCTCCCTGCAGCTCATGTGCATCAACAGTCCAGCAGTTTGCAGTACCGAGCCACAGATCAGAGGAGATAACATCAGCTCTACGCAGCCCCACTGTCAGCACGCAGCAAATTACACCCTGTGTGTCCCTCAGTATCCCTGCTCTAAGACACATTTGCTCATTGTTGCATTATAGGAGTTAATAGAACACTCTCCTAATTACACTGCAACATTGTATCAACACTGTGAGTAAACAAGGACTATGAACACGGTTTCACAGCATCTTTGTGGAAAGGATGATTTCACTACCGGTGAGTTTTGGCAGTGAACATTTCAGTTCATTATATTGGCACAATTCAGCCAGAATACTCTGCAAAGTTTATATTCTGATGTTTCTGCAGAGTGTATGATCTGGAGTGTGTTCTTGTGTGGTGTAAAATCATCACCGGTGTAAAGACTAAAACAAGAATAAAACTGGGATGTTTTTCTCTAGTGAAATTGAATAAACTAGACATGGCCTGATGGTGCAATGAGGGATTTGAGCATTTGGAAGCTCTGAGATCATCAGAGTCAGACTGAGGATCTGAGCACAGCTCCAGACTCTCAGCAGGAAACCGTGTTTTCATCCAGGAGAAAGTGTTGCTCCCCCGCTGGGGGTGTGTGATCTGAGGAGAGCCTTACATGCTTTATAACTAAACCCATAAAAGCAGCATCATACACACAGGGTTCAAACCAAACATACAGCACCAGTATGTGCTCTAATACAGCCAGATCCCTGCACTGATAAGAGCTGAACAAACACATCATCATCTGTAAAGTCATCAAAATCACCACAATCACCACTGCCATCACACTCCATATTCATCACGCTCATCTCCATTATCACACTCGAAATCTTCATCATTACACTCAATATCGCGATGACCCAAATCAAAATCATCCTGGCATCACACTCAAAATTAGCCTGTTGCTAGTAAAGATGCTAGTAGTCGCTGAAGGCAATTTGTGCCGATTTTCCTATAGCGAGCGGATTCGAGCCGGGCTTGAGAGACCAAAGCCTGCAATGATCTTTGCATTGTTTGTGTTTTGCCCAATGATGACTTGAATATATGCGACTGTCTCTTGTCCCGTTTTTATACATGTCTCGCGGTCATATGCTCTAAATTGACCAATGAAAATTTTGCGTTAACTTGGGTTCGGGAGCAGGGCCACGCAACAACTCCACCTTCAATCACCAGACAAGCTTATTTATGCCAGTTCAGCCCCTTCCTCTCTGTTTGACTCAGATCTCTCGATCGAGGTGATCAGCATTATCCAAACCAGCATTCTATCAACCCGCATTATCAAAACCAGCATTCTAAACAAGACCTGCATTCTCCAAACCAGCATTCTAAACAAGACACGCATTCTCCAAACCAGCATTCTAAACAAGACCCGCATTCTCCAAACCAGCATTCTAAACAAGACCCGCATTCTCCAAACCAGCATTCTAAACAAGACCCGCATTCTCCAAACCAGCATTCTAAACAAGACCCGCATTCTCCAAACCAGTAGGTCGACCAGACCTGTAGCTCCTCGACGGCATTCTATCGGACCTACATCCTCCCAGACCCATATTCTCCATTGCCAGCTTCTCGTTAAGTAAACAATTTTCTGCTATCCGATGTTTCTACTTACTAAGCAACACGGATTCCGGAGTCCAAACTCTAGCTCAACCATCGAACGTCAATTTCCAACACATATTCAACCGGTTCAACCGAACCAAAATATTCCAACAAACTCCCCAACGCCTTCAGTTCAGATGTTATCTTCATTCCAGATTAGACAGACTATCTTCCAAGACGGCGGATCAAAAACAGCTGTTCCCCGCATCTCACCGGACTTCTCCTCCAGGCAAAGCTTCAACTTCACCGCCTCCAGTCAGCATCTCCCGCTCGGGCGACTTCGTCCGGCAAACGTAACACGCTCCGAATGAAAGGATTTAATTCGCCGAGGTTTCACGAATTAAACCACCTAACACGTACGCTGTACATATTTTTTTACAAGGTTGCCAAGGTTTTTACGAAGAAAAGACTGAGCTATTTAGCTTGTTTTTGCAATGTTACGCTGGAAGTAAAAGAAAACACGACTTCCTGGTTTGCCACATCCTCGTAAGCCTGACGTCTTTGACTACCACGCCCACCAGAAAACCAGTAAAGTAGCAATCCGCAATTACCACGTCAATCTCAAGTGAAGCAACGTTCTATCGTCCAGAACCATTTGAGTACTGAACAGTGGCTTCGGCTCTTCACCACATTTCCTGCACCACTACAACGTCATCGCGCCAACAGCCTACGACAATGATTCCAAAGCAACTGACCCCTGCTAATCAGCCAGAAACAGTCACCGCAAGCCCGTCTGCCACGACGTCACAGAGCCTCCACTGCCTGCAAGGCCACAGCTGGCACCATCAGCACCCCCCTCCCCAGTGGGGGACAGGTCGTGTCACCCCCTGTGCCTGCTCCCTCTGTGTCTGGCTTTTCTTACATGGTTTCAGCCTTCTTTTCATTCCTGCGTTCACAGACGTCACAAAATCCCCGAGCACATACCTCCTTCCATCCCATCATCCATTCCTCTACCCTTCCTTCAGCTGCCTCCTACAGCACAGCGTCTGCTCAACCTCTATCCTGTCCACTGCCACAGCACAACATCCCCATCGAGCTGCACCAGGTCCCCACCACAGGCTAATTAAATGAATGGTTCTCAACCTCCTCATTCTCTTCAACAATAACTCTAACCTCAGCGGTACCACCTACCCAGCCAGCTTCACCTATTCATTGCCATTCTCCAGTCGCTCTCGCATTACGCCAGTAGATTCTCTCTGGTGGTTTTGTAGATTTAGCCCAGCTCCTTCATCCCTCCAACGTCGACATTAGTCTGCCCAAGGAAATGCAGACTATTCTTGGTCCAGTTCAGCTCCGACAGCCAAAGTGGTTAATCAGGGATCTTTCTTCTCATGGCTTACACATTCCAAGCTGAAATAGTCCTATTCCCATCTGCTACAGAAGCATTCCCAAAATCTTTGACTCGCTCTCTGAAGCACACCGACAAACTTCCCCACATTACCCATCTTGTCAACAATTTTCTCGTAGTCACTCCATCGTCCTCACCTCGTGCTCATTACTCTCACAAAAGCCTTCTCCGATCTCGGTGCTCCTCTCTCCTTAGGGAAACCTCAGGGCTCAGCACTTCCATTGAGTTCCTCGGTATCACCCTGGACTCTCATTTTGACATCTCTGCCATCTGAGAAGATACACAGATCCCTTCATCCTCTTCCATTCATCCTCATCCCTTCCTTACCTCATCCCTTCACCCTCTTGTGCATCAGTCTGCTGCTTGCAAACTACCTCCTTACAGACAGATACATAAAACACAAATTTTTTACCCTCCTTGACCACCTCAATTATGCCATTTGGATTATACCACAAGCAAAATCCTTTCTATCAAATGTATCAACAGAACCGCAGCGGTTCCTTCTCTCCATGACATTGCCCTGAATCAGAAATGCAGAACGAAAATACGCACTTGGCGACACTTCCATCATATCATAACATAACAACATGACATGAGAGGCGAGAACAGGTCATTCAGCCCAACTACGCTCGCCTGTTTCTTTTAACTATTGTGAATATATCACTTCAGATACTGAATGACTCAGTGGTATCCAGCTTTAAGTCAAGCCTGCTCTTGAAAACCCCCAAGGTTTCTGCCACAACAATTTAGTCAGGCAAGATATTCCACATCAAAATTATTCCTAGGGTAAAGAAAAAAAATCCTAATATCAGTGCTAAATTTACCTTTGGTCAACTTACACTTGTGACCCCGAGTTCTACTTACAGAACTTGGCCGAAAGAATCCTACATAATTCACTTTGTTAATCCCTTTAACATATTTAAAGACCTCAATCAATTCATCATTAAGTCTCCTTTTCCTAAGACAAAAGAGATTAAGGATCTTCAGTCTCTTCTCATAGCTTTCATCTTTTATACCCAGAATTAGCTTAGTTGCTCTTCTCTGAACATTTTCTAGAGCCTCTATTGATATGGGATCAGTAAGACACCAGATGCGGGGAGAAGGGAATGAGGATTTATTAATAAACAAAACAAAACAGGCACGAGGGCCAACAAAAAACTTGGCCCAAAGGGTTGCAAAAAACAAACTGAGGTAAGCTACACAGAGCTATGAAACAATAAATGCAAAAGGCGAAAAACAAAAGGCACTGGAAACTCCAGGCGAGAAGATCAAGAAAAATAAATAACAAGACTAAATATATATACACAAAACAAGACGAGAGGCTAGGACAAATACTAGGGAACTTGACAAGAACTTGGCTAAACGAGATGCGACTAGAAACAAACTTGAGACACTGTCTGCCAGCCAACTTCCACCGCATCCAGATAAAGGCTTGGAAATCATGACATGAGGGGTAACACCTGGAGAGAGAGAGAAACAAGAGGCATGGCAAGATCAAGACATGGACAGAGATTGGATGACATGACCTGCTCATTAAGAGAATGAGCGTGCTCAGCTTAAGTACCAATTAAGTATGCAGTTTGGAAGCAAGCATGAATATTAAGAACAGAAAAGCACAGCAAGATCTTGAAATAGCAAAGCTGGAATCATGACAATAAACTCCCTGTCTAAATTAGTAGTATTAGTAATGTGCCTATCTAAGAATTACACCAACCCAGTGAGTGTTAGTAAGTGTTAGTAACTTAAAAACAGTTAATTGTCAATTAAGCTTAGAGAGCCCCGAATCAGCACAGCACAGAAGGAAGAGGGAAATACCAAGCCAACCCAGAGCTCTGAAATGTGCAACAACGAAGGCACGGGGCGGAACGCAGACAAGCGGTGGAGTGGCATGGCAGACCTGGCAAAAACAAAAACATGGAAAAGTAAAAACATGGACATGGAACATGGATAATGAAATACTATGACTAAGAACATGAACATGAACTATGGAACTATGAACTATGAACTATAAAACTTGGAACATGACTGTTAAAACCATAAGCAATACTGTTCTGGCCAAAGGCCAGAACCCTGGAACACAACAGTACCCCCCCCTTACAAAAGCGGCACCTGACGCGGACAAAAAACACCAATAACTAAAATACATGAAGCCGCACAAAACTAAATACAAATCCCACAAGACTAATAACTAAGTAAATACTAAAGACAAACCCTAAGACACAAAACACATAACCAAGAAACAGTACCACAAGAAACACTAAACAGACAAGATTACTGATTTCTCCAGCATGCTGGGGCTAAGGCTTGGGCTATGGCAATGGCATGAGGCTATGGTAATGACTTGGTTATGGCTGTGGCTTGGGGCTGTGGCTATGGCTTGGCTTGGCTTGAGGCTATGGGGTTGGGGCTGTGGCTATGGCTTGGCTTGGACTTGGGACTATGGCTATGGCTTGGGACTGTGGCTTGGGCTTGGGACTATGGCTTGGGGTGAGACTGGTGGTAGTCCCGGATGAGGTTCTTGTCTAGTATGTGCCTGGCCGGGACCCAGGAACGCTCTTCTGGGCCGTACCCCTCCCAATCCACGAGGTACTGGAGGCCCCGGCCCCTCCGTCGGCAATCCAGTAGAGCTTTGACTGTGTAGGCCTCCCCTCCGTCGATGAGCCGAGGAGGAGGCGGAGGCTCAGGTGGGGGCATGAGGGGGGAGGTGGCAACAGGCCTCAGGCGTGAAACGTGGAACACCGGGTGGAGCCGTCGCATGGTGGATGGGAGCTTGAGCCGGACAGCCGTGGGGCTGATGATCCCTTGGATAGGGAAAGGACCCAGGAAGCGAGGAGCCAGCTTGCGGCTTTCCACCCGGAGTGGGATGTCTTGAGCCGCCAACCAGACCTTCTGGCCGACCCGATAGTGAGGGGCTGGGCGCCGACGCTTGTCTGCCGTGGTCTTCATCGTCTTACCCGCCCGAACTAAGGCGCGGCGAGCAGACAGCCACACACGGCGACACCGCCGGATGAATGCCCCGGCTGAAGGCACCCCGACTTCCTCCTCCTGGCTGGGGAACAATGGAGGCTGGTAGCCCATACAGCACTCGAAGGGGGAGAGGCCGGAGGCAGAGGCGGCGTGGGAGTTTACGGCGTACTCGACCCAGGGTAGCATGGTAGACCAGGATCTTGGGTTGGTCGAGCACACGCATCGGAGGACCGTCTCCAGGGTTTGGTTGGCCCGCTCAGTCTGTCCATTGGTCTGTGGGTGGTATCCGGAGCTGAGGCTGAAGGAGGTGCCAAGGGATGTGCAGAATGCTTTCCAGAACTGGGAGGTGAATTGGGGACCACGATCTGACACAATATCCACAGGAATGCCATGGGGACGGACAACATGCTGGATAAGTAGATCAGCTGTGGTTTTAGCAGAGGGGAGCTTGGGAAGGGGCACGAAGTGGGCAGACTTGGAGAACCGGTCAACTATGGTGAGGACAGTGGTGTTTCCATGGGAGACGGGCAGGCCAGTGACGAAGTCCAGAGCTATGTGGGACCAGGGACGGTGAGGAATGGGCAGTGGTTGGAGCAGACCAGAGGGAGGTGCGTGGGAGGACTTGGCGCGGGAACAGACTGAGCAGGCAGAAACGAACCCCCGGACCTCTGCTGCCATCTTGGGCCACCAGAAACGGCGCTGGATAAACCGCAGGGTCCGGCCGACCCCAGGATGGCATGACAGGTTGGAGGAGTGGCCCCACTGGAGAACGTCAGACCGGGCAGCTGCAGGGACGTACAGGCAGTTGGCAGGGCAGGCACTGGGCGTAGCTGCACCGTTCTGGGCGTTGCGGACCAGCTCCTCGATCCGGAGGCACACGTTGTTGACAAAACATGTTCTGGGCAGAATGGAGCTGGGCTCTCCCTTGGCCGAGGAAGCGTCGAAACGCCTGGAGAGCGCGTCAGCCTTGGTATTCTTGGACCCCGGCCTGTAGGCCAGGGAGAAGTTGAACCGGTCGAAAAAGAGGGCCCATCTGGCTTGTCTGGGTGTCAACCTCTTGGCAGAACGGAGGTACTCTAGGTTTTTATGGTCCGTCCAGACCAGGAACGGAACCCTTGCCCCCTCAAGCCAGTGCCTCCATTCCTCCAGGGCCAGTTTCACCGCCAGCAGCTCCCGGTTCCCGACGTCGTAGTTGGACTCCGCAGGCGTCAGCCGGTGGGAGTAGAACGCGCACGGGTGTACCTTCTGATCATTGCTGGATCTTTGAGATAGCACCGCACCAACCCCGACATTGGAGGCATCCACCTCCACAATGAACTGCTTGGCGGGGTCGGGGGTGGTGAGGATGGGCGCGGTGGTGAAGCGCCTCTTCAGCTCACAGAAGGTCACCTCGGCTTGCGGAGTCCAACGGAATGGCACCTTGATGGAGGTAAGGGCCGTTAGGGGAGCTGCCACGGTGCTGTAGTTCCTGACGAATCGCCTATAGAAATTGGCGAATCCCAGGAAGCTCTGTAGGGCCTTGCGGTCCTTGGGTGCGGGCCAGTCCACCACAGCCTTGACCTTCTCCTCGTCCATGCCCAGGTGGTTAGGGGAGATGACGTGCCCCAGGAAGGAGGTAGTGGTGGTGCTGAACTCGCATTTCTCAGCCTTGACAAAGAGGCGGTTCTCGAGGAGGCGGCGGAGCACCTGGCGAACATGGTTTGTGTGCTCCGTCTTGTCCCGGGAGAAGATCAGGATGTCGTCAAGGTAGACATAGACGAACCTCCCAATCATGTCGCCGAGCACATCATTCACCAAGTTCTGGAACACTGCGGGCGCGTTAGTCAGGCCGAATGGAACCACCAGGTACTCCCAGTGGCCGCTAGGGGTGTTGAAAGCGGTCTTCCATTCGTCGCCCTCCCTGATGCGCAGGAGGTGGTAGGCATTCCGCAGGTCCAGCTTGGTGAATATGGCCGCCCCCTGGATGACATCAAATGCCGAGGACATCAGTGGAAGCGGGTAGCGGTTCCTGACCGTGATCTTATTGAGCCCTCGGTAATCGATGCAGGGGCGCAGGGAGCCATCCTTCTTCTTCACAAAGAAGAAGCCTGCCCCCGCGGGAGAGGAGGATGGACGGATGATGCCAGCTGCAAGGGACTCCCGGATGTACTTGTCCATGGCCCCCCTCTCTGGCTCAGACAAGGCGAAGACACGCCCCCTAGGGGGTGCTGTACCAGGCTGGAGGTCAATAGCACAGTCATATGGCCGGTGCGGGGGCAGAGACACCGCACGAGACTTGCTGAAGACAGCCGCCAGGTCATGGTATTCAGGAGGCACTCTGGAGACGTCTGGCTTCCCCTCGGAAGCTGGTCCACCCGCCGAACAGGAGGGTCGGGAGTCGAGGAGGCAGCTGGCCGAACAGGAGGGACTCCACTCCCGCACCTCATGGCGGGCCCAGTCAATCACCGGCCCATGTAACGCCAACCACGGATGACCCAGGACAATGGGAGAGCGGGGTGTCTCGGTCACGAACAGCCGGACCTGTTCGTGGTGATTGCCTGACGCCAGCAGCTGGATGGCAATGGTCTGGAAGCACACCTTAGCAAGGGGTTGCCCACCCAGCCCTGAGATGGACAATGGGCTGGGAAGTTGGGAGAGGGGAACCCCCCACTCGGCGGCAGCTCTGGCGTCAATGAAGCTCTCCTCAGCTCCTGAGTCAATGAGGGCGGTGGTCTTGCGAGAGCAGCCCTCCCAGGTCAGGGTCACCGGGATGCAGGTCCGGCGGTAGGAGGAGGTTTCCTTGGCTGAAGCACCCACTAGTACTCCTCCAGACGCTAGTGGGCGTTGTCTTGATGGACAGCCTCGGACCGCATGACCCTGCTGGCCGCAGTAAAAACACGCCCCCGACCTCCTTCTCCGTTGGCGCTCCTCCTGGGTGAGCCGGGACCTCCCGATCTCCAAGGGAGATGCCTCTCCAGGAGAGAGTGCGGTGGCGTCCCCCCTCGGCTGGTCCTGAGGCGACGCGCGATCAGGGCACGGGGGTTGGATCTGGCCAGAGGGGGTAGAGCGTCGGCCAGGGCCAAGGGTGAGCGCCCTCTCCTCCAGGCGGCTGTCGATGCGCAGGGCCAGGTCTATAAGGGCCTCTGGAGACTCAGGGATCTCACAGAAGAGCAGTCGGTCTTTGACTGGTTCGGACAGCCCCTGGAGGAACACGTCACACAGCGCCTCCCTGCTCCAGCCTGACGTGGCTGCCACCGTCTGAAAATCGATGGCGTAGTCCGCCACCGATCTCCTCCCCTGCCTCATCCTCAGCAGCTCCCGTCCTGCGGCTCTCCCCTGCCTGGAGCGGTCAAAGACACGCAGTAGCTCCTCCGCCAAGGCCCGGTAGGTGGTAGTGCAGGGCTGCCGAGCCTGCCATGCGGCAGTTCCCCACAAGCGAGCCCGCCCCGTCAGCTGGGAGAGGACGAAGGCGACTCGGGCCGGCTCTGAGGCGAAGGTGGAGGGCTGCAGAGCGAAACACATCTCACAGGAGGTGAGAAAAGCCCTGCAGAACCCTGGTTCTCCACCGTACCTTTCGGGCGGTGGAAGGCAGGGCTCAGGACCAGGGTGGACAGCTGGCTGCAGCTGAGGTGCTTCTGCGCCGGGCTGGCGCACAGGGGTGACGGGTGGCTGGTGTGCTGCAGGAGCCCGGGGCTGGACAGCTGGCATGATGGGACCCTGGCTGGGACTTGCCCGGGGAAGGCTGGCCTTCAGTGTGGCCAGCGCAGCTGTCAGCTCCTGGATCTGCTGCCGTTGATGTAGCAGCTCAGCCTCTCGCTGGGCGATCCTGCACTCCATCCCGCTGGTGTCTGGGAGACAGTGTCTACTGATATGGGATCAGTAAGACACCAGATGCGGGGAGAAGGGAATGAGGATTTATTAATAAACAAAACAAAACAGGCACGAGGGCCAACAAAAAACTTGGCCCAAAGGGTTGCAAAAAACAAACTGAGGTAAGCTACACAGAGCTATGAAACAATAAATGCAAAAGGCGAAAAACAAAAGGCACTGGAAACTCCAGGCGAGAAGATCAAGAAAAATAAATAACAAGACTAAATATATATACACAAAACAAGACGAGAGGCTAGGACAAATACTAGGGAACTTGACAAGAACTTGGCTAAACGAGATGCGACTAGAAACAAACTTGAGACACTGTCTGCCAGCCAACTTCCACCGCATCCAGATAAAGGCTTGGAAATCATGACATGAGGGGTAACACCTGGAGAGAGAGAGAAACAAGAGGCATGGCAAGATCAAGACATGGACAGAGATTGGATGACATGACCTGCTCATTAAGAGAATGAGCGTGCTCAGCTTAAGTACCAATTAAGTATGCAGTTTGGAAGCAAGCATGAATATTAAGAACAGAAAAGCACAGCAAGATCTTGAAATAGCAAAGCTGGAATCATGACAATAAACTCCCTGTCTAAATTAGTAGTATTAGTAATGTGCCTATCTAAGAATTACACCAACCCAGTGAGTGTTAGTAAGTGTTAGTAACTTAAAAACAGTTAATTGTCAATTAAGCTTAGAGAGCCCCGAATCAGCACAGCACAGAAGGAAGAGGGAAATACCAAGCCAACCCAGAGCTCTGAAATGTGCAACAACGAAGGCACGGGGCGGAACGCAGACAAGCGGTGGAGTGGCATGGCAGACCTGGCAAAAACAAAAACATGGAAAAGTAAAAACATGGACATGGAACATGGATAATGAAATACTATGACTAAGAACATGAACATGAACTATGGAACTATGAACTATGAACTATAAAACTTGGAACATGACTGTTAAAACCATAAGCAATACTGTTCTGGCCAAAGGCCAGAACCCTGGAACACAACACTCTATATCTTTCTTAAAGTCATTTACTATGTGAGCAAACTAAACATGGTATCTCTCCCAACAAACTGTCGCTAAGCACTCCCTACTTAACTATGATCCAGGCACTTCCTAGAATGGTATTTCATTCTTCTATGATGACTTTGTCACTCAACCTGAGGACATTCAGCTTTATACAGATGCAGGACCTTCCTCATGTTTTGGTGGCTACTACAGAAGTATATAGCTTACTTCCACATGACCACCGAGTTCAAATCTCTTGACTAAGGCCCGTTCCGTTTCATCTGCGCTACATGAGCTGGACCCCATAGTCATAGCTGCCATTCTATGGGGGCATGAATGGTCCAAAAAGTGTACTCATACACCCCAATAAACACCTCAGTCATAGAAATCATAAATAAAGGCCAATCCCATTCTCCAACAATCATGCAGATAATCACATTCCTGGTTATCATTACCGCATCACCAACTCATGATTTCATTTCACATTCCACAAATTCAGACTGCTACCGATTCGGACGTGTATCCCACACCAGTCCCACTGTTTTCAGCCAGAACCTTCACCTGACTCCACAACTTGATAACCTCTGTAACACTTCTTAAGAAGCCATTCTCAACATAACGTCCAATCTCCTGACACCTTCATATTCACACTCCAAGGAGTGAAACTGATCAGTTGGGAGTTTCCTCCCCATCCATGTTTTCTGGCTCAATTCATAATTCAGCCAATATGACTCCCTGACTAAATATTGTTGTGCTTTTCCTCAACATATTGAGGTTTCCCCATCGTCAAGCAATTGGAGAGAGACAGATTCTGAAAAGAAAAATTTGGCTTCATTGTGTCATGTTGATAAATGTAAAGCCGAGTTCCTCCTGCGCAAGAAGAACTTAACTCCCGACTTTTACACCAGATCTTATACCCTTAACTCCAGGCAAATATGGTCTTTCCGCTTCTCATTCTCTCACTACAATTGGACAGGCAACCGGAAACCCTGTTAGCTAATCCTTCAGGAATTCAAAGTAAAGACGCATGCGCATCACTTCCACTAAGACGTGTCCCGGCATGTACACAGGCACGAGATATACTGACAGGCAAAGAACACAGCCAGATGAATATGATAAACAGACAAAGAAAAAGATACCAGTGGATGAATTCAATGCATATCAAATTATTACAAATAATTCAATTGATTATGTTTTCAGTAGCAACTGAACAAATATTGATCAAAGCTACAGAAATCAAATAAATCCTCTGATTATGTTTTTTGAATCAATTAAACAGAAGCTGCTTACTAATCAAAGCTACAGAAGCTGCTGCTCATGCATGTGTGAACTGAGTTACTTGTATGTGTGTGTCTGTCTGTGTGTAACTGCTTGTATGCATGTTTGTCTGTATGTTTTATGTGTCTGTGTCTGTGTGTTTGCACTGCTCATCCCCTCCCTGTGCGTATGTGAACCACTTGTATGTGCGTGTGTGTGTGTGTGTGTGTGTGTGTGTGTGTGTGTCTCTCTCTGCTGCCTACATAATATGGTTATTGATTATGATTATTGATGGCTAAATATAATCTAAATCTAATTGTTAGTTTATTGATTATTAGTATGAGCAATGAATGAATAATGATAAAGAATATATAATCAGTATTAGTGGATATAATGAATAATGCTGAAATATAATCTTCAACAATATGTAAGCTACAGATACCCTGCAAAAGCATTACCTCAGCATCCACTCATTTCTGACTGAAACGGGCAACACAGCCACTCAATTCTGGTTCAAGAAACATTTACATCAAGTCCTCAGCACTTCAGGTATTCCCCAGAACACTATAAGAGCGGCATCCACAGCTGCCAGATGAGGCATCTCTGATCAAACCATCCAGGTCCTTAGTCGATGGTCTTCTCAGGCATATCGCACTGACATCCACAACAATCTTCAAGACCTCCATCAGGCATATGCTCAACTCTGGTCAATTTAATTCTGACTCTTTAGGGGCTCGACGTCAGCTCGGGTGAATAATGCCGAGACAGAAGCCCCATACAGAGTCTCCTCCACCCAGTCATCAACGTGTCATCCAGACAACCTCAACAAACATCCCTCTTCCACTTCCGTACCCACCCTCTCAATCCCTCAATTCATTAAGCCTCTAACTTCACCTCGTTGTGGCATGGTCCTTGCTAGTGAAATGAAGTTAATAAGTTAATGTTGGGATTCTGGATTTCTGCATCTCAGCCATGCTTTGCCTAGCTCCATGTTTAAGTTCTGTGCCTGGCTTGCCATGTATGCTTTTTGTGTTTAAGTGACCACTGCCTGCCCCTGACCATCCCCATGATTATGTATTGTGTTTTGTTGTTCGATTTCATGTTTTATTATGTTTCATGTTTTGTATTATTTATGTCTATGCCATGTTTTCATTTCTATGCTTTGCACTTTGTCTCCCCTGTCTTGTCATGTGTGTATCTTTGCTCACGGTCCCTTGTGTTGTGTGCCACTCATTCGGGTGATTTATTGGTTTCTGGGTTTCAATCTTCCTTCATTATCTCGTGTTCTTCCTTCCTCTCTCTTTTACTGTCTTACTAACACATACTAACAGTTTATTGTTTTTGCTAAGTACTAATCCACACTAACCTTGTATATTTGGACTAACTTACTAACAAGCACTTGGGATTGTATAGCTGCACTTACTAATTGACTAATGATCTCTCAGCTGTCGCCCAATTCTAGTCTCCGCCTCCTTGCCTATCCCTAATTATCTCTGCTGCAAGTTTCTGTGGATTTCCACTTATACTTTGTGCTTTCCTTTTCTTTTATCTTGGCACTTTAGTACTCCTTAACCGGAGCTGTTGTTTTGTACTTAGGTTTGTCTTGTGATCCCTGTCTGCGTTTTGGCTACAGCCAAATTCATGTAATTAGTTTATCCCTCATGTGTCTCTCCCTAATCATTGTCACCTTTGATTGCACCTGTTCTCCCTGGTCATGTGTTTACCCTGGATGTGTATATAAGATGTCTGTTTGGTACACTTTCTTGTCAGATCGTTCTCCCTAGTTTTCTTGTGCTACGTTTCTCGCCTCGATATCTCAGTGTTTATCTTTCTGACTGGATTGCCCGACTATTGTTTTTGGTTTGCCCTTTTTGGATATTGTTGCATCTGTGAATTTTGACCTTTTTTCTGCCCGACCTTGATTTTGTGATTACTGCCCTGGTTTTGGATTCGGACTGTCTTTGGCTTATGCGTTTGTTTCTCCTCCAAACCTACGCCTGTGTACCGAACCCTTTTTGTCTGACCACGAACTTTGTTATTGGTGCCCTGGTTACGATTCTGGATTACGCCCATTGGATACTGTTTTTGGATTGTGGACTTTGTACCGTTGCCAGCTCTGTTGGGGGGTTTCCCCCTTCAGAAATAAAGCCTCCTTTTTGCATTCTACTGGTTGTCGCACTTGGTTCATTTCGTAAATCACAACATTACGATCTGACCATGACGGAGCCAGCGTCAGACCAGTCTCTGCAGGAGGCAGTGCACCAACAGGGCGCTCAGTTAGAACTCCAAGAGCGTCAGCTTCGGGCTCTTATGCAACATATGCAAACCATGAGTCTTCAGATGGCGGATCTCACTCGCTCTGTGCAAGAAGCTCAGCGGCTACAGTCTCCCCAGCCTGCCGTCCATGCCACTCCTGCGTCTGCTCCGCCACTGCCAGTCTGCGAGCCACGCCTGCCACCGCCTGAGAGGTACGACGGGAACCCGGGAGCATGTCGGGCTTTTCTCACCCAGTGCAAGCTGATTTTCAGTTTACAGCCCTCGTCATTCCCCACCGAAGGAGCTCGGGTTGCTTTCATCATCACGCAACTGACGGGAAGGGCCAAGCAGTGGGCTACGGCTGCATGGGAAGCAGATCTACCCTGCGTGCAAACGTCTAATTTGCTGGGTGAGGAGATGAGGCGCATCTTTGACCGCACGAAGCTGGGTCACGAGGCGGGACGAGAAATTCTGCGCATTCGACAGGGGAGCCGTTCCGTGGCCGACTACGCCATTGATTTCCAGACGCTGGCTACCAACAGCAGGTGGGGACATAGAGCTTTGTTCGATGCCTTTTTTAACGGGCTTTCTGAAGTGTTAAAGGATGAGCTGGTTTCCCGGGAGTTACCGGAGGATTTGGATGACTTGGTCGACTTGGCTATTCGCGTGGATTCCCGATTGGAAGAACGCAGACGCTTCGCCTCCCGCAGACGACCTAACCCACTCCTCCAGAGCACTCCGCCTCTACCACCCCCTACTGGCGACAGTCCTGAGCCAGAACCCATGCAACTGGGCCGTACTCGCATCCCTGTGGAGGAGAAGAACCGCCGTCGCAGAGAAGGGGCCTGCTTCTACTGTGGCAAGGGGGGACACCACATTGCTCAGTGTCCCAACAAGAGAAGTTCCCCTGGTGCCCAGAGAAGAGTAGTGATTGGAGTGACGCCAGTGCAGGAGACTAAGAACCGTACGTGCCTCCCAGTTATCCTGGAGTGGGGAGGAGGGAGTAAGTCCACCCTAGCCCTCATTGATACCGGCGCTGAGGAGAACCTCATCGATGTGGAGCTGGCTCAAGAATGGGGAATCCCTACCGAGAGGATCTTTCCTGACCGGGTGGCCAATTCACTCAGTGGCCAGAAAATAGCCCAGATAACTCACGCTACCAGCCCCATCAAACTCAAAACCTCAGGAAACCACCACGAAACCATTCAGCTCCTCCTCTTACATTCTCCCCATGCTCCCATTGTTTTGGGCCATCCATGGATGGCCAAACACCTCCCAAATATTGATTGGCGGAAGAATGAGGTTAAGGGTTGGAGCCCCAACTGCTCCCTGGCATGCCTCCACAACGCCCGCGAACCTCAACACAGCCCATCCCAAGAAGAAATACCAGACCTTGAGAAGGTCCCCCTAGAGTTCCGTGACCTTAAGGAGGTGTTCTCCAAATCCCGGGCCACCAGTTTGCCTCCTCACCGACCATATGACTGTTGTATTGACCTGAAGCCAGGTACTATGCCCCCTAGAGGTCGACTATATTCCCTCTCCAGACCAGAAACCCAGGCCATGGAAAAATACCTTTCTGAGTCACTTGCTGCTGGCATTATTCGACCATCGTCCTCTCCCGCTGGTGCTGGGTTTTTCTTTGTGGCCAAGAAGGACGGGGCGTTGAGACCCTGTATAGATTACCGTGGACTGAATGAAATAACTATCAAGAACCGCTACCCACTTCCACTCATGAATACTGCTTTCGATCTCCTACAGGGAGCTAAGATTTTTACCAAACTCGATCTTCGCAATGCATATCACTTGGTGCGTATCAGAGAAGGGGATGAGTGGAAGACCGCCTTCAACACTCCCACTGGGCACTGGGAGTACCTGGTTCTTCCTTTTGGCCTTACTAACGCTCCAGCGGTGTTCCAGAGTCTAGTGAACGATGTTCTGAGAGATATGATAAATAAGTTTGTGTTTGTATATCTCGATGATATTTTGATTTTTTCAGAGTCCCAGGAGGCCCATGTCACACATGTACGCCAAGTGCTCCGCCGTCTCCTGGAGAATCGCCTTTTTGTGAAAGCCGAGAAATGTGAGTTTTTTGTTGAGACCACTACCTTTTTGGGCTACATCATCTCTCCGGGCACCATCCGTATGGACCCATTAAAGGTGGAAGCTGTCACCAATTGGCCCAGACCAGAAGACCGTAAGTCGCTCCAACGATTTTTGGGCTTTGCTAATTTCTATCGTCGGTTCATCAGGAACTATAGCACTGTTGCCTCTCCTCTCTCTGCTCTTACCTCCTCTAAGTCCAGATTTTTTTGGTCCGAAAAGGCTGAAGACGCTTTTCGTGATTTAAAGGCTCGATTTACCTCTGCACCAATTCTCACTATTCCCAATCCAGAGCTCCAGTTTATTGTCGAAGTGGACGCCTCCAATATTGGAGCCGGAGCCATCCTGTCCCAGAGGTCCACGAAGGATGGCAAGATCCACCCATGTGCCTTTTTCTCTCGCCGCCTCAGTTCCGCTGAAAGAAACTACGACATCGGCAATCGAGAACTGTTGGCAGTGAAGCTGGCCTTGGAGGAATGGAGGCAATGGTTGGAGGGCTCCAAGGTACCCTTCATTGTCTGGACTGACCATAAGAACTTGGAGTACCTGCAGACTGCTAAAAGACTCAACCCTCGACAAGCCAGGTGGGCATTATTCTTTTCACGATTTAACTTTCACATTGCCTACAGACCAGGAAGTAAAAATGTCAAGCCTGATGCCCTCTCACGCTGTTTTGAGATTAAGGAGGAGGAACCATGCCAGGACACCATCCTTCCTAAGGAAGCATTTATTAATGCCCTTTATCTAGACATTGAGAGGGAGGTCAAGAACGCCCAAGCCAATGCTGCTACCCCCAGTGCATGTCCCACTAACTGCCTCTATGTTCCAGCTGCCCTGCGCCCCAAGGTCCTGGAATGGGGGCATTCATCCAGGTTAGCCTGCCATCCCGGGGTTCGTAGAACCAGAAGCTTCATTCTTCAAAGATTCTGGTGGCCAGAAATGACCCAAGATGTTAAGGGCTTTGTTGCTGCTTGCTCGGTCTGCGCCCAGGCTAAAGTTTCACACCAGCCCCCTCAAGGTTTGCTTCAGCCCCTTCCTACACCACATCGTCCTTGGTCCCACATAGCACTAGATTTTATCACAGGCCTTCCCCCTTCCAATCACCACACCACCATTCTCACCATAGTTGACAGATTCTCCAAAGCAGTTCACTTAGTCCCCCTCACTAAACTTCCTTCTGCTCAAGACACTGCCAACCTTGTCATTCAACATGTTATTAGACTCCACGGAATACCTACCGACATCACTTCAGATCGCGGCCCCCAGTTCACTGCACTCTTTTGGAAATCATTTTTTAAAGCACTAGGCACCTCAGTTAGTTTATCATCAGGATTCCATCCCCAAACTAATGGCCAGACCGAGCGAGCTAACCAGTGTGTGGAAAGTGTGCTAAGATGTCTCTGTATTAGGAACCCCTCCTCCTGGAGCTATCAGTTGCCGTGGGTGGAATACGCTTTGAATAGCCACACCTCTGCTGCCTCCGGCGTCTCCCCATTCAAAGCCTGCCTGGGTTACCAGCCCCCTTTGTTCCCGTCTCAGGAGGAGGAAGTAGCTGTCCCCTCAGCCCGCGATTTCGTCCGTAGGTGCAGACGCACCTGGACTACCACCCGCCAGGCCCTGCTCAGGTCAGTCGCCCGGATGAAGGAGCAGGCCGACAAGAGACGCACTGCGGCTCCTACGTACCGACCTGGGCAGCGGGTCTGGCTGTCTTCAAGGGACATCCCCCTCAGAGGTAACGGGGGTAAGCTTTTCCCCAAATACCTGGGCCCTTTTACCATTGAAAGGGTCCTGAGCCCCACTGCCATTCGCCTCCGTCTCCCCCTGTCTATGCGACGTATACACCCCACTTTCCATGTGTCACAAATCAAACCTGCTATAACCCACCACCTGTCATCTGGACCTGATCCCCCACCACCCGCCCGGATCATCGACGGAGGCGAAGCCTATACGGTCCGTTCCCTCCTGGACTCTCGTCGACGAGGCAGAGGATTACAATACCTCGTCGACTGGGAGGGCTACGGACCGGAACATCGCAGTTGGGTGCCAGCTAGGCACATTCTGGACAAAGAATTGATTAAGGACTATCACGCTTCTCATCCACGACCTTCAGGTTGAACGCCAGGAGGCGTTCGTTGGGAGGGGGGTTCTGTTGGGATTCTGGATTTCTGCATCTCAGCCATGCTTTGCCTAGCTCCATGTTTAAGTTCTGTGCCTGGCTTGCCATGTATGCTTTTTGTGTTTAAGTGACCACTGCCTGCCCCTGACCATCCCCATGATTATGTATTGTGTTTTGTTGTTCGATTTCATGTTTTATTATGTTTCATGTTTTGTATTATTTATGTCTATGCCATGTTTTCATTTCTATGCTTTGCACTTTGTCTCCCCTGTCTTGTCATGTGTGTATCTTTGCTCACGGTCCCTTGTGTTGTGTGCCACTCATTCGGGTGATTTATTGGTTTCTGGGTTTCAATCTTCCTTCATTATCTCGTGTTCTTCCTTCCTCTCTCTTTTACTGTCTTACTAACACATACTAACAGTTTATTGTTTTTGCTAAGTACTAATCCACACTAACCTTGTATATTTGGACTAACTTACTAACAAGCACTTGGGATTGTATAGCTGCACTTACTAATTGACTAATGATCTCTCAGCTGTCGCCCAATTCTAGTCTCCGCCTCCTTGCCTATCCCTAATTATCTCTGCTGCAAGTTTCTGTGGATTTCCACTTATACTTTGTGCTTTCCTTTTCTTTTATCTTGGCACTTTAGTACTCCTTAACCGGAGCTGTTGTTTTGTACTTAGGTTTGTCTTGTGATCCCTGTCTGCGTTTTGGCTACAGCCAAATTCATGTAATTAGTTTATCCCTCATGTGTCTCTCCCTAATCATTGTCACCTTTGATTGCACCTGTTCTCCCTGGTCATGTGTTTACCCTGGATGTGTATATAAGATGTCTGTTTGGTACACTTTCTTGTCAGATCGTTCTCCCTAGTTTTCTTGTGCTACGTTTCTCGCCTCGATATCTCAGTGTTTATCTTTCTGACTGGATTGCCCGACTATTGTTTTTGGTTTGCCCTTTTTGGATATTGTTGCATCTGTGAATTTTGACCTTTTTTCTGCCCGACCTTGATTTTGTGATTACTGCCCTGGTTTTGGATTCGGACTGTCTTTGGCTTATGCGTTTGTTTCTCCTCCAAACCTACGCCTGTGTACCGAACCCTTTTTGTCTGACCACGAACTTTGTTATTGGTGCCCTGGTTACGATTCTGGATTACGCCCATTGGATACTGTTTTTGGATTGTGGACTTTGTACCGTTGCCAGCTCTGTTGGGGGGTTTCCCCCTTCAGAAATAAAGCCTCCTTTTTGCATTCTACTGGTTGTCGCACTTGGTTCATTTCGTAAATCACAACAGTTAACTTAGGTTCGGGAGCAGGGCCACGCCTCAACTCCACCTTCAATCACCAGACAAGCCTATTTATGTGTTCAGCCCCTTCATCTCCATTTGACTCAGATCTTTTGACCCACCCACCCCTCTTCCCCTCACCTTCATCCATCTCCTTCCTATCTCATCCCTTCATTCTCTCCCATTCATCCCCATCCCTTCCCACCCACATCCCTCCCCACATCCCTTCATCCTCTCCCATTCATCCTCATCCCTTCCTGCCTCATCCCATCCGCATCCCTTTCCTCATCCCTTCATCCTCTTCCCACTCATCTCCCCCATTTCAACCCGATGCACAGCTCTCTCATGTCTCTTCCAAGGACCGTGTGGGGGGCTCGAGGTCAGCTCGGGTGGATAACGCCGAGACAGAACCCCCATACAGAGTCTCCTCCACTCAGTTATAAACATGCCCTCCAGACAAACTCAAGAAACATCCCTCTTTCACTTCTATACCCACCCTCTCATCCCTCATTTCATTAAACCTCTAACTTCAGCTCATTGTGGCGTGGTACTTGCTAGTGAAAGGACTATTGCATCATTTTCCTCGCTCACCCTAATCCCTGATCTTTTGACCGTGAGCCACAGGAACTCCAAATTTGAGAATAAACACTGCGAAAAGACCAGGTAAGAACCTGTTTCCAGGCCAACTAAAAATCATCACCATCATCCCCGTCACCAAAATCAAAATCATCACCAAACTCAAAATCATCACCATCATCCCCATCACCAAACTCAAAATCATCACCATCATCCCCATTACCAAACTCAAAATCATCACCATCATCCTCGTCACCAAACTCAAAATCATCACCATCATCCCCATCACCAAACTCAAAATCATCACCATCATCCTCATCACCAAACTCAAAATCATCAAAATCATGGGCAGCACTGAGGCTTAGGACTGAGGGGATGTGTCCTCAAGATCCATTATTTCCACATTTCCCAGTCATGTTCAATGTAAGCATCAATGCAATGAATTGGCAATGTACATTTGCACCATCAACACCATCTACTCTGCATTCCACCTTAGTCCGGGGACCAGATGCCTTTTAGTCCAATGCACCTTCTTAGACAGACACCCTATCCAGTGCTGTTGTTGTCAACTGACTTATTGACCATGTCTGTCATCACAAACTCACACCCTGAGCCAGTCAGAGCAGGAGAACTTCCACCTCTTCTACCCGCATGACCTCATTGAGAGTTTTTCTTTGCCACTGTGGCCATAGGCTTGCTTTTTTGGGGGCTCAGGCCAGGGTTTTGCAGTCAAGTGCATTTAGACAAGAGTTTGTGAAATGCACTTTACAAATAAAATTGGGTTTCAATTTGATTCGGGGCTCGTGCGCGTTTTAGCCCCACCCACTGCTGCCCCACAGCGCGTGAGCAAACAGGTGCCCTGATTTTCAAGCTGGGGTCACGCACGCGCGCCCATATAGCACCGCAAAAGTTCAAAGCCACTGCAGAACACGACACTGAGCGTGACACATACATCTTTCGATCTGAGACAGAGAGAATTAAGAATGATACTCCGCTAAAATCCAGATACACACCACCTTCCCATTTAAACTCCTATTCTTCCTGCCCACCAAACGTGTTTCTGTTCTGCGGTTACAAATGTTCGTTATGCTCCATTTCAAGCATTATTTCAGCTGAGCAGCGAATAATCTGAGTCCTACGTAACACGTTTCTAATTAAAAGTTGGCTGGGGTCGCTTCCTCAATGATTTTATTGGGCTGCAGCAGCCTGTTATTAAGGATTCATGCATCATACGTACATGCATGTTAAGGGCAAAATGTTTTGCGTAAGCAACAATATATGGGCTACATTTTTGCTTTCCTCGTGAGCTCAGTCACCTAATTCTGAACAAAAAAAAAAAGAAAAGAAAAAACCCGATAACCAAAACAGAGACGACGGCAGCAGACGGCTGCAAATGAGCTCCTCGTAGCCCGAGGCGAGCGGACAGTCCAGCGAAATTCGTGATAGAACGAGCAACTTGTATGATTTGGCCTCTAATATTCGTGGGAATTCGTTCAGACCCCCGGAGTCATAGTAATGGAATTCGGCTGCTCCAGACATCCAGTCTTATGACGCCGAACTAATAAATTGGAATTTATTTAAGCCCTGTCCGTAGTTCCTTTGATTCGCATTGGAATTTCCTTCTTTGAAAAAACGTGCCCTAACTGAAAAACACCCCTCATTCATGTAAACCCGCTCTATGCACTCCGGCTCATCCTCGCGGACAACCCAAACCCGAAGCACTTCCAAGCGAAGCCCAACTGCGGCCGATATGAGCGCCTGCAGCCCGGGAACTTCTCTTCGGCTGAAACGCGCCTGAACGGCCGGGTTTACCTCGAGAGGAGCACGCGAGCAGTCCCAGGAAACAGAGGCGCGTGAGAATCATCTTCGGTGATGTCGCTGACGGAGCGCTGCACGCGGATGCTGCGAATTCAGACTGTCGTGGAGCAGAGAAAACTGACCCGTGCGCTGCGCTCCGTTCTCTCTCTCTCTCTCTCTCTCTCTCTCTCTCTCTCTCTCTCTCTCTTTCTCTCTCTTTCTCTCTCCCTCTCCCTCTCTCCCCACAAGCGCGAGCTGCTTTAACATTGCAGTACTTGTTAAACAGTTGGCTTAACCAGTAAGTTAGGTTGCACTGTTCCTTCTCTCCCAGATATTCAAATAGATATTAGCAGAGAAAAAAAAACTGCTTGAAATATTGACGTGAATTCCTCTCAATACAGGCCAGAGGTTCTTGGTCTCAGTTCTATCTGCCCTTGCTGATCAAAGTGGTGTTTGTGGCAGACGCTCCTCATAAATTTGTGTGGTCAAACTGAAAATATTGAAGTTCCACAGTCCTCCTAATTCTTTATATCCATTGTTATGATGCATGCTGTCCTGTTTTCTGCACTTGTAGTATGTTTCACAAATTATTTTTACCATCACTGACCACATGCCAAAGACAAGCTGCTGACCACTGATTTGGCATTTCACTGATCTTAATCAGTGAAATAATCAGATTGAGAAAAAGCTTTGAAACATGAACGAGACAACTGAAAACCCTCTTGGCAACTGGCATCCACCTGTTAGCTGCTCCGGCTCTGACATGTCAGTTGTCTGAGGGAACTGCTCTCAATCAGAGACGGGGAGTCTGGTTCAGGGTTCAGGATGTAGTCTGCTCGCAGGAGACGGATCCTTCATCTTATTTAGTTCCTGTCAGATCCTAATGAAGCCCACCATGGCCATAGCTCTGTCCAAGCGTGGAGTTCTCCCCATTTTCATGTGCGTTTCCTGTGGGTACTCTGGTCACCTCCCGTAGTTAAGGACATGCGTGTTTGCTGAGGACTCTCAATAGCCTGAGTGCAGACTGAGTGTGTGAGTGATAGCCATGTGACTCTTGAGATGGGCTGACAGACAGTGTAGAGTTTATTTCTCCCTCTTGCCCACTGCATGCTGGGATAGGCTACAGTTCCTGTGTTACTCTGACTCAGAATAAGCAGGCTAGATGGATGGATGGATGGATGGATAGGAGGATCCCACTGTGGGTAAATAAAAAAAGTATAAATGTGCTGTAAGTGCATTACAACATGAGCAGGGAGTGCAGGGGAAATTTCGCTTCCTAGACTTGAAGACCTGGGGCCTCATGTATGAAGAGAGCGTACGAACAGAAATGATGCGTACGCTACTTTTTTTGCGGATGTCAGATGTATGAAAACAAACGTGACTTTAGAAAAAATGCAAAAAAGTAATAGAATTTAGCATTTTTGCAAAATTAAAGTTGATTCAGATTTTTCATTCAAATTTGCAAGCTGAATTGGTAGCCCGCTATATTATAAATTTAATACTTTTTACAAAATGCTACTTTTCTTTTTATGAACGTACGCAATATTTAGTATAAAATCCACGCAATTGTTAGTACATGAGGCCCCTGGAGTCTTCAGGGCCAAAACGCTTAACAAGTGTGACAAAATGACATTAATGTTACACAGTGGGAAAAGTCCACTGCCCAAGATTTTTTGGGCTCTATTCGTGATCACATTGCATATTTTCAAAAAGCAATTAAATTCCTGATGGAACATCAAATAATGAATTGTTGTTCTGTTTTTAATATAATAAAGAATGAATGGGCTTTTCACTTTGGTCCTCTTCGGTTTCATGAGCAGTTTTCATGATGTCCCAACTTCTTTGGAATTGGAGTTGTAGATATATTCCCTCGGTGGAGATGCTTCTCCTGAGAGCGAGATCTGGCTTTCCCTCATATTCATCCAATGCACTGAAACAAAGCTACAAAAAAGCTTGAGTCACAGAACAAATACTCTGGGACGGTTCTGTGCATCAGACTGTGGGGAAGTGGGGGGATTATGAGCTGAGGAGCCGCTGCGGGGCTCTCTGTGTTCATGGCTTCACCCTGCAAACTGCTCCCAGCCACATTACAGCCACCAAGGGCTGGAGAGGAGAAGATTTATTTTTACAAGAACGAGGCGTCGCATCAAGATGTGAATTATGGGGTAAAAACCCCACATGAACAGGGATCTCAGTGTCAGCTCAGAGGATAGAACATGTTTGGGGTCAACTGTACCTCCTCTGATGGAATAAAGAGTGTAATCAATAAGGTGTATTCTGTACACACGCACGTGCGCGCACACACACACACACACACACACACACACACACACAACTCGCAAACTCACAGACACACTCACACACAGTAACATTACTGTAGTGTTAACGGCACATACAGAGAAGCTCATGCAGCAGTGTAGATTGTGTGAGGTGAAGATTGCATACAGTTGTGTACGGATTGTGAGGTGTAGATTGTGTACAGTTGAGTATATTTTGTGCGGTTGTGAAGATTGTGTGAGGTTGTGTAGATTGCGTGAGGTTGTGTGGATTGTGTGAAGTTGTGTAGATTATGTGAGGTTGTGAAGATTCTGTGAGGGTGTGTAGATTGTGTGAGGTTCTGAAGATTGTGTGAGGGTGTGTAGATTGTGTGAGGTTGTGAAGATTGTGTGAAGTTGTGTAGATTATGTGAGGTTGTGAAGATTGTGTGAGGGTGTGTAGATTGTGTGAGGTTGTGAAGATTGTGTGAAGTTGTGTAGATTATGTGAGGTTGTGTAGATTGTGTGAGGGTGTGTAGATTGTGTGAGGTTGTGAAGATTGTGTGAAGTTGTGTAGATTATGTGAGGTTGTGAAGATTGTGTGAGGGTGTGTAGATTTTGTGAGGTTGTGAAAATTGTGTTAGGGTGTGTAGATTGTGTGAGGTTGAGTAGATTGTGTGAGGTTGAGTAGATTGCGTGAGGGTGTGTAGATTGTGTGAGGTTGAGTAGATTGCGTGAGGTTGAGTAGATTGCGTGAGGGTGTGTAGATTGTGTGAGGTTGAGTAGATTGCGTGAGGTTGAGTAGATTGCGTGAGGGTGTGTAGATTGTGTGAGGTTGTGTAATGTTGACATCAGAGTCCTGTCAGCTGCGCACACTCAGAAACACTGATTTTTATGAAGATAATATTCAGTTTCTGTGCATATAGTGGTCAGATAATACTTTGAAAACTGAACCTTAGATTGTGTGGATATTGACGAAATTAGGGTTTGTATTGATGGTTATTCCGCCTCAAAAATGCATCCTTCTCAAACAATGATGTGAATTCTGCTTCAGTATATCGAGAAAAAAAAAAAAAAAACATTTAAATACAACTGGGTATCATGCTGTGATTTCATATTACTTGAGTCTTTATTTATGCCAATTAATGTTTAAAAGCAATAGTTTAAGAATTTTCATTACAAATTATCCTGATGAATAATATCCTTTGGGATTCTACAAAACCCAAAACTAGTGAAGTTGGCACGTTGTGTAAATCGTAAATAAAAACAGAATACAATGATTTGCAAATCCTTTTCAACCTATATTCAATTGAATACACTGCAAAAACAAGTTACTTAATGTTCGAACAGGTAAACTTTGTAATTTTTTGCAAATATTAGCTCATTTGGAATTTGATGCCTGCAACATGTTTCAAAAAAGCTGGCACAAGTGGCAAAAAAGACTGAGAGAGTTGAGGAATGCTCAACAAACACTTATCTGGAACATCCCACAGGTGAATGGGCTAATTGGGAACAGGTGGGTGCCATGATTGGGTATAAAAGCAGCTTCCCTGAAATGCTCAGTCATTCACAAACAAGGATGGGGTGAGGGTCACCACTTAGTGAACAAATGCATGAACTGATTGTCGAACAGTTTAAAAACAACATTCCTCAACGAGCTATTGCAAGAAATTTAGGGATTTCATCATCTACGGTCCGTAATATTGTCAAAAGGTTCAGAGAATCTGGAGAAATCACTGCACGTAAGCGACAAGGCCGAAAACCAACATTGAATGCCCGTGACCTTGGATCCCTCAGGCGGTACTGCATCAAAAACCGACATCAGTGTGTAAAGGACATCACCACATGGGCTCAGGAACACTTCAGAAAACCACTGGCAATAACTACAGTTGGTCGCTACATCTGCAAGTGCAAGTTAAAACTCTACAATGCAAAGCGAAAGCCATTTATCAACAGCACCCAGAAACGCCGCCGGCTTCGCTGGGCCCAAGCTCATCTAAGATGGACTGATGCTAAGTGGAAAAGTGTTCTGTGGTCTGACGAGTCCACATTTCAAATTGTTTTTGGAAACTGTGGATGTCGTGTCCTCCGGACCAAAGAGGAAAAGAACCATCTGGACTGTTATAGGCGCAAAGTTCAAAAGCCAGCATCTGTGATGGTATGGGGGTGTATTAGTGCCCAAGGCAAGGGCAACTTACACATATGTGAAGGCACCATTAATGCTGAAAGGTACATACAGGTTTTGGAGCAACATATGTTGCCGTCCAAGCAACGTCTTTTTTATGGACGCTCCTGCTTATTTCAGCAAGACAATGCCAAGCCACATTCTGCACGTATTACAACAGCATGGCTCCGCAGTAAAAGAGTGCGGGTACTAGACTGGCCTGCCTGTAGTCCAGACCTGTCTCCCATTGAAAATGTGTGGCGCATTATGAAGCGTAAAATACGACAACGGAGACCCCGGACTGTTGAACAACTTAAGCTGTACATCAAGCAAGAATGGGAAAGAGTTCCACTTGAAAAGCTTCAAAAATTGGTCTCCTCAGTTCCCAAACGTTTACTGAGTGTTGTTAAAAGGAAAGGCGATGTAACACAGTGGTAAAAAGGCCCCTGTGCCAACTTTTTTGCAATGTGTTGCTGCCTTTAAATTCTAAGTTAATGATTATTTGCAAAAAAAAAAAAAAGTTTCTCAGTTTGAACATTAAATATCTTGTCTTTGCAGTGTATTCAATTGAATATAAGATGAAAAGGATTTGCAAATCATTGTATTCTGTTTTTATCTAAGATTTACATAACGTGCCAACTTCACTGGTTTTGGGTTTTGTACATTTAATTTCTGTCTGATTTGGTCACAAATGCATCCACATTCAGGGTGTGTGTGTTTGTGTGCGTGTGTGTGTGTGTGTGCGTGTGCGTGTGTGTGTGTGTGTGTGTGTGCGTGTGTGCGCGTGCGCGCGCGTGTGTGTGTGTGTGTGTGCGTGTGCGTGTGCGTGTGCGTGTGCGTGTGTGTGTGTGTGTGTGTGTGTGTGTGGCAGGAAGTGAGACAGAGAGCATTGGGTTAGTGTTTGTGTACGTGCTCGCTGGCAGGTATGTGGGCGTGACAGGGAGAGACAGCATGTTGTGTGTTTGAGGGCACAGGTATGTATGTGGTGTGTGTGCATGCATGTGCACATTTGTAGCGTGTATCCGGGCTGAATTTCCCTATCACATGCGGCCAGTTCGATCAGAGCCCACAGGAAATGCAGCAGGAGGGCCGGGTCCGGTGTTTCCTTCCGCTAGGGTTTGGTTTCTTCTGTAAGCGCACCAACCTCCGGCCGGCGACGCCCAACATACCAGAGAGAGAGACAGTCACAACCTGGACAACGCACTCTCCAGAGACGGCCCAGTGAAGGAGAGAATATCCAAGAGCGAGATCGTGAGAGAAGAGAAGTGATGCTTTCTTACTGTAAGACTCTAAACAGACCAGACAGGAAAATAATTAACTGTCAGCTCTCCAACATGGAGAGAGAAGTTCTAAACACATTAAGATGACACACTCCGGAACCATCACTGAAACACCCTCTGGCAGCAGGATCACAGCCAACACAACCAGAGCTCTATCTAAACTACTGAAACAAATAAAGGGAACACTTAAACAACACAATATAACTCCAAGTGTTCCCTTTATTTTTTGAGCAGTATATTTGAATGAGGAGATGCCTACATCATTTTGGTGAGCAAAACAGAGAAGGTTCTATCTTTAATTATAAATATACTGGCCCTAAGAAATCTGAAATCTGACAACATGTCACAAATTTCAGAACGAGGAACCAGGCGCAGATCACAGATAAAGCCGATATGGCCACTTTGAAATAACAGAAGAAGAAGAATAACTCAAAGGCACTTTAACAGGTTAATTATCATAAGATACTCCAAAGTTAGGGGGGGGTAAACTAGATCAAACGAGGTCAGGCAAAGCGTTTTCGAAGGGTCCAGTCTGAGGTTAGTAACCAGGGAACACTGGGCGGGTGTCCAGATTCAAACTGGGGTGAAACTGAAAGAAGCCACTTGCCAGGATCACAGACAATTAGTAATAGGGAGCAGGTGAGAGAGACATTAAGGACAAAGCCCACAAGGCATTCTATGCAATTTAAAAACATAACGCACTGCTGAATACCTCTCGGCCTGGACAAGATTTCCGGCCTGAAGGTCACAGCGCTAAGGTCAAAGGTGAAATCGAGCAAAAAACGTGACCTTGTATATCCATGTGTCACAGTGAGTTACCATACCAAATTTGGCGAAGCTGCGATCAGTAGATGCTGAGTACTGACTCGGACAAGATTTCCTGCCTAAAGGAAAAGGTCAGGGTCAAGGTCACAGAGTAAAGGACAAAGGTCAAATCCAGCATAAATCCTGACATGCACATCTGTGGGTCATAGTGAGTTACCATACCAAATTTAGTGAAGCTGTGAAAATTAGTTGCCGAGTCCTGACCGGGACAGGATTGTCAGGGTCAAGGTCAGAGAGCTAAGGTGAAATACCATACCAAATTTGGTGAAGCTGCGATAATTAGTTGAAAAGACCTGACAGACCTGGCTACCGAGAGAGAGGAGGCTGTGCGCTCACTGCGACCGGCCAGAGCTCCAAACTCTCTTTTTACTTTGCTGCCCCAAATATGAACCAATCAGAGATCAATACTTTCCTAAATTCACCGCCCACATAAACAAATTTCAAAATCAAACAGACTCAAAAAAATGTAAAATCCTTCTGGGCTAAAACCATAACACAACAGAGGCAGCAGCACAATTTGTCTCTGACCGCTACACAGGAGAGGGTGAGGGCTAAATCACAGCCTACTATACTGCACTTATCGTTCTCATTTTGTTCCATATTTGTTCGATTTTATACAACAAAACAATTATTACTATTTCTATTACTTATTCAAATGTTCATGAGTGTATATCAGTCCATTAATATATTTTATTGCTGGTTTTATGTTTGTCATCTATGTTTATCAATTGCTTTTGCGACACAAGTTCATTTGTCATGCAAATAAAGATCATTTGAATTTGAATTAGAGAGAGAGAGAGAGGCACTAAAGAAGAGGCAAAGCTCTTAACTTTACTTTTTTTTACGCATTGTGTTTTTCTTGTATTTACAGACACCCGTTCCTTCCTCCAACATCTTGAAAATGGCATGTCATGTCAGTGGGATGGTGTAGTTTATACTGTCATGTCAGTGGGATGGTGTAGTTTATACTGTCATGTCAGTGGGATGGTGTAGTTTACACTGTCATGTCAGTGGTATGGCGTAGTTTATACTGTCATGTCAGTGGGATGATGTTGTTTACACTGTCATGTCAGTGGGATGGTGTAGTTTATACTGTCATGTCAGTGGGATGGTGTAGTTTATACTGTCATGTCAGTGGGATGGTGTAGTTTACACTGTCATGTCAGTGGTATGGCGTAGTTTATACTGTCATGTCAGTGGGATGGTGTTGTTTACACTGTCATGTCAGTGGGATGGTGTAGTTTATACTGTCATGTCAGTGGGATGGTGTAGTTTATACTGTCATGTCAGTGGGATGGTGTAGTTTATACTGTCATGTCAGTGGGATGGTGTAGTTTACACTGTCATGTCAGTGGGATGGTGTAGTTTATACTGTCATGTCAGTGGGATGGTGTAGTTTAAACTGTCATGTCAGTGGGATGGTGTAGTTTATACAGTCATGTCAGTGGGATGGTATAGTTTACACTGTCATGTCAGTGGGATGGTGTAGTTTATACTGTCATGTCAGTGGGATGGTGTAGTTTAAACTGTCATGTCAGTGGGATGGTGTAGTTTATACAGTCATGTCAGTGGGATGGTTTAGTTTACACTGTCATGTCAGTGGGATGGTGTAGTTTATACTGTCATGTCAGTGGGATGGTGTAGTTTACACTGTCATGTCAGTGGTATGGCGTAGTTTATACTGTCATGTCAGTGGGATGGTGTAGTTTATACTGTCATGTCAGTGGGATGGTGTAGTTTAAACTGTCATGTCAGTGGGATGGTGTAGTTTATACAGTCATGTCAGTGGGATGGTGTAGTTTATACTGTCATGTCAGTGGGATGGTGTAGTTTATACTGTCATGTCAGTGGGATGGTGTAGTTTACACTGTCATGTCAGTGGGATGGTGTAGTTTATACTGTCATGTCAGTGGGATGGTGTAGTTTACACTGTCATGTCAGTGGGATGGTGTAGTTTATACTGTCATGTCAGTGGGATGGTGTAGTTTATACTGTCATGTCAGTGGGATGGTGTAGTTTATACTGTCATGTCAGTGGGATGGTGTAGTTTATACTGTCATGTCAGTGGGATGGTGTAGTTTACACTGTCATGTCAGTGGGATGGTGTAGTTTATACTGTCATGTCAGTGGGATGGTGTAGTTTATACTGTCATGTCAGTGGGATGGTGTAGTTTATACTGTCATGTCAGTGGGATGGTATAGTTTACACTGTCATGTCAGTGGGATGGTGTAGTTTATACAGTCATGTCAGTGGGATGGTGTATTTTATACTGTCATGTCAGTGGGATGGTGTAGTTTATACTGTCATGTCAGTGGGATGGTGTAGTTTACACTGTCATGTCAGTGGGATGGTGTAGTTTATACTGCTGGCAGACAACAAAATTCTACAGGATGCAATTGGCCAGCAGATCTTGTTTGTCTGTGAATCTATCAAATCAGAAATCAGATCATCAAGAGATTCAATGAATTTCCAGAACAGCCCTTTGCCTGCTGTGCAGTAATCAACTGTTGCGCTTTGACAAAATTTATTCAGTATAACTGTTTTTTTTTACCTGAATCACCCATCAACTTCATTGAGCCAATTATTAATGGATAAATATAAGATTGAATTTTATCCAAGTAAACACAACATTTCGTACTTACACCTTGGCTCCTTTATTAAAATAACACATAAACCACAGCATAAGCTAAATATCGGCCCACATAAAGATCTTAAATATGCAGTTCATTCCAACTGTGAAGATGTAGTTCATAATTTAGATTTAAAAAGACAAAGAGACAAATGTGAAACGCTACTGGTATGACGCTTCAGACACGGAATGGCGAAATTCCACAGTAAATGAACTGAGCAGAACCAGCAAACCACACACAGCCTCTGCCCCCCTCTCTGTGGGGAATCAAAATGGCTGCCCTCTGGGGATGACCACAGAAAGCCTACAGCCTCAGACCAAAAGGTCCCGATACAGTTTGGACGAGGGCCTGAGGGGAATCTTAAAACAGGCGAAATAAAGGTGTTAACTAGAGCTGGACTTGCGAGAGCCCAAACCTCCGCCAGCAGAGCTGGATTTGAACTTTGGCCTATATCTCAGCTGTACTTTGGCCTAGATATGTCATGGTTTTGGAGGCTGGCGGTGGCTTTGGGAGCTTTCTTTGTTGCTCTCGTCTGGGACGATATCGTTTTCCCCACAATTGGATTCTTGGGCTAGCTGGCATCAATTGGGGGCGGCGCCTGGACTCTATTTAAGCCCAAGTTCCGCCTCACTGCCCTTGCTAGAGTGTTAGTGTTTTGTTTGCATTTCAGTCGATAAGGTCTGTAGTTAGAAAGTTATTGAGGAATTACTTGCAAAGAGGAAAGTGCTGGATAGCAGGGGAATCTTTCTCTCTTTTTTCCCTTTTCCGGGCACCGTCTGGTGCTAAATCTTTTTATCTCGGGTTCCGAGATTTTTCCCTTTCATTTCGTTCAGTCGAGCTCGCGTTTGCTTCCTTATTGTTACTCGGACTGGATCTAGGTCCTTTGGAAGCGTGAGTATCTCTGTTATGATTCTGTTCTATTCTGTCAGGTTTCTGTATTATTTGTTATTATTTACTATGTTTTCTTTATTTTTTCATATCATGCTCATGTTTTCTTGCCATGTTTCCATAGTCTTGCAGTTTTATGTCTTGTTACCATTCAGCATCTTTGTTTTCTATGCCAGGATTATACCATTGCCATGCCATACACCTTGTCTCCCCTGTCTTGTCTGTGAGTTGGTCTAGTCCTGTTTCCCCTGTATGAGTCTTGAGCACATGATCAGATGATTTAGGTTTATGGTGATTAAGTTCTAGTCTTGTTTGCTTCCTTCCCCACTTCTACTCTAGATTTACTAACAGTTTGTGATTTTGATAACTCTTTTACTAACACCTTGCATATATCACTAATATTACTAATGTCCACTGGTTCTTTGTAAAGTCACGTACTAATTGGTTAATATTCCCTTGGCATTCACTCTGTTGTATACTCCGCCCTCTTCGCTATTCCTATTTGTCTTGCTGCGTTTCTGCCGCTCTGGTTTCTAATTGAAAACCTGTTCTGCTTCTCTTACTCTGTGCAGGTTAGAACTCCCTAACCGGAGCCGTTTAATATTTTCAGGAAGTCTCGTCATTCCCTGCCCTTGTTTTGGCTTTGACAGATTTCATGTGGTTAGGGTTCCCCTCATGCGCTCTTCCTTTGTAATGAGTCTGATCCCTGCACCTTTTCCCCACTGATAACATGTGACCTTCCCAGTGTGTATTTAAGGAGTCTGATCACAGCCATGCCTTGTCAGAACGCTTTCCTTTGTCCGCTTGTGCCACGCTTTACTCGCCTTGTTCTCATTCAGATTACCCTTCTGACTGGGCCGTCCACGTTTTACAATTTTTGCCTATTCCCTGAACTTTGCCGCATTTCCTGTTACCGAACCTATTTTCGTCTGACCCTGATTATTTGTTATTGGTGCCCTGGTTACAGTTTCTGGATTTCGCCTATTGGATTCTGATTTTTGGATTGTGGACTTTGTGCTGTTGCCAGCTCTGTGGGGGGTCTCCCCCTTCAGAAACAAAGTCTCTATTTTTGCATTCTCCGGTTCTCGCTTGTGGTTCTTCTACGTAATCCTGACAAAATCTCTCTCTTATTCTGTCTGTTTGTCTCTTATTTTGCTATTCTTCCTTTCATTCCGGCCACTGCATTTGGCGTCTCGAAAAACCAACCATCCCAAGATATGCCAAAAGTGTAATTACATGCTCCTCTTGTGCTATTTTAACATCCTGCATAGTTTGGTTAAAACCTATGCAACCTTTTTTGAGATTCTGCTAACTGACAGACAAACAAATTAATAAACAAATGGAAGCAAATACATAATCCCCAGGTGGAGGTAACAACATAACCTCCTTAGCAAAGGTATTAATAGGTTGAGCTCAGGGATGTTGCCTTCACTTTTACTCCAGACTGAACTGGGGGCTCAAAGACGTCTCACCTGGGTCAGTCAATGAGCTCAGTGGGTTACGGCAGCCGGCTGGTGAGCTAAAGATTCATGATTATGATGCAGGTTGTAATGCATTATAAAACATTCATTTAGCGAAGGATCATATCTATGCAATGATGGGAAGAATGAGTTTATCACCATATTTTATCAGCTGTGAAGTCAAAACTGACACACACACACACACACACGCACACACGCACACACGCACACACACACACACACACACACACACACACACACACACGCACACACGCACACACATGCACGCAAATCAAAAAAGAAACATATAAAACAAACACACACATGCAAACATACAAATTATACACAGACACACACAGGCAAAAAAAAAAACACTCAAACACACACAGAATCACACAAATGTAAACACAAAGCAAAACACGTGTATACACACACACACACACACACACGGACATAAACACAAAGACACACACTGCTCACCCCCACCACAGAAAGACTCACACACAGATGAACACTCATATGCACGCACACAAAGTAATACATACTCACAGGGAGACAAGCACATACACACACGCTCACACTATCAGATGAAATTAACAGTGTATAACACCCTCACTGTGTTCTTGGTGCATGTAGTGAATTAAATTATCTGCCAATAACCGCCTACTCAATGACAGATGTGGGAGATATAAACTCCTCTCAGCTGGAGCAGGTGAAAGCAGATGTCATTCATGCACTGCGACTCTCAGAACAAAGATGTTAATCTCATTACCTTTACCACTCTCTAATCATTTCATCAAACTGAATCTAACGCTCTCAAATCATTTCATCCGGGTAAATCTAACACTCTCTAATAATTTTAACGGCTAAATCTAATGTTCTCTAATCATGTCATCAGGGTAAATCTAAAAAAGAAAGGCTTTTGCACACCTCTTATTTGGGGCAGGAACGCAGGACAAAGCCCAAAAAGGGTCGCAGATCAAAAAAGTAGAAAAAACTCCCGCACACTGTCCATTCCGCATGCAATAGGTTGTTTATTCACAACGTTTCGGTTGACAGACCTTCGTCGGGTGAAATTTCACCCGATCAAGGTCTGTCGACCAAAATGTTGTGAATAAATAACCTATTGCATGTGGAATGGACAGTGTGCGGGAGTTTTTCTACTTTTCTGATCAGGGCAAATCTAAAACTCACTAATCATTTTATAAGGCTAAATCTAATGCTCTCTAATCATTTCACTATAGGCTAAATCCAGCTCTCTCTAATGCAAACATTTGCATGGTGACCCTGCAAAGATGAAAGTAAGTTGGGGTGATGTGAATGTTGGCCAGATAGCTCTGGAAAAGATGAAGGTAAGTTGGGGTGATCTGAGCATAAGCATAATAGCTCTGATAAGATGAAAGTAAATAGATGAGAGGAAGTTGGGGTGATGTGAACATTAGCACGATAGCTCTGATAAAATTAAAGTAAGTTGGGTGATGTGAACATTGGCACATTGGCTCTGGGGTAAAGAACTGTATTGAAAAGAATTAAAGTGTAATATTGCTCCACCATAAAAAGGCTGCAGATACAATTGACTCTGCAGCCAGGAAAATCACAGCCATTTCTGACGCATAGCATTTTTGCCACAGTTTTTTTATTTATCTCTTGGCTATTTCCTGCGCATATTTCTAAATTTCAGGCAGCCAAAGTGACAGCCTCCTGAATTTCTGGCAATTAGCGGGGATTGCTTGGCGCCAGCTTCTCCCAGACCTCATTACAGGAGAACTCCAATGCAAACTGAATTACTCTGTTCCTGGGCCAAGAGGAGCTGTGCTCCAAATCATCGCTACAGTCCAAAATAATGTGTCGACTCAGGTAAATCCATCATCGCAAAATGGTTCAAATTTGCACGAGAACAAGCATAAAACTAATTCAAACATTTTTGCTTGATCTCTGGAAAATGAACACAAGCAGACGCTGAGATCTCACTCGATCGTGTGTGACTGTGAGGCTCCTCTCAGTACAGACGGCTGAATAATTGAAGTGCTCATGATTAGATCGTGCAGTAAACAAAGCAAATTCATTGCCATATTTATTATTTAACTGCACAGAGAAGTTCAGAGCTGTAGTTATTATGTGCTAATGAGTTAGCAGCACACAGAGATGAGGTTGAAATGTGACACACAGCAATGATGTATTTTCTGTCAAAGTAAATGACATTTCTGTGCCTCTGTGAGTTCTGTTAGAAAAAAACAACTAGCCAACAAGTCACTAATTTAGAAGTACAATTTTGGGAGCCAAAATCACTTAAACTCACAGGTGAAACATGAAGCGATGTGAACAGGACTTGCTGCATCAATGTAATTCTCCAGTTGTATTGCTCTGATGTTTATTAGTCACACACACACACACACACACACACACACATACACGCACACACACACACACACACACACACACATACACACACACACACACACACACACACACACACACATACACGCACACACACACACACACACACACATACACGCACACACACACACGCACACACACTCACACACACGCACACACACTCACACACACACACACACACACATACACACACACATACACGCACACACACACACACACACACACACACACACATACACGCACACACACACACACACCCACACACACATACACGCACACACACACACACACACATACACGCGCACACACACACACACACACACACACACACACACAGACACACACACACTCATTCATACACGCACACACACACACACATACATGCACACACACACATACATGCACACACACACACACACACATACACACACACACAGACACACACACACACGCATACATGCATACACGCACACACACACACACACACACACACATGCCCGCGTACAGAATGGCCACTGAATTTCCTCTGACGCACGGATTACAAAGCTGTTCAAGCATCTGTTTTTTTAAGGGTTGCACAATTGCCTTTAAATTGATAAAAATAATGTGCCTTTATAATAGAGTAATTTGGCAGATACTCTCAGATGAGGCAGTGAAAGAGAGCTTTAGTGGCGATAAAAAGGCTGCAGTGTGAGTAATAAAAAAGCAGACCAGTGAGTTAAAAAGAGCGGAAATGAGATTTTTAGGGATTATGTTGTGAGAATCTAATCTGTGACGGGAGTGCAGAATAAGAGTGTGGAGAGGATGGGTGTGGCCTCAGGGGGCGGGGAGCTGTTCCATTAAAGGAGCAGCATTGGCTGAGATTCTGGTTGTGTGATGTCATGGCCTGGTGATTTTCCTTCAGAAAGATCGCATCAATTTTTTGGGGGATTTTCAAAATCAGCCTGTCAGCTCAGGAGAGATAGGCTCCATCTTTCAAAAATACAAACCCTGCAGTCTTAAGATCAATGTCTCAGAAGCTCTCAGAGCTGAGTGTGTATGTGTATGTGTGCGTGTGCGTGTGCGTGTGCGTGTGCGTGTGTGTGTGTGTGTGTGTGATTCTGCCACACAGATTTGCACATTGTTCTTTACTGCTGTCAAACTTACTGAAAAATCTGAGCAGTAAGAGAAGCCGTATGGTCATCTTTAAGGTTAAGGTTACCTGCGTAAACTCATGCGGTAGAAAGCTGAACTGGATCATAAATTACCTTCCGCATGGAAACATCTCACATTTTACATTCACAATTTATACATGATAAAACTTTTTGTGTTTGGGCTGTCAAAAAGTCATAATTTACTGAGAGGAGAGGGCAGTGTCACACTGCAGGAAATGAGACATTTTTCAACTGAAGTTTAGTGCTCGGGCTGATTTAAAACAAAGAAAGTTATCTTGAAAGGTGCGGTTGTTTACCAAACCCTAAAGGTCAACTCGTCTTCTCGAGCTCATTCTCGTTTAAAGCAGCCCAGACAGACGCTTTCATTCCTCAGTCGAGAGGCTGTTATTCCTTACAGAGTGAAATATTAATTTCCTGCTGAGGTGAATCTTAAACTTTTTAATTAATTTGTCATTTTTTCTCTGTCAGTGGAGATTTTGTAGTTCTATCTGATGACCCAAGGGGTCCTGCTTTTTCTTCTGTTTGCGCGTTTTTCAGCTTTGAAAGGTGTAAAGGTGTCCTGCTGCAGGACGGCACACAGGGACTCTCTGCTGTGATGTGGAAAAACCCAGTGAATTTATCAGTTGCAAGGACTCTCGCCACTGAACAAAAACCTTTGGCTTCTGGACTTTTTTCAACTGGAAGAAATGATATAAACCTAATTATGACAGTTCAAATAACACTAATAGCTATTGAATTAAGATTTTCACCACTCTTAATTACCGCAAATGAGGGTCAAGCTCAGTTTCTCCCAAAAGTGACAAATGTACGAGGTTTTTCCAGATCCCAGGAGCTCTGGAGCAGACAGTAGTTTATTGTTTGCGAGCTTTCATAAGCTGAAAATCAAGGTCAGCCAGTCTGAGTTAAAACCAAAGGTAAGATTGCTGCAGAAAATCACTGAGAAAAAAATCAGTTGAAAAACAGAGATTCAAAAAACAGACAAACAAAATGAAGAACAAAAACAAAGGTTGAATCCTAAACCAGTAACCAGGCTGAGTCGAGGGCGGAAGCCAGTCAGACACTAAGGCACAATCCACAAACTCGAAAACTGTGAAACAATAAAGGTCAAAATACTGGGAATCTGACTCTGAAAAGGCTTGTGTGACACAGTGCAGAAAAACATCTGAGAGAAACTCATAAGTAAGATAAGACAGACAGGAGGTCATGTGATTAGGGAATGAAGGACAGGTGGAACGGGATGCAGGAAAGAGCACAAAGGGGCGTGGCTACAAACAAGGCCAAAATGCAATAAGGAAAACAGAATGGGGAAGGCAAGACACGGGGAAGAGGGAAGGTGAACACTGACAGGAGGAGACACGGGGAAGAGGGAAGGTGAACACTGACACGAGGAGACACGGGGAAGAGGGAAGGTAAACACTGACACGAGGAGACACGGGGAAGAGGGAAGGTAAACACTGACACAAGGAGACACGGGGAAGAGAAAAGGTAAACACTGACACGAGGAGACACGGGGAAGAGGGAAGGTGAACACTGACACGAGGAGACATGGGGAAGAGGGAAGGTGAACACTGACACGAGGAGACACGGGGAAGAGGGAAGGTAAACACTGACACGAGGAGACACGGGGAAGAGGGAAGGTAAACACTGACACGAGGAGACACGGGGAAGAGGGAAGGTAAACACTGACACGAGGAGACATGGGGAAGAGGGAAGGTGAACACTGACACGAGGAGATATGGGGAAGAGGGAAGGTAAACACTGACACGAGGAGACATGGGGAAGAGGGAAGGTAAACACTGACATGAGGAGACATGGGGAAGAGGAAGGTGAACACTGACACGAGGAGACATGGGGAAGAGGGAAGGTAAACACAGACACGAGGAGACATGGGGAAGAGGGAAGGTGAACACTGACACGAGGAGATATGGGGAAGAGGGAAGGTAAACACTGACACGAGGAGATATGGGGAAGAGGGAAGGTAAACACTGACATGAGGAGACATGGGGAAGAGGGAAGGTGAACACTGACACGAGGAGATATGGGGAAGAGGGAAGGTAAACACTGACACGAGGAGATATGGGGAAGAGGGAAGGTAAACACTGACACGAGGAGATATGGGGAAGAGGGAAGGTAAACACTGACACGAGGAGACACGGGGAAGAGGGAAGGTAAACACTGACATGAGGAGACGCGTGGAAGAGGTAAGTTGAACACTGACACGAGGAGACACGGGGAAGAGGGAAGGTAAACACTGGCACGAGGAGACGCGTGGAAGAGGTAAGTAGAACACTGACACGAGGAGACATGGGGAAGAGGGAAGGTAAACACTGACACGAGGAGACACAGGGAAGAGGAAAGGTAAACACTGACACGAGGAGACATGGGGAAGAGGGAAGGTAAACACTGACACGAGGAGACATGGGGAAGAGGGAAGGTAAACACTGACACGAGGAGACATGGGGAGGAGGGAAGGTGAACACTGACACGGGGAGATATGGGGAAGAGGGAAGGTGAACACTGACACGAGGAGACACGGGGAAGAGGGAAAGTGAACACTGACACGAGGAGACACGGGGAAGATGGAAGGTGAACACTGACACGAGGAGATATGGGGAAGAGAGAAGGTAAACACTGACACGAGGAGACATGGGGAAGAGGGAAGGTAAACACTGACACGAGGAGACATGGGGAAGGTAAACACTGACACGAGGAGACACGGGGAAGAGGGAAGGTAAACACTGACACAAGGAGACACGGGGAAGAGGGAAAATAAACACTGACACGAGGAGACACGGGGAAGAGGGAAGGTAAACACTGACACGAGGAGACACAGGGAAGAGGAAAGGTAAACACTGACACGAGGAGACATGGGGAAGAGGGAAGGTAAACACTGACATGAGGAGACATGGGGAAGAGGGAAGGTAAACACTGACACGAGGTGACATGGGGAAGAGGGAAGGTAAACACTGACACGAGGAGACATGGGGAAGAGGGAAGGTGAACACTGACACGAGGAGATATGGGGAAGAGGGAAGGTGAACACTGACACGAGGAGACACGGGGAAGAGGGAAAGTGAACACTGACACGAGGAGACACGGGGAAGATGGAAGGTGAACACTGACACGAGGAGATATGGGGAAGAGGGAAGGTAAACACTGACACGAGGAGACATAGGGAAGAGGGAAGGTAAACACTGACACGAGGAGACATGGGGAAGGTAAACACTGACACGAGGAGACACGGGGAAGAGGGAAGGTAAACACTGACACGAGGAGACACGGGGAAGAGGGAAGGTAAACACTGACACGAGGAGACACGGGGAAGAGGGAAGGTAAACACTGACACGAGGAGACATGGGGAAGAGGGAAGGTGAACACTGACACGAGGAGACACGGGAAAGAGGGAAGGTAAACACTGACAGGAGGAGACATGGGGAAGAGGGAAGGTGAACACTGACACGAGGAGACACGGGAAAGAGGGAAGGTAAACACTGACATGAGGAGACATGGGGAAGAGGGAAGGTAAACACTGACACGAAGAGACACGGGAAAGAGGGAAGGTAAACACTGACATGAGGAGACATGGGGAAGAGGGAAGGTAAACACTGACATGAGGAGACATGGGGAAGAGGGAAGGTGAACACTGACACGAGGAGACACGGGGAAGAGGGAAGGTAAATACTGACATGAGGAGACATGGGGAAGAGGGAAGGTGAACACTGACACGAGGAGTCACGGGAAAAAGGGAAGGTAAACACTGACATGAGGAGACATGGGGAAGAGGGAAGGTGAACACTGACACGAGGAGACACGGGAAAAAGGGAAGGTAAACACTGACATGAGGAGACATGGGGAAGAGGGAAGGTAAACACTGACATGAGGAGACATGGGGAAGAGGGAAGGTGAACACTGACACGAGGAGACACGGGAAAAAGGGAAGGTAAACACTGACATGAGGAGACATGGGGAAGAGGGAAGGTAAACACTGACATGAGGAGACATGGGGAAGAGGGGAGGTGAACACTGACACGAGGAGACACGGGGAAGAGGGAAGGTAAACACTGACATGAGGAGACATGGGGAAGAGGGAAGGTAAACACTGACATGAGGAGACACGGGGAAGAGGGAAGGTAAACACTGACATGAGGAGACATGGGGAAGAGGGAAGGTAAACACTGACATGAGGAGACATGGGGAAGAGGGAAGGTGAACACTGACACGAGGAGACATGGGGAAGAGGGAAGGTAAACACTGACACGAGGAGACATGGGGAAGAGGGAAGGTGAACACTGACACGAGGAGACATGGGGAAGAGGGAAGGTGAACACTGACACAAGGAGACACGGGGAAGAGGGAAGGTAAACACTGACACGAGGAGACATGGGGAAGAGGGAAGGTGAACACTGACATGAGGAGACACGGGAAAGAGGGAAGGTAAACACTGACACGAGGAGACATGGGGAAGAGGGAAGGTGAACACTGACACGAGGAGACACGGGAAAGAGGGAAGGTAAACACTGACATGAGGAGACATGGGGAAGAGGGAAGGTAAACACTGACACGAGGAGACATGGGGAAGAGGGAAGGTGAACACTGACACGAGGAGACACGGGGAAGAGGGAAGGTGAACACTGACATGAGGAGACATGGGGAAGAGGGAAGGTGAACACTGACACGAGGAGACACGGGGAAGAGGGAAGGTGAACACTGACACGAGGAGATATGGGGAAGAGGGAAGGTAAACACTGACATGAGGAGACATGGGGAAGAGGGAAGGTAAACACTGACATGAGGAGACATGGGGAAGAGGGAAGGTAAACACTGACTCAAGGGGACACGGGGAAGAGGGAAGGTGAACACTGACACGAGGAGACACGGGGAAGAGGGAAGGTAAACACTGACATGAGGAGATATGGGGAAGAGGGAAGGTAAACACTGACATGAGGAGACACGGGGAAGAGGGAAGGTAAACACTGACATGAGGAGACATGGGGAAGAGGGAAGGTAAACACTGACATGAGGAGACATGGGGAAGAGGGAAGGTAAACACTGACATGAGGAGACATGGGGAAGAGGGAAGGTAAACACTGCCATGAGGAGACATGGGGAAGAGGGAAGGTAAACACTGACACGAGGAGTCATGGGGAAGAGGGAAGGTAAACACTGACATGAGGAGACACGGGGAAGAGGGAAGGTAAACACTGACATGAGGAGACATGGGGAAGAGGGAAGGTAAACACTGACATGAGGAGACATGGGGAAGAGGGAAGGTAAACACTGACATGAGGAGACACGGGGAAGAGGGAAGGTAAACACTGACATGAGGAGACATGGGGAAGAGGGAAGGTGAACACTGACACGAGGAGACACGGGAAAGAGGGAAGGTAAACACTGACATGAGGAGATATGGGGAAGAGGGAAGGTAAACACTGACATGAGGAGACACGGGGAAGAGGGAAGGTAAACACTGACATGAGGAGACATGGGGAAGAGGGAAGGTAAACACTGACATGAGGAGACATGGGGAAGAGGGAAGGTAAACACTGCCATGAGGAGACATGGGGAAGAGGGAAGGTAAACACTGACACGAGGAGACATGGGGAAGAGGGAAGGTGAACACTGACACGAGGAGACACGGGGAAGAGGGAAGGTAAACACTGACATGAGGAGACATGGGGAAGAGGGAAGGTAAACACTGACATGAGGAGACACGGGGAAGAGGGAAGGTAAACACTGACATGAGGAGACATGGGGAAGAGGGAAGGTAAACACTGACATGAGGAGACATGGGGAAGAGGGAAGGTAAACACTGACATGAGGAGACACGGGGAAGAGGGAAGGTAAACATTGACATGAGGAGACATGGGGAAGAGGGAAGGTGAATGTGACACGAGGAGACACGGGAAAGAGGGAAGGTAAACACTGACATGAGGAGACATGGGGAAGAGGGAAGGTAAACACTGACATGAGGAGACATGGGGAAGAGGGAAGGTAAACACTGACATTAGGAGACATGGAGAAGAGGGAAGGTAAACACTGACATGAGGAGACACGGTGAAGAGGGAAGGTAAACACTGACACGAGGAGACATGGGGAAGAGGGAAGGTAAACACTTACATGAGGAGACATGGGGAAGAGGGAAAGTGAACACTGACACGAGGTGACACGGGAAAGAGGGAAGGTAAACACTGACATGAGGAGACATGGGGAAGAGGGAAGGTAAACACTGACAGGAGGAGACACGGGGAAGAGGGAAGGTAAACACTGACATGAGGAGACATGGGGAAGAGGGAAGGTAAACACTGACATGAGGAGACACGGGGAAGAGGGAAGGTAAACACTGACATGAGGAGACATGGGGAAGAGGGAAGGTGAACACTGACACGAGGAGACATGGGGAAGAGGGAAGGTGAACACTGACACGAGGAGACATGGGGAAGAGGGAAGGTAAACACTGACATGAGGAGACATGGGGAAGAGGGAAGGTAAACACTGACATGAGGAGACATGGGGAAGAGGGAAGGTAAACATTGACACGAGGAGACATGGGGAAGAGGGAAGGTAAACACTGACAGGAGGAGACACGGGGAAGAGGGAAGGGAAACACTGACATGAGGAGACATGGGGAAGAGGGAAGGTAAACACTGACATGAGGAGACACGGGGAAGAGGGAAGGTAAACACTGACATGAGGAGACATGGGGAAGAGGGAAGGTGAACACTGACACGAGGAGACATGGGGAAGAGGGAAGGTAAACACTGACAGGAGGAGACACGGGGAAGAGGGAAGGTGAACACTGACACGAGGAGACATGGGGAAGAGCGAAGGTGAACACTGACATGAGGAGACACGGGGAAGAGGGAAGGTAAACACTTACATGAGGAGACATGGGGAAGAGGGAAAGTGAACACTGACACGAGGTGACACCGGAAAGAGGGAAGGTAAACACTGACATGAGGAGACATGGGGAAGAGGGAAGGTGAACACTGACACGAGGTGACACGGGAAAGAGGGAAGGTAAACACTGACATGAGGAGACATGGGGAAGAGGGAAGGTGAACACTGACACGAGGAGACATGGGGAAGAGGGAAGGTAAACACTGACAGGAGGAGACACGGGGAAGAGGGAAGGTAAACACTGACATGAGGAGACATGGGGAAGAGGGAAGGTAAACACTGACATGAGGAGACACGGGGAAGAGGGAAGGTAAACACTGACATGAGGAGACATGGGGAAGAGGGAAGGTGAACACTGACACGAGGAGACATGGGGAAGAGGGAAGGTGAACACTGACACGAGGAGACATGGGGAAGAGGGAAGGTAAACACTGACATGAGGAGACATGGGGAAGAGGGAAGGTAAACACTGACATGAGGAGACATGGGGAAGAGGGAAGGTAAACATTGACACGAGGAGACACGGGAAAGAGGGAAGGTAAACACTGACATGAGGAGACACGGGGAAGAGGGAAGGTAAACACTGACATGAGGAGACACGGGGAAGAGGGAAGGTAAACACTGACAGGAGGACACACGGGGAAGAGGGAAGGTGAACACTGACTCGAGGAGACATGGGGAAGAGCGAAGGTGAACACTGACACGAGGAGACATGGGGAACAGGGAAGGTAAACACTGACACGAGGAGACATGGGGAAGAGGGAAGGTGAACACTGACACGAGGAGACACAGGAAAGAGGGAAGGTAAACACTGACATGAGGAGACACGGGGAAGAGGGAAGGTAAACACTGACATGAGGAGACACGGGGAAGAGGGAAGGTAAACACTGACAGGAGGACACAAGGGGAAGAGGGAAGGTGAACACTGACACGAGGAGACATGGGGAAGAGGGAAGGTGAACACTGACACGAGGAGACATGGGGAAGCGGGAAGGTAAACACTGACATGAGGAGACATGGGGAAGAGGGAAGGTAAACACTGACATGAGGAGACATGGGGAAGAGGGAAGGTAAACACTGACATGAGGAGACATGGGGAAGAGGGAAGGTAAAGACTGACATGAGGAGACATGGGGAAGAGGGAAGGTGAACACTGACACGAGGAGACACGGGGAAGAGGGAAGGTAAACACTGACATGAGGAGACATGGGGAAGAGGGAAGCTGAACCCTGACACGAGGAGACATGGGGAAGAGGGAAGGTGAACACTGACACGAGGAGACATGGGGAAGAGGGAAGGTAAACACTGACACGAGGAGACATGGGGAAGAGGGAAGGTAAACACTGACACGAGGAGACACGGGAAAGAGGGAAGGTAAACACTGACATGAGGAGACACGGGGAAGAGGGAAGGTAAACACTGACATGAGGAGACACGGGGAAGAGGGAAGGTAAACACTGACAGGAGGACACACGGGGAAGAGGGAAGGTGAACACTGACACGAGGAGACATGGGGAAGAGGGAAGTTGAACACTGACACGAGGAGACATGGGGAACAGGGAAGGTAAACACTGACACGAGGAGACATGGGGAAGAGGGAAGGTGAACACTGACACGAGGAGACACGGGAAAGAGGGAAGGTAAACACTGACATGAGGAGACACGGGGAAGAGGGAAGGTAAACACTGACATGAGGAGACACGGGGAAGAGGGAAGGTAAACACTGACAGGAGGACACACGGGGAAGAGGGAAGGTGAACACTGACACGAGGAGACATGGGGAAGAGGGAAGGTGAACACTGACACGAGGAGACATGGGGAACAGGGAAAAGACAAAGAAACAGAGAAAAAAACAGATTAATGCATAAGGCAAAATAACCAATACCAAAAAAAAACATAATTAGCATTGACAAACTGACAAACGAGTTTTGGTCATTTTTTGATCAATCAGTGCTGACTGCCACAGCCCCTATAGATTCTGCAGCGTGTCCATAAACCTGCCAAACACATTTTCAGAGAGCAATTACTGCGGAACATGGATGAATATTACTGCTGAGGCAGGATGAATCTGCCATTGGTGCACAGAGACACACATTTCACTTTACATCGCAGATACCTCCACTTCAAGGAAAAATCCATTTTACGGTGCCTTTAAAAATCTGTGATTATATTCTGTCAGTCCACTGTCCTCCTCTTTACACCTCCACTACATCTGAATGATCATCGCCACATAAAAATTTCTATTAAACCGAAAAATTTCTGTCCCTCTACTAAAATTTTTTCCCCAGGCAAGTAGTCATCAATGGTAATTGATTCTTTATATACAGTATATATATTTAGTCAGATTCCTGAGAAACCGCTTTTTTTTGCAGTCAGTGTACACATTAGACGTTGTAATTTCACAAAGCCCATTTTATGTGGGCATCACTCTGGATTTTTAATTTGTTACCAGTGTAACAGTCAGAATGTTGTGATTTACGAAATGAACCAAGTGCGACAACCAGTAGAATGCAAAAAGGAGGCTTTATTTCTGAAGGGGGAAACCCCCCAACAGAGCTGGCAACGGTACAAAGTCCACGATCCAAAAACAGTATCCAATGGGCGTAATCCAGAATCGTAACCAGGGCACCAATAACAAAGTTCGTGGTCAGACAAAAAGGGTTCGGTACACAGGCGTAGGTTTGGAGGAGAAACAAACTCATAAGCCAAAGACAGTCCGAATCCAAAACCAGGGCAGTAATCACAAAATCAAGGTCGGGCAGAAAAAGGTCAAAACTCACAGATGCAACAATATCCAAAAAGGGCAAACCAAAATCAATAGTCGAGCAATCCAGTCAGAAAGATAAACACTGAGCAATCAAGGCGAGAAACGTGGCACGAGAAAACTAGGGAGAACGATCTGACAAGAGTGTGAAGCAAACAGACATCTTATATACACATCCAGGAAAACACATGACCAGGGAGAACAGGTGCAATCAATGGTGACAATGATTAGGGAGAGACACATGAGGGATAAACTAATTACATGAATTTGGCTGTAGCCAAAACGCAGACAGGGATCACAAGACAAACCTAAGTACAAACAACAGCTCCGGTTAAGGAGTACTAAAAGTGCATAGTCTAAAGACAAGGAAAGCATGAGATAAAAGTGGAAAACTGCAGCAGAGATAATTAGGGATAGGCAAGGAGGCGGAGACTAGAATTGGGCGACAGCTGAGAGATCATTAGTCAATTAGTAAGTGCAGCTATACAATCCCAAGTGCTTGTTAGTAAGTTAGTCCAAATATACAAGGTTAGTGTGGATTAGTATTTAGCAAAAACAATAAACTGTTAGTATGTGTTAGTAAGACAGTAAAAGAGAGAGGAAGGAAGAACACGAGATAATGAAAGAAGATTGAAACCCAGAAACCAATAAATCACCCGAATGAGTGTCACACAAGACAAGGGACCGTGAGCAAAGATACACACCTGACAAGACAGGGGAGACAAAGTGCAAAGCATGAAAATGAAAACATGGCTAGGCCAGGCACAGAACTTAACATGACAGCAGAATCCAGAATCCCAACAGAACCCCCCTCCCAACGAACGACTCCTGGCGTTCAACCTGAAAGTCTCTGGTGACTAGCATGAAAGTCTTTGATGAGGTTTTTATCCAATATGTGCCTTGCTGGCACCCAACTGCGATGTTCAGGTCCGTAACCCTCCCAGTCGACGAGGTACTGCAGTCCTCTGCCTCGTCGACGAGAGTCCAGGAGGGCACGGACCGTGTAGGCTTCGCCTCCGTTGATGATCCGGGCGGGTGGTGGGGGATCAGGTCCAGAGGACAGGGGGTGGGTTACTGCAGGTTTTAACTGGGACACATGGAAAGTGGGGTGTATGCGTCGCATGGACAGGGGGAGACGGAGGCGAACGGCAGTGGGACTTAGGACCCTTTCAATGGTGAAAGGGCCCAGGAATTTGGGGAAAAGCTTACCCCCGTTACCTCTGAGGGGAATGTCCCTTGAAGACAACCAGACCCGCTGCCCAGGTCGGTACATGGGCGGCGCGGTGCGTCTCTTGTCGGCCTGTTCTTTCATCCGAGCGACCGACCTGAGCAGGGCCTGGCGGGTGGCAGTCCAGGTGCGTCTGCACCTACGGACGAATTCGCGGACTGAGGGGACAGCTACCTCCTCCTCCTGGGACGGGAACAAAGGGGGCTGGTAGCCCAGGCAGGCTTTGAAGGGGGAGACGCCGGAGGCAGCAGAGGTGTGGCTGTTCAACGCGTATTCCACCCACGGTAACTGATAGCTCCAGGAGGATGGGTTCCTAATACAGAGACATCGTAAAACACTTTCCACACACTGGTTAGCTCGCTCGGTCTGGCCATTAGTCTGGGGGTGGAAACCTGATGACAAACTGACTGAAGTGCCTAAAGCTTTAAAGAATGTTCTCCAAAAAAGTGCAGTGAACTGGGGGCCGCGATCGGAAGTGATATCAGTGGGTATGCCGTGGAGTCTAATGACATGTTGGATTACTAGGTTGGCAGTGTCTTGAGCAGAAGGGAGTTTAGTGAGGGGAACTAAGTGAACTGCTTTGGAGAATCTATCAACAATTGTGAGAATGGTGGTGTGGTGATTGGATGAGGGAAGGCCTGTGATAAAATCAAGAGCAATATGGGACCAGGGGCGGTGTGGTGTAGGAAGGGGCTGCAATAAACCTTGAGGTGGTTGGTGAGAAGTCTTAGCCTGGGCACAGACCGAGCAAGCAGCAACGAAGCCCTGGACATCTTGAGTGAGTTCTGGCCACCAAAACCTCTGAAGAATAAAGTTCTTAGTGCGGCGGATACCAGGGTGGCAGGACAGTCTGGATGCGTGTCCCCATTCCAGGACTTGGGAGCGTAAGGTAGCTGGCACATATAAACAATTGGTGGGACACGCACTGGGAGTAGCAGCATTGTTTTGGGCATTTCTGACTTCTCTCTCAATATCAAGACATAATGCATTAATGAACGCTTCTTTAGGGAGGATGGTATCTTTGTTAATTTCCTCTTCCTGGATTTCAAAACAACGGGAGAGGGCATCAGGCTTGACATTCTTACTTCCAGGTCGATAGGCAATATGAAAGTTGAATCGTGAAAAGAAAAGTGCCCACCTGGCTTGTCGCGGATTGAGTCTTTTGGCCGTTTGTAGATATTCCAGGTTCTTGTGGTCTGTCCAGACGATGAAGGGTACCTTGGAGCCCTCCAGCCATTGTCTCCACTCCTCTAAGGCCAACTTTACCGCCAACAGCTCCCGATTCCCAATGTCGTAGTTTCTTTCTGCAGAGCTGAGGCGGCGAGAAAAGAAGGCACAAGGATGGACCTTACCATCTTCTGTGGACCTCTGCGACAGGATGGCTCCAGCTCCGATATTGGAGGCGTCCACTTCAACAATAAACTGGAGTTCTGGATTGGGAATGGTTAGGATAGGTGCAGAGGTGAAACGAGCTTTTAAGTCATTGAAGGCCTCTTCAGCCTTTTCGGACCACAGAAACTTGGATTTAGAAGAGGTGAGAGCAGTAAGAGGAGCGGTAACAGAACTATAATTCCGGATGAACCGGCGGTAAAAGTTAGCGAAGCCCAAAAATCGCTGGAGAGACTTACGGTCCTCTGGTCTGGGCCAATTAGTGACAGCTTCCACCTTTAGGGGGTCCATCCGGATGGTGTCTGGGGAGATGATGTAACCCAAAAACGTAGTGGTTTCCACATTAAATTCACATTTTTCAGCTTTAACAAAGAGGCGGTTCTCCAGGAGGCGACGGAGCACTTGGCGAACATGTTTGACATGGGCCTCCTGGGACTCTGAAAAAATCAGGATATCGTCAAGATACACAAACACAAACTTATTTATCATGTCTCTTAAAACATCGTTGACAAGGTTTTGAAACACTGCTGGAGCGTTAGTAAGCCCGAAAGGAAGAACTAAATACTCCCAGTGTCCCGTGGGAGTGTTAAAGGCAGTCTTCCATTCGTCCCCCTCTCTGATGCGTACCAGGTGATAGGCATTACGGAGGTCGAGCTTAGTAAAAATCTTAGCTCCTTGCAGGAGATCGAAAGCAGTGTTCATTAGAGGAAGTGGATAGCGATTCTTGACAGATATTTCGTTAAGTCCACGGTAATCTATACAGGGTCTTAATGATCCGTCCTTCTTAGACACGAAGAAGAATCCGGCACCAGCAGGTGATGATGACGGGCGTATAATGCCAGCAGCAAGAGACTCTGAGAGATACTTCTCCATAGCTTGGGTTTCTGGTCTGGAGAGTGAATAGAGTCGGCCTCTAGGGGGCATAGTACCTGGCTTCAGGTCTATGGTGCAGTCATAGGGTCGGTGAGGTGGTAAGCTGGTGGCCCGGGACTTAGAGAACACTTCCTTGAGATCATGAAACTCTAGGGGGACCTTCTCAAGATCTGGTATTTCTTCTTGGGATGGGCTGTGTTGAGGTTCGCGGGCGTTGTGGAGGCATGCCAGGGAGCAGTTGGGGCTCCAACCCTTAACCTCATTCCTCCGCCAATCAATATTTGGGAGGTGTTTGGCCATCCATGGATGGCCCAAAACAATGGGAGCATGGGGAGAATGTAAGAGGAGGAGCTGAATGGTTTCATGGTGGTTTCCTGAGGTTTTGAGTTTGATGGGGCTGGTAGCGTGAGTTATCTGGGCTATTTTCTGGCCACTGAGTGAATTGGCCACCCGGTCAGGAAAGATCCTCTCGGTAGGGATTCCCCATTCTTGAGCCAGTTCCACATCGATGAGGTTCTCCTCAGCGCCGGTATCAATGAGGGCTAGGGTGGACTTACTCCCTCCTCCCCACTCCAGGATAACTGGGAGGCACGTACGGTTCTTAGTCTCCTGCACTGGCGTCACTCCAATCACTACTCTTCTCTGGGCACCAGGGGAACTTCTCTTGTTGGGACACTGAGCAATGTGGTGTCCCCCCTTGCCACAGTAGAAGCAGGCCCCTTCTCTGCGACGGCGGTTTTTCTCCTCCACAGGGATGCGAGTACGGCCCAGTTGCATGGGTTCTGGCTCAGGACTGTCGCCAGTAGGGGGTGGTAGAGGCGGAGTGCTCTGGAGGAGTGGGTTGGGTCGTCTGCGGGAGGCGAAGCGTCTGCGTTCTTCCAATCGGGAATCCACGCGAATAGCCAAGTCGACCAAGTCATCCAAATCCTCCGGTAACTCCCGGGAAACCAGCTCATCCTTTAACGCTTCAGAAAGCCCGTTAAAAAAGGCATCGAACAAAGCTCTATGTCCCCACCTGCTGTTGGTAGCCAGTGTCTGGAAATCAATGGCGTAGTCGGCCACGGAACGGCTCCCCTGTCGAATGCGCAGAATTTCTCGTCCCGCCTCGTGACCCAGCTTCGTGCGGTCAAAGATGCGCCTCATCTCCTCACCCAGCAAATTAGACGTTTGCACGCAGGGTAGATCTGCTTCCCATGCAGCCGTAGCCCACTGCTTGGCCCTTCCCGTCAGTTGCGTGATGATGAAAGCAACCCGAGCTCTTTCGGTGGGGAATGACGAGGGCTGTAGGCTGAAAATGAGCTTGCACTGGGTGAGAAAAGCCCGACATGCTCCCGGGTTCCCGTCGTACCTCTCAGGCGGTGGCAGGCGTGGCTCGCAGACTGGCAGTGGCGGAGCAGACGCAGGAGCAGGAGTGGCATGGACGGCAGGCTGGGGAGACTGTAGCCGCTGAGCGTCTTGCACAGAGCGAGTGAGATCCGCCATCTGAAGACTCATGGTTTGCATATGTTGCATAAGAGCCTGAAGCTGACGCTCTTGGAATTCTAACTGAGCGCCCTGTTGGTGCACTGCCTCCTGCAGAGACTGGTCTGACGCTGGCTCCGTCATGGTCAGATCGTAATGTTGTGATTTACGAAATGAACCAAGTGCGACAACCAGTAGAATGCAAAAAGGAGGCTTTATTTCTGAAGGGGGAAACCCCCCAACAGAGCTGGCAACGGTACAAAGTCCACGATCCAAAAACAGTATCCAATGGGCGTAATCCAGAATCGTAACCAGGGCACCAATAACAAAGTTCGTGGTCAGACAAAAAGGGTTCGGTACACAGGCGTAGGTTTGGAGGAGAAACAAACTCATAAGCCAAAGACAGTCCGAATCCAAAACCAGGGCAGTAATCACAAAATCAAGGTCGGGCAGAAAAAGGTCAAAACTCACAGATGCAACAATATCCAAAAAGGGCAAACCAAAATCAATAGTCGAGCAATCCAGTCAGAAAGATAAACACTGAGCAATCAAGGCGAGAAACGTGGCACGAGAAAACTAGGGAGAACGATCTGACAAGAGTGTGAAGCAAACAGACATCTTATATACACATCCAGGAAAACACATGACCAGGGAGAACAGGTGCAATCAATGGTGACAATGATTAGGGAGAGACACATGAGGGATAAACTAATTACATGAATTTGGCTGTAGCCAAAACGCAGACAGGGATCACAAGACAAACCTAAGTACAAACAACAGCTCCGGTTAAGGAGTACTAAAAGTGCATAGTCTAAAGACAAGGAAAGCATGAGATAAAAGTGGAAAACTGCAGCAGAGATAATTAGGGATAGGCAAGGAGGCGGAGACTAGAATTGGGCGACAGCTGAGAGATCATTAGTCAATTAGTAAGTGCAGCTATACAATCCCAAGTGCTTGTTAGTAAGTTAGTCCAAATATACAAGGTTAGTGTGGATTAGTATTTAGCAAAAACAATAAACTGTTAGTATGTGTTAGTAAGACAGTAAAAGAGAGAGGAAGGAAGAACACGAGATAATGAAAGAAGATTGAAACCCAGAAACCAATAAATCACCCGAATGAGTGTCACACAAGACAAGGGACCGTGAGCAAAGATACACACCTGACAAGACAGGGGAGACAAAGTGCAAAGCATGAAAATGAAAACATGGCTAGGCCAGGCACAGAACTTAACATGACAGCAGAATCCAGAATCCCAACACAGACTGAAATATGTTTAGATTAATTATCCGGTGTTAATCCAGTCCGGCTCATGGGCCGAAGAACAGTAATTGGAGTCAGAGCGGTGAGGCATTGGACAGTGATTCTTGTGCAGCAGCCAATCAGATGCTGTGCAGTTATTCTGGAGCAGAGGGTCAGCTTTAATGACTTAAAACAGAAACACTTCGGCCACGATACTGCAAATTTACAATATACTGCATTAAAATATCATTACCATATCATTACCACCTCAACTAGTACAATTTCACCTCCGTTAGAGGGAGAGAACAACAGATGAGGAGGAAGGGAGAGTGACACAGGGGGAGAGAGAGAGAGGGAGAGAGGGAGGAACGGCAGAAGACAGAGACTAAAGGAGGATCTGATGTGTAACTGCAGTACACATCAGGTCAGCTAAAAAAATGCACTGGAACCTTGTTCAGGTGAAGTGAGGAGAGAGAAAAGTATGGAGTTAAATTACTGCCAAAACCTTGTATACAAACCGAACATGTTTTACAAATGCACCACGATTCACAAACAAATACAATGTGATTTGCAAATATAAAAATGATTCACGTGCAAACAAAGTGTGGTTTGCAAATATAAAAACGATTTGCAAAGAAATACAGTGTGATTTGCAAATATAAAAACGATTCACGTACAAACTAGGTGTGATTTGCAAATATAAAAAACGATTTGCAAACAAATACAGAGTGGTTTGCAAATACAAAACACCATTAACAAACGAATGTTTTCAGTTTTACAAATACAAAACGTACCGATTACAAGTATACGACGATAACCATTTCCTACAAGTACAAATCACTTTTGGCAGTTTTCTACCGCTGACATGGCGTAAAGGATTTTCTCACAAATGTCCTCACTGTTATTGTCCCTGTTAAACAGCAGGTGGGGCTATGACTCAATATCCTAGATCTCTACACCGTGAAGTTGAACAGAATAGAGAACGGCCGCCAGCGACAACCGTGGACATGAGGATGATGGCTGAGGCTAAATAAAAACGCAGTGTCTTCGTGTTCGAAATAATTCCGTGTCCGACAGTGGGATGGTGTCAATATAACTACGTGTCCGACAGGGGATTATTGTTTTTAATCTCATGAAGTCTACTGAATCTTTTAGATAGCCTATTAAACGTGAATGTTTGATCAGATGGCTCAGTTCTTCAAGATGGGTACCCAATCAATGTTTCTGTTTAAGCTCTGCTCAATAAAGTGTTCTGATTGATAGTGATATATTTTTATTTTCCATGTCGTTATAAATCTGGGCCCGTATTCACAAAGCATCTTATCTTAGCGCTAGGAGTACTCCTAAGTCGCGCTAAAACATTTATGATAAAACAATCTTAAAATTCACAAAACCGCTGAGAGCAACTTTTAGTGAAGAAAATTGGTAACTCCTAGAATAGGGGTAGCTCTGAGATAGGCGGGAGTAATCTCCGTTGTTATGGCTGATGTCAATTCTCATGCACGAGTCTTGGAACAATGAGCACGGTGATTGGTTGTTTGGTGGCAGGGCGACCCATTGAAAAAATATCCCACATACAACCCATGGAGGAAAAAAATGAGAAAATAGTCCAAGGGACTGGTTTGTCCAATAAAATAATGGCAGTTGTTACGGGTTCGGCAGTTTTCAAATGCATTTCAAAGTAGAGAGGTACGACAATCCCCTTTTTAAACACTGCCCTAACTCTAAGCCTAACCTTAACTTTAACATTGACATTAAGATAGGCCTAATTTTCTCTCCTACAATAATAATAATTTAAAACACCGTTACTTTTAAGCAAGTTATTTTTAACATACAAAGCATTGGTTTTTTTAGATTCGGTTTAAGATAATAGTATATTGAGCACTTTTGAAAATTGCAATGCACGGTCCCCGCATATCACGCTCTAGGCAAATAAACGTACATAGGAAAGAGATAATTGTAAAAACATTAATAGCATTAAACAAGTTATTAATGAAACGCGTCACTTGCCCCAATAGCTACTTGTTACCCGATGAGAATGAGAATATGTTGCGATCATTTAAATGTCGAGCCGTTCAAGTTTGTTTGCCCTAAACTGTCATGGATGTAAGTTCAAAAATGACGCGAAAGCCCAGCTGGAGCCAAGACCAGTTACTGCTGCTGGGCCAGTTGGTGCTGGAGCGAAAGCATGTAACCTAATCAGAGGGAAAATTGGCTCGGGGGTGAACAGCAAATCCAAGCGGTATGCGTGGGATAATATCAGCCAACAGATCGTTGCAGCGTTACCCTCGGTGTCTCGGATGGCTAAAAGTTGCTCTCAGCGGTTTTGTGAATTACTTTTCAGATTTTACTCCTACATAAAATGTTTTAGCGCGAATGAGGAGTACTCCTAGCGCTAAGATAAGATGCTTTGTGAATACGGGCCCAGATTTCTAATGAAATGGAAAATAAAAATATATCACTATCAATCAGAACACTTTATTGAGCAGAGCTTAAACAGAAACATTGATTGGGTACCCATTTTGAAGAACTGAGCCATCTGATCAAACATTCACGTTTAATAGGCTATCTAAAAGATTCAGTAGACTTCATGAGATTAAAAACAATAATCCACTGTCGGACACGGAGTTATATTGACACCATCCCACTGTCGGACACGGAGTTATTTCGAACACGAAGACACTGCGTTTTTATTTAGCCTCAGCCATCATCCTCATGTCCACGGTTGTCGCTGGCGGTCGTTCTCTATTCTGTTCAACTTCACAGTGTAGAGATCTAGGATATTGAGTCATAGCCCCACCTGCTGTTTAACAGGGACAATAACAGTGAGGACATTTGTGAGAAAATCTTTTACGCCATGTCAGCGGTAGAAAACTGCCAAAAGTTATTTGTACTTGTAGAAAATGGTTCTCGTCGTATACTTGTAATCTGTACGTTTTGTATTTGTAAAACTGAAAACATTCGTTTGTTAATGGTGTTTTGCATTTGCAAACCACTCTGTATTTGTTTGCAAATCGTTTTTATATTTGCAAATCACACCTTGTTTGTACGTGAATCGTTTTTATATTTGCAAATCACACTGTATTTGTTTGCAAATCGTTTTTATATTTGCAAACCACACTTTGTTTCCACGTGAATCATTTTTATATTTGCAAATCACATTGTATTTGTTTGTGAATCGTGATGCATTTGTAAAACATGTTCGGTTTGTATACAAGGTTTTGGCAGTAATTTAACTCCATAGAAAAGCTTCTGCAAACTGCTGTTATTGAGAGTTATGCTGAACTTTACTGAGATGAAGAGCATTTATTAGGGCTGCTGACTGGTGTTGAGCCCAAATCGCAAATTACAATCCAACAAACTGCAATGCAAAACATGGGGTTTACACACACATCACAGAGCCATCAGGAAATGACAATGAAATGAGACACAGCTGGGGAGAAAAACACGTGAGATGTCAACCAATCAAATGAGACATACTTCTAACAAACATGCTAGTTGCTAAATATGAAGAGAAATGGTGGACTTTCAGGGGGGTAAACTGCATGTACATTTCCTCCTTCACAGAAAATCATTATCAGAGAAAAGGTCGTCTCCCAAGCACCCTAAAGTGCCCGCTGTCTGAGTCAGAGAGGGTGGCGCCCTGGGAAATTAGGGGAAATATTTTATCGCTGGTGTCACCGCTAAAGCCAATACAAGAGCAGCACTGAGCCCCTGCAGCCCCATATTCACGCAAATCCCAGGAGGAGGCAGCTGGGATCTGCAGGACCAGTGACAAACAGATATATACCGCAGAATTTCAGTATCACAGAAGAAGAGAACATACCTGAGACTGAACTACTGAGGGTTATCCAAATACCAGAGAAGAAGAGACTGTACATACTGGTGAGCCTTAATGCCACCAAAGAAGACATTGTACTCACAGGTGAATCAAAGGAGGCTTTCACACGAGGTACGATTCTTCCGTACCGTGCCACAGTACGATTGTCCCCCCTCCCCTCTGCCCCCACTGGTCAGCTTTCAGACTAGTAATATCGTACCGTACCCGAGTACACATGCATATGTCAAAGTTACGATACGCCGCGTTGCAGTTTGCACCTCGGTGGTGTTAAATGGGGACATATACTGAAGATGAAGAAGCAAACTCATGGGTGGGAATATTTCCGTCTCCACCCTCTACTTTTTTCAGCTTATTTGCCAGTACGATTTTTGAAGGAGGCGCCAATACATTTTGGGGGGTTTTATTCTTGAGAAGGGGGTTTTGAATATTAATATTGAATATTAATGTTGTGTTCCAGGGTCCTGGCCTTTGGCCAGGACAGTATTGTTTATGGTTTTAACAGTCATGTTCCTAGTTTCATAGTTTCATAGTTCATAGCTCATGCTCATGTCACAGTTTTAACAATTTCTTGTATTAGGATTCCACATTTCATGTTTCACATTCCATGTCCATGTTTTTACTTTTCCATGTTTTTGTTTTTGCCAGGTCTGCCATGCCACTCCACCGCTTGTCTGCTTTCCGCCCCGTGCCTTCGTTGTTGCACATTTCAGAGCTCTGGTTGGCTTTGGTATTTCCCTCTTCCTTCTGTGCTGTGCTGATTCGGGGCTGTCAAAGCTTAATTGACAATTAACTGTTTTTAAGTTCCTAACATTTACTAACACTCACTGGGTTGGTGTAATTCTTAGATAGGCACATTACTAATATTACTAATTTAGACAGGGAGTTTATTGTCATGATTCCTGCTTTACTATTTCAAGATCTTGCTGTGCTTTTCTGTTCTTAACATTCATGCTGCTTTCAAACTGCATACTTAATTGGTACTTAAGCTGAGCCGCTCATTCTCTTAATGAGCAAGTCTTGTAATCCAATCTCTGTCCATGTCATGATCTTGCCACGCCTCTTGTTTCTGCTTCTACAGGTGTTGCCCTTCATGTTCTGATTTCTAAGCCTTTATCTGGATGCGGTGGAAGTTGGCTGGCAGACAGTGTCTCGCGTCTCGCTCCATGTTCAAGTTCTTGTTTCCAAGTCTCGTTCCAAGTGCAAGTTTTGTTCTCTAGTTCACGCTCACGTTCATGTTCCCAAGCCTTGTTCTCGTTTTTGTATATAGCCTTAGTATCGTTGATTATTTCTGTTCTTGCTTCTCCCTGAAGTTTCCAGTGGTTTTTTGTTTTTGCCTTTTTAGCTCTTGTAATGTGAATATAGGCCACTAGATGGCAGTATTTACCTTTTTTTTGTGAAGCTCAGACTGGAGTCATGTTTAGACATGTCCTGGACATGTCTGGGGCAAGTCTCAGAAAATTTAAAAAAAGAGGTCTAAATGTGGGTGGGGTCTGCAAAAGAGTATATAAGGAAAAGAATTGAGACAGTAAAGTAGTAGGAGAAATTGCAAGAAGATGACCAGACCTGGCATTCTGTTCAAGACCTGTGACGTTTCTTTTGTGGATTTCTTTGCCTGTGTTTGAGCATTTTCTTCATCCAGGACATCACCAAGCCACCCCACAAAAAGGGACTGTAATTATTTCTGTTTTTTTCTTATTTATCAATCTTGGTCGTTAGTTGTAGGTTGTTATTAGTCTTTGTCTTTGTTAAAAATTAAATGTGTTTTAGTTGTTAAAACTGTGTTTTGTCATCCCTTGCTGTTGCTGTTGTGTTATAAATGTAATAACAAATTGGGGCCATAACAAATTGGGGGCTCAAGGTCCGGGATAGACCATTGTGTGAGTAATTTATTGAAAATCTAACATTCCAAATTGTGAAATTGTTTTTGTGAATTTTCCTAGATATATATTGACAACAGCAATGGATGATTTCTTGGCATCACCAACCGTAGGGGTTTTGAAGTCTTTTAAAAAGACAGAACTGCTAGAAATTTGCAGACAGTTGGAGCTGACAGAGGTAAAACCAGCCATGCGAAAAGCAAGACTGGCTAGAGAGATAGTTGAATATTACATTGATGAAAATGTGTTTGCACCAGGAGATCTGGAACAGTTTCCAGTGGAAAATCCAAATATAGAAATGGAACTTAAATTAAAAATGCTAGAGATTGAAAGGGAGGAAAGATGAAAAGAAAGGGAGGAAAAAGAAAAACAAAGAATTTGAGAGGGAAGAAAAAGAAAAACAAAGGCAGTTTGAGTTAGAAAAGTTAGCAAGAGAAAAAAAACAAAGAGAATTTGAGAGAGAGAAAGAGGAAAGAGCAGAAAGAGAGAGACAGAGAGATTTTGAATTAGAGAAATTCGATAGAGAAGAAAGACTCCAAATGGAGCAACTAAAAATTAAAATTGAAACTAAAAATAAATTTTGTGCTAGCCAGGAGGTAAAACTGGTGCCTCCATTTTCAGAAAAGGATGTTGACAACTATTTCCAGTGTTTTGAAAAGGTAGCAAAGAGTTGCCAGTGGCCAAAGGAACACTGGCCTCTGATGTTGCAAACTGTCCTCAAGGGTAAAGCTCAACAAGCCTATTCGGCTTTGTCTGCAGATGATTCCTCTGATTATGAGGTTTTCAAAAAGGTTATTTTGAGAGCTTATGAGTTGGTTCCAGAGGCTTACCGACAGAAATTCAGAGGTCTGAAGAAATCTGAAAATCAGACTTATGTTGAATTTGCTAATGAGAAGCAGGTTTGCTTTGAGCGCTGGTGTACTTCTATGGAGGTCAAGGATGATTTCAACTCACTAAAAGAGATGGTGTTAGTTGAAGAATTCAAGAACTGTGTTAAGGATGATGTTAAGACCTACCTTAATGAGAAGCAAGCACTGAACTTGCAATCAGCTGCCAAATTTGCAGATGAATATGTTCTCACTCATAAGTCCAAATTTCAGTCTAGCAGTAACAATAAATGGTCCCAATTTCAGAAAAAGGGTTATGGTGATACCCAAGATTCCTCACCCAAAGATAAAGACAAATCTGGTGATGGTGCTCAGAAATCCAGTAACAGGTCTGATCAAAGTGTGAAAGCTGACAGTGACAGAAGTGGTCTAGTTTGCAGATATTGCAAGAAATCTGGTCATGTTACAACTAACTGTTGGTTCCTTAAAGCTAAGTAAGAAAAAGAAAAGGATACCAAACCAAATGCCTTTGTGAAAACAAGGTTAGAAACCCCTGTAGTAGATAACCAATCTGCTAAATTGCCTGCTTCTTGTGGGGCTAAAAAGCCTGATACAGCTGACTTTGTGAGGGAGGAGTTTCTTCCATTTGTGTCAGAGGGATTTGTGGCTCTGAATGAGCATACTACTCCTGTCCCCATATATATCCTAAGGGATACCGGAGCTTCTCAGTCACTTTTGTTGATGGACTCCTTGGAGTTACGTGATGAGACCGCTTCAGGGGATTTCATACTTGTACAAGGTATTGAAGGGAGGACTGTATCTGTACCCCTGCGCTCTATATTCTTGAAGTCAGATTTAGTTACAGGACAGGTAAACGTGGGACTTATGTCAAGTCTACCTATAAAGGGTGTTTCTCTGTTGCTAGGCAATGACCTGGCTGGGGGCAAAGTAGTTCCCCCTGTACATCTTACTTCACAGCCGAGCACTGAAAATGGGGATGAGGACCCATCTCTGTATCCTTCTTGCGCAGTGACTCGTGCTATGGCCAAGAAGGCTAAAGAAGATGATGTTGTGGTGCCGTCCAGTACATTGAATAGTCAGGACTCAGGTGGTTCGCCTCATGACTCTGATTGGCCTACTATGGTTTCTCCGTTTGAGGACTTATCAGATACTTTTATCAGTTCTCTATTCAGCCAGCCGGATGGGTCTGGTGATTCTGATGTGTCTGGAGACTTGTCTCTGTCCAGAAAGCGGTTGATTGAGGAGCAAACTAATGATCCTGAAATTGGTGTACTAAAGAGGAGAGCCCTTCCTGAAAAAGAAATAGATGCAGTTCCAGTTGGGTATTATCTCAAGGATGGTGTGTTGATGCGGAAGTGGCGCCCTCCTGATATCCCTGCCAATGCAGATTGGGCAGTGGTCAGGCAAATTGTTGTTCCGAAGGTCTATAGGAATGAGATCTTAACAATGGCTCATAGTTTACCTTTAGGAGGTCATCTTGGTGTTAACAAGACTGTTGATAAGATCATGAAACACTTCTTTTGGCCTGGGCTTCGGAAAGACGTTTCCAACTTTTGCAAAACCTGTCACACTTGTCAGGTAGTTGGAAAACACCAGTTAGACCCACCTGTAGCTCCATTGCAGCCTATCCCAGCATTTGGGGAACCATTCTCTAGGGTCATTGTTGATTGCGTTGGTCCATTACCCAATACTAGATCTGGAAATCAATATTTGTTGACAATCATGTGTGCATCTACCAGATTTCCTGAAGCCATACCTCTACGTAACATCAAGGCAACTGCAATCTCGAAGGCTTTGATAAAGTTCTTCACGTTGTTTGGTCTTCCCAGGGAAATTCAGTCAGACCAAGGTAGCAATTTCACTTCAGGATTGTTTCAGCAGGTTGTGTATGAACTAGGTGCAAAACAGATTCTTTCTAGTGCCTATCATCCAGAAAGTCAGGGTGCCTTAGAGCGGTTTCATTCCACTCTCAAGACAATGATGAGGACTTATTGTTATGACCATGAGAAAGACTGGGATGAAGGGGTTCATTTGCTGTTGTTTGCAGCTAGAGAAGCAGTGCAGGAGTCTACTGGATTCAGTCCATTTGAGCTAGTGTTTGGTCATGAAGTGAGAGGACCTTTGCTATTATTGAGTGAATAATGGCAAGAGAAAGAGCCGCATATCAGTCTGTTAGACTATGTTAGCAAGTTCAAGGAAAGATTGCGTGCAGCTTGTGACCTTGCCAAAGAGAACTTGAAATCAAGTCAGGGAAAAATGAAAACTTGGTATGATCATAAGGCTAGAAGCCGTGAGTTTAAACCAGGAGAAAAGGTCCTTGTGTTGTTTCCCTTGCAGTCCAATCCATTGCAGGCTAGATTTCATGGTCCTTATGAAATTCTGACAAAACTCAATGATCTCAATTACATTGTGAAGACTCCAGATAGGAGAAAACCAAAACAATTGTGTCATATTAACATGCTAAAGCCTTATCATGACAGAAATGCTAGGGTTGCAGCTGTCACTTCAGATTCTCCAATGGTCGAAACGTGTGAAGATGAGGGGGAGTTTCAAGATGATGAACCAAGAATTAAAGCTGAAGTTCTTTCATGTAAATTGTCAAACACTGAAGTGTTGCAAAATCTTGATGTAAAACTCCAGCACTTAGAACCCTCACAGAGAGATCAGTTTGAAAGGTTGATCAAGAAATATGAGGATTTGTTTCCTGATGTTCCAAAGAGAGTTACTATAGCCTCTCATGATGTAGATGTTGGTGATGCCAAACCAATAAAACAGCATCCGTACCGGATGAATCCTGAAAAGAGAAAGATTGCTGAGAAAGAGGTTGAGTACATGTTAAAACATGACATTATCAGACCCTCCAACTCCGATTGGAGTTCACCCTGTGTGCTAGTTCCAAAACCTGATGGAAGTACTAGATTCTGTACAGATTATCGCAAAGTCAATGCTGTAACTAGAACTGATGTGTTTCCAATACCTAGGATTGATGATTGTATTGATAGTGTAGGGCAAGCAAAGTTTCTGACCAAGATTGATTTATTGAAGGGTTATTGGTGTGTGCCTTTAACTGAGAGGGCCAAGAGCATCTCTGCTTTTGCCACACCATCTGGATTGTACCAGTATGAAGTCCTACCCTTTGGCATGAAAAATGCCCCAGCCAAGTTCCAAAGGATGATACAGTCTACAATCGCCGGATTGCCACACACGGGTGCATACATCGATGACCTGATCACATGGAGTGACTCCTGGGAAGAACATCTAAAAGATGTAGAGACGTTGTTCCAGCGCCTGACCCAGGCTAACCTGACTGTTAACCTGAACAAGAGTGACTTTGGTTGTGCTACTGTCACCTATCTTGGCTACGTCATAGGCCAGGGTAAGGTGGCACCCATAAATGCTAAAGTCCAAGCCATCATGGACTTTCCAGTTCCTGACAACAAAAAAGCTTTGCGCCGCTTCCTTGGAATGATCGGGTACTACCGCAAGTTCTGCAAGAACTTTGCTGAGATTGCTCTCAGTCTAACTAACCAACTGAAGAAAGGCGTAAAGTTCACCTGGGATGATGCATGCCAGAGAGCCTTCGATCGCCTGAAGTCTCTGCTGTGTCACTTCCCCGTGCTCAAATCTCCTGACTTCAACAAACCGTTCTCCATCGCGGTCGATGCTAGCGACCAAGCTTGTGGATCTGTGCTCCTACAGAGAAGTGACTCTGATGACATTGAGCATCCCGTGGCATACTTCTCCAGGAAGTTCAATCGCCATCAAAGGAACTATTCCACAATAGAGAAGGAACTGTTGGCTCTGGTCCTTTCTTTACAACACTTTGAGGTTTATGTTTGTACAGGACAAAAGCCAATGATTGTGTACTCTGACCACAATCCGTTAATGTTTTTGAGTAAGATGAAAAACAAGAATCGGAGATTGTTGAATTGGAGTTTGATTTTACAGGAGTTTGACTTGGAAATTAAGCATGTGAAGGGTACAGACAATGTAATTGCTGATTGCTTATCCCGTGTTTGAATGTGTATATATATATCATGTGTTTGAATATTGTATGATATGTATGTGTAGACAGGTGTTCACTTAACCATTTTGTATTGAAAAGAAAAATTTTGCCTTTATGAGTCAAAATTTTTCCCTTTTGGAATGGAGGTGTAATGTGAATATAGGCCACTAGATGGCAGTATTTACCTTTTTTTGTGAAGCTCAGACTGGAGTCATGTTAAGACATGTCCTGGACATGTCTGGGGCAAGTCTCAGAAAATTAAAAAAAAGAGGTCTAAATGTGGGTGGGGTCTGCAAAAGAGTATATAAGGAAAAGAATTGAGACAGTAAAGTAGTAGGAGAAATTGCAAGAAGATGACCAGACCTGCCATTCTGTTCAAGACCTGTGACGTTTCTTTTGTGGATTTCTTTGCCTGTGTTTGAGCATTTTCTTCATCCAGGACATCACCAAGCCACCCCACAAAAAGGGACTGTAATTATTTCTGTTTTTTCTTATTTATCAATCTTGGTCTTTAGTTGTAGGTTGTTATTAGTCTTTGTCTTTGTTAAAAATTAAATGTGTTTTAGTTGTTAAAACTGTGTTTGTCATCCCTTGCTTTTGCTGTTGTGTTATAAATGTAATAACAAATTGGGGCCATAACACTCTTTAGTTCTTTGCTCTGTGTAGCTCACCTTAGTTTGTCTTTTTGCAACCCTTTGGGCCAAGTTTTTCGTTGGCCCTCGTGCCTGTTTTGTTTTGAAATAAATCCTCATTCCCATCTCCCCGCATCTGGTGTCTTACTGATCCCATATCAATTAATTTTGGAATGTATACAATGTGCTTGCCTTAGCATCCCAGTGTGTCATCAGTAACGTAGATCACTATGAATAGCAGCACGAGAAATTCTTAACTGGATGCTTGATGGTTTTACTCACCAAAAGCCAAAAAAAGTACTGATTTTACTCAATATTGGTGGAGGCTGAATACGGAATTCTTTCCCCCTTGCGTTTTTGGTCGATTATGCCGTCCACTGCTTCATACCGCAAAAATTGATCAAACTCATAACTTGTGCTGTCAGACTTTCGCACCACGTCACGCACTTAGAAATATTGCAGCTGCATTTTATTTAGTTTGTCGTGGCACTGATCCTATTATTTTGTGATAACTACGCGAATTATTCTAAAAATCTCTGAGTTTTTGTGTGTAGCATCCAGAATGTTTTCGGCCTCCTGCATTTCGAGCATGCATTGAATTTCTTCTCTCGAGGTGCTTTCAATGGAGAGATCCTCTGGCTGCTGCGTTTGTTCGAACAAGAGAGCCACAACGCAGAACAGAAATCTTACGTGCTCAAGTACGGTTGCTTTCACATTTGGTACAGATACAGATGAATCGTGCCTTAGTCCACCTCTTCCAACTGTACTAGTGTACCGTGCCCGAACGCGGTACGCTTGAGTTCACACCTCCCAAATGAACTGGACTTTGGGGTCGTGTGTGCTCGAGTCTGTGCCCGAGTCCCTAGTGAGATGCACCCAAAATGTCACGTTTTTTAGGATAGAGTGAACTACAAGCAGAAAAACTCCCACATGGGTAAGCTGAATCTCTCATATCAAAGTAGAAAAAAACTAATTTGGTAGCATCCAGTGCGGACAGAATACCAACAGCTTTCTGCTGCCGCAGTCGGAGAGAGTGGCACTGCTGGAGTCACATGACCATCACCAAAGCGATGTGGAGGAGCATACTGTCCTCTACCAGCGCAGGCAGGACAGAGATCGTCTGGGACAATCATTCAACTCCATCTAAAACATCTCCGCGAACCCATCGGTATTCCTCACCACCGCCAGCCCGCATGCTGTGTGATGTGCACAGAGAAACGGATCCCTGATGTGTGTGAAATATTTACGCGTGAAGTTTCCTCTCAGGTCAGCGCGGCATATTTTACAGCCGAGAGACAGCTTAAGATCGTAGGCGGTTTTGCAGCAAAGAGTCGATCTCCCTAGGCAAATAAATTAATAAGTAAATAAATATCTGGTAGCTGAGAATTTCTGAAAGTGTGCATCTGTGTGTGAGTCCTCATCCTGTGAACGGCTCCTGTGCCTGACCTGAGGTGCCCCCCTCTGTCAGCTTCTCACACCGACGGCTGAAGGCCTCTCTCTACTTTCCACACCAAACAACGCAATACGCAGCAGGACTGACTGAGATCGATGGTCAGGCTGTTAGGTCAGTGAATATGAATCTTCTCAGAAAAGATGCTATCATGTTCATCTAGAACAGAACAGGACCACTCATGACCACTCTGATGAGAAACACCAGCAGCGACCAGCATGAATTCCATGCTGGTCGCTGCTGGTTTCTGCCTGCTGGCCAACACAAACCAGCTCAGCCAACATAACCCAGCTCTCACCAGCACGGAGTTCATGCTGGTTGGTACAGGTGTTTTCTGCAGGGTTAATGCAAAACAGGAAGCGCATTCATGACATTGCAAAACAGGCGATGAAGTAAGAATTATTCAAAGAAGGACAGGAGGCACATTTATGATCATTGTAAGCATAACAGGAAGTGCATTAATGACCATTTACAGCAGACCATTCTGTACTGTTGCTTTAAGCCCTTGGTGGTGTAAAATCCAAGCCAACAAAAGCAGGAGATTTCTGTGGAACGGGTGAAGTGCAGGGCTCTCATCCTGAAGACTAAGGTTCATGTCCCATGTAAAGCTAAAGATTTTAGAATTAATAGACTCATTTTCAATTTTTAGAATGCATAAAGCTGCTGAATGCACAGTCTTTATATAAACTTTAGCAGAATTGCTAAACAGGCTTGTTTGTAGTAACTTCAAATTTGGATGTTGCTTGAACAGCAGCAAAGGATGTTTAGGTGAAGCCTGGGTAACATCCTGTAACGTTGGCTCAATTTTTATTCTGGAACTGGTCCAGGACATCTTTATTGCATATTCAAACAATGATCATTCAATGTGTAAATGTTAGCTGGGCTGCCATGAATATGTTTGACATTGAGATTGAATGAGCATTCTACAAAACAGGTAAGACAAATTCTTAAAATACAATTTCACATCCTGTTTCTTTCTGTCTTCTCAGCGTAAGGCTGTAGAATGTCTGCTCTCTTGCTCTCGGATGCTGGGCACAGTTCCATGGAATCAAAGCTTGACAGTGATATATGAGGTCATCACCAACTGCTGAATATGAGCGTAGCTCTAATCACATGATACAGCAGCTGCCAAAAGAGGCCATTTTGGAGGCCTCAGTCAGAATGGTCTCTTATTGCAGCTGGTAGTGGTTTAATTAGGCTCTCTGTAACAGCCCTTTCCGTGACACACAGCTGGTAACATGAAGATCAAGTCAGTTATATTTATTTAGCACAATATCAAAAGTCTGTCACAAAGATGCTTCATACAGGGTGGGGCAAGACCTAACTAATAAATAGGCAGAAATCTCAGATGGAGCACAGAGCAGGGGCCCATCCTCTGGTAACTGGCAGGGTGTTATGGAAGGATGCACATTACAGAAGTGTAATAGGACCCCTTTCGCACCAAATCAACAGAGGTGAACAGATTGGGGTCGAGGTAATAAACCTGCTGGAACAGGACACAGTATCGGGGGAAGTATTCTTGCACAGTGCTGTTATCTCACGAGAGCTGTCTGCTGAGACAGATTCGGTGAATGACACGCATCCCTTCAGACGCAGGAGGACTGGATATGGTCCCGTCTCAAACTCAGGACCCTGGATGAGGACGACACCAGAGACACTGTCCCAGCCCTGGACACTTATAATTGAGTTTGTACTGTAGTCATGCGTGTTCTGTCTCTGTCTTAAGGACTCGCGGCTGGGGCCTGCTCTGCCCCCCCCCCTCTCCCCCACTATCTGCTCCCTGTCTGTCACTATCTGTCTGTACGTCCGTCTCCGTCGTTCCCTTTGTCCAGTTCTCAAAATAACTCAAAGAAAAACATATTTTTCATTACAAACATCAAACAAGTTTGATTTCTCACTCTTTTTCTTTTCATTTCTGATCATGAAAGCCCCAAAAACGATGAATAATTTATTTCTCTTCAGGACCAAGTTAAAAGGCAAACTATTTCATAAAAAGACATAGAAAAGATTATCCTGAGTGTAATTAAACTTCATTACCTTCAGACTTCACTGTTTTCCATTTTGGCTCAGCATCGTAGATATCGGCAAGGAAACAGTTTATGCAACTCTGTATTTATCCAGAGTGATGTAAATCCAGGCCTGTTCATGCAGAGTCACGGATGTGCAGCAGTGGCGCAGTTATATTCGGTATGGAAGTGCTTTGACTCTCACACCCAACACAGCACAACACACAGCAGGCCTTTGGCACCAGTGCAGTATACAGTGATGCCTTTCGGTGTGTGCGAATCCCAGCTGCAAGTATTTTCACTGGGGTTAAGGATGGGAAAATGTCTTTTATAGTGCCTGAATCCACTGCCTCAATTTTCTCAAAATTGGCATTTAGTCAATTAAGCACTTCTATAATAGCTTTTTTAAAAATGCGTTTATTCTCCCTAACTTGCTTTGGTTTCGTGTCGGTTGAATGCAAACCTTGAAACAATGCCTAAAAATCAACATAATTCAGACCTATCAGAGCATGGATACTGTCACCTACAAATAATCAAACAGCTTTACTATGACCTACAGCAAATCCTGCAGTGAGATCAGAAGATTAGAAGCGAGGCATCTTATTTTCTGTGTGTCACAGTGATCTTGTCTGTCTTCTCTGTGAAACTTTTTTTTCAAAATAGTTCTGGCATTTCTGAGAAAAATGTGGAATTTAATTATATCAAACTTTCAAAAACCGCCTACTAGTCTCAGAATCTGACAGCTTCAGAAATGTTTCTAATTTACCTGTGGAGTAGTTGAAATAGGTTCCAACAGAAAATAATCTGAAGCATCATTTGTGGATGAGAGACAAACGTCAGACTGACTCATTTGCATGTATATTTGTTGCAAATTTTTGGCTTGCAGTCGTGTCACTGTGTGACAGAACAGTCTCTGACAGCTAGTGCTGATGGATTAAAGAATTTATGATTTTTGAAGTTTTTTGGTTTTTAAAATATTAATACCAGAGCCTGTTTGATTTCCTGAATTGTTTGTATTAAGTGGATAAACAATGCTATTCTCCTCCTCGATGCACTCATCTCTCTGGTTGTATCAAAAAGGCGGTGAGTCAAGCTCAAGACAGTTTTTGCATGAAATGAGCATCACAATAACAACAGTGACCTCAATTAATTACGCCGACAAACACAAAAATTTAGTAACTGTTTGGAAACAGAATTTATGCTAATCTTACCCGTAACCTATCAACAAGGGCATTAGGTAAAGAATCAGATACAGTTTCCCAAATCATCCATCCATCCATCCATCCATCCATTTTCTATACCCGCTTATTCCTCACTAGGGTCACGGGGCGAGCTGGAGCCTATCCCAGCTGACTACGGGCAAAGGCAGGGACCCACCTTGAACAGCTTGCCAATCCATCGCAGGGCGCACACACCATTCACACTCACACTCATACCTATGGACAATTTAGTGTCTCCAATTAGCCTGATATGCATGTCTTTGGACTGTGGGAGGAAACCGGAGTACCCGGCGAAAACCCACGCAACACGGGGAGAACAGTTTCCCAAATCATTTGAAGGAGAATTCTGGGTAATTTGCTTTTTTTTCCTTCTTAAATAATTTCAGTCTGCTAACTTACATGTTTAGAAACACTGAATACAATGATTTTTGGCATCGAGGCTGTGACTCATACACTATCTGTCCCTGCTAAGGTTGGGAAGATGACAGCAGGAAAGCGAGGAGCGTCACGACACGCCCAAACACACCCCCTCTGAAAACAGCCCATAGGTGGATCCCCAGGTGGTGGTGTGATGTTAACTAGCAGCAGCAGTGTGCTGCAGCAGCGACTGATCTTAACCCGCCGCAGCAGAGGGCAGAGCAGCGCAGCAGGAGGTGATCTTAACCCGCCGCAGCAGAGAGCAGAGCAGCGCAGCAGCGACTGATCTTAACCCGCCGCAGCAGAGAGCAGTGCAGCGCAGCAGGAGGTGATCTTAACCCGCCGCAGCAGAGAGCAGAGCAGCGCAGCAGCGACTGATCTTAACCCGCCGCAGCTAAGAGCAGTGCAGCGCAGCAGCGGGCGATCTTAACCCGCCGCAGCTGAGAGCAGTGCAGCGCAGCAGCGGGTGATCTTAACCCGCCGCAGCAGAGAGCAGTGCAGCGCAGCAGCGGGTGATCTTAACCCACCGCAGCAGAGAGCAGTGCAGCGCAGCAGCGGGTGATCTTAACCAGCCGCAGTAGAGAGAAATGCAGCGCAGCAGCAGGTGATCTTAACCAGCCGCAGCTGAGAGCAGTGCAGCACAGCAGCAGGTGATCTTAACCAGCCGCAGCTGAGAGCAGTGCAGCACAGCAGCAGGTGATCTTAACCCGCCGCAGCAGAGAGCAGTGCAGCACAGCAGCGGGTGATCTGAACCCGCCGCAGCAGAGAGCAGTGCAGCGCAGCAGGAGGTGATCTTAACCCGCCGCAGCAGAGAGCAGTGCAGCGCAGCAGCGGGTGATCTATACCCGCCGCAGCAGAGAGCAGTGCAGCGCAGCAGCAAGTGATCTTAACCCGCCGCAGCAGAGAGCAGTGCAGCGCAGCAGCGGGTGATCTATACCCGCCGCAGCAGAGAGCAGTGGAGCGCAGCAGCAAGTGATCTTAACCAGCCGCAGTAGAGAGAAATGCAACGCAGCAGCGGTTGATCTTAACCTGCCGCAGCAGAGAGCAGTGCAGCGCAGCAGCAGGTGATCTTAACCAGCCGCAGCAGAGAGCAGTGCAGCGCAGCAGCAGGTGAAGGCATGTTTTCCGGCAGAGACACAGTTAATATAGAACTACACTTCTATACAGATTAACATACAGTCTCCACAAACACAACAAGCTTAGCATATATTCATGAACTCTCCAGGTATCATCTCCAGTGTTAAAAGAGTTCAACCTCTCAGATGCTTAACCTGAGCCAAAAGGGTTTCCACACCAGAAGAATGAGTCATCGGGCAGAAATAGATGGAACTAAAACAGCAGATGTGAGAGCGTTATTCAACTGAGAACAAACGCAGTCAAATGTGAGAAGGGAAACTCCCTTCACTCTCAGTGAGATGAGGAGATTACAGGGCTGAAAACTCAAATATTATATTCCAGCCGCAGCACAACATTAATGCTTCAGAGCCTGTGACAGACTAATGAAGGGCCCGTCTCTCTCATTACCCCCAAAACCAGCTGTGCCACATCTGCAGGGGCTGCACAGGCAGCGCTGGGCTCGGGCAGCTCTGTGCACCGACACTGAAATAAAGCATTGATTTTCCAGAGAAGGAATGCTGCGGTCTTACAGAAGCTCGTAGTTTGTCACTCAAAGCCTGTGGGAATGAAGCTCATCGAAGGAACCAATCAGGAGCTGAAACACGGAGCCACAGAGGCGCTGCCTGGCATTTAATGAGATGATAGGAGAGGCCCTCAAAGATATACAGCAAGAGTAAATGACAGCCTTCGCCCGGTGCTCTCTGCTGGATGGAGTGCCGGGATTGGCTGCGTCGTAAGAAGACAGAGTCTGTTTATACAGGAGCTCTGGGCCTCAGTGATGTGGACTCCATGATGGCCAGGGCGAATGCTCTAAATTTTGGATGTTAGTGTGCGAGGGAAGGCGGCCGGGTGATCCTTAGAGGGACAGTGTGGAGGAGAATGACCCCTGCACTTGCCACGGAGACTGTGACAGATGACAAGTAGGGTAAGGGTGGGCTGGGCCTAATGACGTTTGTGATTGACAGCTGACTCGGGGGACCTGAGTGCGCACATCCTGCACAAACATGGTGCCCAGAAAGACTGAATTCACTGAACAGAGAATACACACACACAACACCACCATAGCATGGTCATACGGAGGTTATAAACACTCATAACGAAGAGTGTATTCACTGAACTGAATGATTACAGTGAAAGTCAAAGCAAAGACGCGATAGTCAGACAGGGTTTTAATATAGCTCCATGTCCGAAAGTCATAAAAGTTTAATTTTTTCGAGTGTTCTAGGAATTATGAGACGTACAACCTTGACCATGTTTTTGTTCGACCTTCACAAAATGCATATTGATAGCTATTGACTTCTTGGTATTTTTATTCGTCCGTTTTCTTCCGTTGAAGATAGACAAGTCTTTATTTGGTGTTTCTTTTGAAAATCAGTCAGATTGATTGAATAGATTCACGCTTTATTTCCACACCAGAGATAAAATAGTGCTTGTAATCAGTGAGCAAATCAATTCCATGACCACAGTGTGAATAAATTTGCATGCACGATCAAGACTGTCCGACGCGAAATGCAAAATACTCCATGTCCAGCAGCCAGCAAAAAGTAAAAGTATTGATATGAGAACAGACTGATAACGAAATAAAGAATAAAAATATATCACCAACAGACAGAACATCCAAAAAAGACAACCTGCAAATAAATAAATCGCTGTGTTCACTGGATGTTCTGTCGTTAAAATGTTTATTTTTATTCTTTATTTCGTTATCAATCTGTTCTAATTGCCCTCTTTTTTTTTTTTTTTGGCAGACACGGAGGCATTGTACATTGTCCCGCGCAAATGTCGACTCACTTTATTGAGCAGAGCTTAAACAGAAACATTGATTGAAATTCCCGGTACTCATCTTGAAGAACTGAGCCCTCTTATCAAAACATTCACGTTTAATATCTAAAAGAGTCAGTAGATTTGAAGAAATTAAAAACAATAATCGACTGTCAGACACAGAGATATATTAAAACCCTGTCAGACTTTCAGACTCGTAGACACTGCTTTCAACGCAATCTGTTGTGCGAAAAATTTGTTTTGCATTCAGTGTGCAAGCAGCTTAATACTAGGGTACGATTATTGTCACTTAGGTTTTATCGTTTTTAGTGGGGGAAAGGAATACAGCCTGATTGCTGTGATGTCGTACTGAGTTAAGATCACATATTGAAAATAATTGTGTCACGTATCTTGATTACACGCTATCCATCGTTTCTCTTCCCAATGAGCAACCGTCGTATTTCATTCCAACTTCATAAGTTTGAATGATCTGGCATAGTTTTGTTTTGAAATTCCATTGAAGTTTGCTAATGATAATAATTCGCGAAGCTAACTCATATTCGTAATGCTTAATATAGATGTAAGGGGAGCAGAAAACATGCCTGAAGCAGGAAAGTAAAATGCAACATTAACACATCATGCAGATATAGGACAGAGGCTTCTATATTCCAACACATTAAAGGTGGGAAGAGGATCTCATTTGATTGGTGAAGATTTTACTCGGCTGTGTTAAACCCAAACATGCCTTCTTTGGCTCTTGCGCCGGAAGGAGGGACAGAGGCGGGACAGAGGAGTACCTGCGCCAGGCAACACCAGGCACGAAATTGCAACATACGCCTGGACACACCCTGTTGGCGAGGCGCACCCCCCATTTGCCACGCCTGCGCCTGGTCTACGAATTTAGAGCCCTATGTGTGCATTATCAAGGAAATGGCACTGATAGTTTCAAGAGCTTCAAATACAGAATGAGCGCCCCAGACATACAGCCACAGAACTTTGAGTTTGTCTAATGCTGTGAGTCCCCAAAGCATGATTTCTAAAGATCAATATTCCTCTAATGTTGCTGGTTTGTGATTTCTCTCCGTTCTCTAAAGCAGTTGCGCAAAAAATGAATGTTGGCATAAATTCAAGGCTTCCACCACGGGTCATTTTGGGATAAAAAACCCCACAAATTGAGAATATTCTATCAGTCAGGTTCATATTAGCATCTTAATGGATCGTTACTGTTTCATACAGTACATCGAGGTTCACTTTGTTTCTCCCTATTTTCCAATTATGCATCTATTTGGAGCATAAATGCTGCTTTCAGAATCCAGGCTTATCTCTGAGGCTTAGGTATTAGTCTCTGTTAATGGTTTGTGTAATGACACCTTTAATTAGTCTCAACCACTTCACAGTGTTAGAAATAATTCCATCACCTGCTGGTCCCGACCGTCACGAGTTTACAAAATGATCATTTTTATTGGTTCTTAAAAAACAGACTAATGATAAAAAATGTTTTAGGAATAAAGTACTCTGCACAGGCCTTTTGGAAAGAGAACATCACTCAGAAAGAACTGGAGGTTATTTGTAAGATCGATTTAAACCACACTGTGTGAGGGTTTTGATATTACTGAGATTAAATCTGTTGGTTCTTTTGTCAAACCAAATGGCACCATGGACCACATTTGGCAAAATAAACCATCTCACATATGAATGCTGTTCGCTTATTCATTCAGCGTTTATACTACAATAAAATACAAACTGTGCACTTTAATACACACTGACCTGATGACAATACTCACTTCACACTCAGAAATGACGTGGAGGGGAGGAGGAGGAGGAGGGGACCATGATGGAAAGGGGACGGCTCCTGCGAGATGATTGGAGGAGAATGAGGGAACCCTAAACTTTTTACAAAGGTATTCTGAGACCACAGAAAAACTTAATCTTTTAGATATTGCTTGACTTGGCTATTCGTTAAGATTCACAAACATAATCAATTTTCAGATTTTAATGAAACTTTGGGAATATTTGTAGATTCAACCGTTTGTATTGAGAGAAATATTCCAGTATCTGAAAAGCAGAAAGAATTACCACAACTGACCTCTTTCCCATTCCTGATTGGAATGAGAGCAATAAAGATATTTGTGGAGTTCGTTGTGTGTGTCAAACGTCTGAATCCCTCTGACAGATGGCTAAGGCTTTAAAAAGAGGATCTGCATGCAAAACAGGTTTGGCTTGACTCTTCAGGGGTTACCTGTAAAGTCTCTGATATGTACAAAACCATGAAAAATATGCAGAAATATCCTGAGAGAGCAGAGAGTGATGCAGCTACAGGTAATGTTACAGGCAGCAGCAGATAGTGATGCAGAAGCAGGTAATGTTACAGGCAGCAGCAGAGAGTGATGCAGCTACAGGTAATGTTACAGGCAGCAGCAGAGAGTGATGCAGCTGCAGGTAATGTTACAGGCAGCAGCAGATAGTGATGCAGAAGCAGGTAATGTTACAGGCAGCAGCAGAGAGTGATGCAGCTACAGGTAATGTTACAGGCAGCAGCAGAGAGTGATGCAGCTACAGGTAATGTTACAGGCAGCAGCAGATAGTGATGCAGAAGCAGGTAATGTCACAGGCAGCAGCAGAGAGTGATGCAGCTACAGGTAATGTTACAGGCAGCAGCAGAGAGTGATGCAGCTACAGGTAATGTTACAGGCAGCAGCAGAGAGTGATGCAGCTACAGGTAATGTTACAGGAAGCAGCAGAAATTGATGCAGCAGCAGATAATGTTACAAGAAAAAGCTTAGAGTGATGCAGCAGCAGGTAATGTTACTGGCAGCAGCAGAGAGCGATGTAGCAGGAGGTAATGTTACTGGCAGCAGCAGAGATTGATGCAGCTACAGGTAATGCTACTGGCAGCAGAAGAGAGTGATGCAGCAGCAGGAATTTGTTACTGGCAGCAGCAGAGAGTCATGCTGCAACAGACGATGCTACTGGCAGCAGCAGAGAGTTGTGCAGCAGCAGGTAATGTTACTGGCAACAGCAGAGAATGATGCAGCTGCAGGTAATGTAACTGGCAGCAGCAAAGAGTGATAGAGCGAACGGTAATGTCAGTGGCAGCAGCAGAGAGTGATGCAGCAGCAGGTAATGTTACTGGAAACAGCAGAGAGTGATGCAGCAGCAAGTAATGTTATTGGCAGAAGCAGAAAGTGATACAGCAACAGGTTATGTTACTGGCAGCAGCAGAGAGTGAGGCAGCTACAGGTAATGTTACTGGCGGAAGCAGAGAGTGATGCAGCAGCAGGTTATCTTACTGGCAGCAGCAGAGAGTGATACAGCTACAGTTAATGTTACTGGTAGCAGTAGAGAGTGATGCAACAGCAGGTAATGTTACTGGCAGCAGCAGAGAGTGATAGAGCTACAGGTAATGTTACTGGCGGCAGCAGAGAGTGATGCAACAGCAGGTTATGTTACTGTCAGCACCAGAGAGTGATGCAGCAGCAGGTAATGTTTCAGGCAGCAGCCAAGAGTGATGCAGCAGCAGGTAATGTTACTGTCAGCAGCAGAGAGTGATGCAGCAGCAGGTAATGTTACTGGCAGCACCAGAGAATGATGAAGCTACAGCTAATGTTACTGGCAGCAGCAGAGAGTGATGCAGCAGCAGGTAATGTTACTGGCAGCAGCAGAGAGTGATAGAGCTACAGGTAATGTTACTGGCAGCAGCAGAGAGTGATAGAGCTACAGGTAATGTTACTGGCAGCAGCAGAGAGTGATGCTGCAGCAGGTAATGTTACTGGCGGCAGCAGAGAGTGATGCAACAGCAGGTAATGTTACTGTCAGCAGCAGAAAGTGATGCAGCAGCAGGTAATGTTTCAGGCAGCAGCCAAGAGTGATGCAGCAGCAGGTAATGTTACTGTCAGCAGCAGAGAGTGATGCAGCAGCAGGTAATGTAACTGGCGGCAGCAGTGAGTGATGCTGCAGCAGGCGATGTTACTACCAGCAGCAGAGAGTGATGCAGCAGCAGGTAATGTTACTGGCAGCACCAGAGAATGATGCAGCTACAGCTAATGTTACTGGCAGCAGCATAGAGTGATGCAGCAGCAGGTAATTTTACTGGCAGCAGCAGAGAGTGATGCAGCTACAGATGATGTTACTGGCAGCAGCAGAGAGTGATACAGCAGCAGGTAATGTTACTGGCAACAGCAGAGAGTAATGCAGCTACAGGTAATGTTACTGGCAGCAGCAGAGAGAGATGCAGCAGCAGGTAATTTTGCTGGCAGCAGCAGAGAGTGATGCAGCAGCAGGTAATGTTACTGGCAGCAATATAGAGTGATGTAGCACAGCAGCAGGCAGGGGCATTTTTTGCCATTGTGGCAGCACAGTAGATCAGCTCAACTAGCCACCTTACATTGTGCTGAAGCAGAGGCATAGATGCTCTGGAGTATCTATGGGAACAAAGGCAAATCTTGACTTCACTGCCTGAACTAACTCTGCAAGCTACAACATTAATTTGCAAAGCTCTGACTTGTGAATTTACTGCGAAATAAATTGCATATTTTATCGCAGAATCTATCACAATTTGTGGGCACAATTCCACATATATCAGCACCTCTGAGATTTGTCTGAAAGTGGATTTAAAAAAAAAAACTCATTCATGCCGTTAGGGGAGTGAAAAGTTCTAGATCTCAGAATGCGATATGATCATGATTACATGAATATGATTTTCACAATGTGCCTGCAGAATGCGGTGTTCCTCAGTTCCTGTGTCTGAATGCAAAGCGCACATGGCTTTTGAACGACTAGCTACCTCACATACTAATATTGTTTACTTCACTGTAGGGACAGAAAACCTGCATCATCAATTTTGCTGCAACACTTACTGGCAGCTAATCAGCTTGTCACATTAGCTGCATTAAATATGATATATATATATATATAGATTTCTCGTGATAAGTAAAGCCTTTGAAAGAGTTAATGCTGTGGAGATCTCATCAGATTTGTATGAAAGATTATCTTCCATGTGCAGTGGCATTTTCAAATTTCCGTAAAAACACCTCCCTACTGTGAGTGCCAGTGTTGAAAGGATTTAATGAGAAATAATTGGTTTGGGTAAAATAAACAATCGGACATACTGTTTCGTCTGAGTAAAGAACAAATAACTCATTCTGCCATTCATCCCACACCGAGACTCTCGACTTCTCTCTTTCCCTCTGTTTTCTTTATGTACCCTCTTTTTCTCTCGTTCTTTTTTTCTGAGCTTCAGCACGTCGACAGAAGTTTGACGCCTCCTGACCTCCCTTTAAAAGAGAGATGAAATATTGATGCTTTCTCCTGGGATGAGGCCCTTGATAAGGAGGATTGAATAATTAATTGCGAGCTCATTTGATAAATATGGGGAGTGTGGCACGAGGCCGAGGGAAAGGCCACATTTATGAGCGGATCAGTGGCTCTAAAACAGGAGTGTATCATGAGTAATTATTATTCACACACCAAAGGGTTTAATTACTCTAATCCGCTGAGGGCTGGAAAACATCTCCCACCCCGACTGTGCATTAGAACAAGTTCTCAGGTCTTTAAAAATTAACTACTGACATTTTAAAATGAGACAAACATTTCAAACAGAAGTTCAGTAATTACAGACGGCTATCACACCCAGGAAAGGAATTTGATAAAGAGATTTAACTGTCAGGATTGAATACTAATGTCTCTGTGTTCAACTCCGTTGCATTTAACCGGGGTCAGAAAGATGATTGCTTGCACAATGAAATATGTGTTGTTAATTAAAATCTAACTGAATGCTGGAGTCGAAAGTGATGTGTATGTTTTCTGCAAGACTCGATTTCATCTCATTTGCCTGCATGTGAACCCAGAGCTCGTGCACTCCAGTGTCTTTAAGCCCAATCTCCTTTGATTCTTTTATCTTGCGTTGGTTTAAGTCGCCTCTGGTGAATTTAAATCACCTCTTCAGTTATTCTTTGTGAGTTGCTTTGCCCAAGAATTTTGTTGCAATTCAGTCAGTGACTTCAGGTGAATTACAAAGGTTGTTGCAGCTGCTGTAATTCAGCGTCTGCGGAGCCAGGTGTGATTTCTCCTGTAATAATGTTTGTATTGTTGTCTTATAATGCATTTGTAGGCATCAGGGTGTTTAGCTATCTTGAGTACAGCCTGACTGCTGCTGCTTATCAAGGAATTGTCCCAGGATTTTTGGACTTTAGCCGAGTATGAGAGGGGGGCTAGTGCCCTGTGGCTAGGATAACTGGCTGAGCCCTGACCAGGGTTTTCCAGGTTACTGCGCTTCATCACTGGTGATGGTGTCTGAACCCATCACTGTGCTTTATATAATTCTGTGGGGTGGTTTTCCCTTCATTTTAGAATTTATATATTTTTTTGTATTTTATTTATTTATAAAGCTTTGCTAAGCAAACTTATATTTTATTTCATATCTTACTAAGCTCTTATCCATCAAAATCAGAAGTCATCATACCAGATCACAAGAATGGTTTTTGTTAGAGGCTCCCAGGACTAGAACAAATTTGGGCGGTACCTTTTTTAGTGCATTCGCTCCTTATATGTGGAATAATCCCCAGGACACCTTACAGCTGACGGCCTGATCACCTTCGTGTCTCGGATGTATTGCTTTAGGAGGCCAGATGTATTTGCTTCTAGTTTATGGTAGGATTTGCTCATTTATTTTTCTCTGTCCTATGGTCTTATGTATTTATTCATTATATATGTATGTATATATATATATATATATTTTTAATTCATTTTTATTATGTTTATTTATTGTAGTTCAAAACTTGTTATTCCTTTAATCTGAAATTGTTGTGACTTGTGTATTTTATGTGTGCTGTTAGTCTTTAACCTTCCACTGTAATTGTTTTACTGTAATCAGGGCTCCCCTGCAGAAGAGTCCTCTGTCTCAGTGGGACTTCCCTGCAATAAAGGTTATTGATTGATTTGTGATCCTTCGGGGAAGATTAAGGGGAGCTCTTTTAAACAAGTCGCAACAGGATAGGTTTTCAACAGCTTTGATTTTGAAATCTTACATCCTTGAGTTAAATACAACGATAGTTGTATTTAGCGCTCTAAGGGTTAATGTAGCACACAGGAGAATCGCGGCGCTGATATGCGACCCTCGGATGTTCGTTTGTAGCTCGCGCTCAGTGAACCGAGTTCAGCTGCGCCGAGTGCTGTGATTGTGCGGAGGACAAAAAGTGATAATTTCACTGATGACTGGAACCGATGGAGAAAACTCTGCCCACTTTTATCTCCTGTGCATGAAAGAATCTGTCTATCCCATCATTCACGGCACCGTTTCCTCGCTAATTCAACAGCACGTTCTCTGCCGCTCCGCCAATGATGCGCCAACTGCGTGCGTGAATGGCCTGCAAAACAGAAACATTTGTCTTCAAATTATTCTACCGCTAAGAATGTTGTGGGTTTTAGGACCTTAATCTGCAGTTTGTACAATCAATTCTGGCTGGTCAGCAGGTCATAGTGAGTCATAGTTACTGGCCCTAATCGGCAGTTTCGGGCCCCTATAAAAGCAGGATTACTGCGCTTGCAGGATAACAGTCTGGAATCTGAGAAACTGAACTGTCCTGGGGTCTGTTCAGTGTATTTGTTCAGCGAACTGCTGCTTTCTGGAACAGTTCCAAAATCACCAGTCAGTTTTACTCACTGGGTTCACAGTTCAGAGGTCAGACAGTGAAAACGTCCTGCTACAGGTTCCCTGTACCCAGATCACCAATCAGCTTTACATCTTGTCTGAGGAGCTGCGCAGATTAACCCTTAGATCACTGAAATAAATGTTAAAAAAATATTAATTTAATCATCTTGTGCTGTTGAAAAACTATCATGTGACGAACATGTCCTCACATGATAGGTTTTCAACAGCTTTTCAACAGTCTTACATTGAGCAACAATGGCTGCATTCAGTGCCCTAAGGGTTGACCAAACACAGCTGGTTGGAATGAAATACTGGGGTGGATTTCGCAGTCAAAAGCTGGGTTTAAAGCTGTGCTGCTGAAGAGGATAACTCTGTGTGGGCAGTGTACACACACACACACACACTCCGCTCCCTCTCTCACCGAGCACCATACTGGCAGTGCTGGCATCTGCTTTAGCTCATGATGGTCCTCTCTGCGCAGTTAGACCGCAGTGATTGCCCTTAACGTCCCAGATGTCATTAAAATCAGGCCTCCTCAGCTCTGATGGCAGAACTGGCAGCCCAGAGCAGGACGGGGCCCGACCGAACTCTCTCGCTCTCGATGGGTCGAGAGGAGCCCCACTCAGCTCAGGCTCAGCATTATGTAAAACACTCACTGTCTCACAGTTCACTCTCCCAAAATAACCATCATCACAATAGTCATTGAGTCAAGGGCAAGAGTCCCTCTTCCCTCTCTCTCTCTCAGGATGCTCTGTGCCTTTGAAGAATTCAAAACAAGATTAAACATTTAAAATAAGGTAGCAGCGGATCTTGGCTTTAGCAGCAAAAGTGAATCATAAACTGGTTCAGTTTGTGCCAAACTTCACTTACTCGCAGGTTCATTTCCCTCTCCTGAACTTTTAAAAATCTATTTCTGTGACTTTTCCCTGACTTTATTTGATGAGAGTTCAGAGAAGCAGAAATAAAATGGAAGGAGACAGACAGAGCTGAGAGAGGGGGTGACGTGTGTGAAAGGTTGAGCCGCAGATCTTAAGATGGTTAAGAAGTTCCTAATGGGCCAGATATTCAGCGCTGGAATCAGAGCAGCAGCGATCAGGAGAAGCGCTGGAGAGGCGAGGAGGCCTGTTTTTATTAACGGCTCAGAATGTCCTCTGTGCCCGTTTACTTAGGGTTTCGCCTCTGACTCCCCTCCTGTACCCCACTTTGTCTCTGTTTTCTGGATATTCTGCCTTTCATGTGACTATGATTATCAGAAGATAATTGTATGAAATATAGCTGTTGCTCTAACTTTAATATTCCATCCATCCATCCATCCATCCATCCATTTTCTTCCGCTTATCCAGGGTCGGGTTGCGGGGGTGACAGACTAAGCAGAGAGGCCCAGGCGCCCTCCTCCCCAGCCACTTCCTCCAACTCATCCTGCGGGACCCCAAGCTGTTCCCAGGCCAGCCGGGAGATATAACCCCTCCAGTGTGTCCTGGGTCTGCCTCGGGGCTCCTCCCAGTTGGACTTGCCTGGAAAACCTCTAAAGGGAGGCGTCCAGGAGGCATCGGGCATAACTTTAATTAATTAACCGTAATCCCCTGAAACCCTTCGTGAGGACACTTACGGTCTCACAACCCGAAAGTCCTCTCAAAAACTGTGGTTACTCAAGAGCTGGTTCTCACAAGTATAGCTATACAAGCCTACACACAGACGCACAGTCACAGACATACACAGAAACACTCTCACACTCTCTAACACACACACAAACACAACAAATCGTCCTTGAGTGACAGTGCATAGACCTTATTAAAATTAAATGATATTTATGTGGGTTACTGAATGTAGCCCATTATATTGTCGCTGTTAGATCGCACGGGGGTGAGATCATTCTGGCGCCGGCCATGTTAAGAGGAAACTGTATAATTATTAGACTCGAATACATTTTCGTATGTTATGGCCCCAATTTGTTATAACATATTGGACAGCAAGGGAAAATAGACAAAATTTTAAAACTTAAACAGATTCAATTAAACAAACCAAACTGACCAAGATTGAAATATTAACAAACAAGAAAAAAGATATTTACAGTCCCTTAAAATGGGGTTGCTTTGCGATGTTCTGGGACAGGAAAATGCTCCAACACAGGCAAAAATCCGCAAAAAGTTTCACTGGTCTTGAACAGAATGACAGGTCTGGTCACATGTATCCTTCTCCTTGTAATTTCTCCTACTACTTTACTCTCTCAGTTTTTCTCCTTATACACTCTTTTGCAGCCCCCTCCCACCTTCCAGACTTTAATTCTCTGGGACTTTCCCCTCTCAGACATGCCCAGGACATGCCCAACCCTAGCTCCAGACTGGGCTCTGAATAGATTTATTTATGCAGTATATTTATAAAAATATTCGGCAAGTTATGACCAGTAGGCCTAACGTTAATGAACTCTAATTAAAAGTTTTCCAGCCACGCTTACCTCATTATAGGCGCTTCTTTTTGCAGCAAAGAAATGTTATATTGCAGGAGGCTGTGACTAGGGTGATATCAGGTAAATTGGGCCATCAGGTAAAATGGGCCATTTAATGTTTGGGGATCCCAGCCCCTCTGAAATTTAGAGCCAATGACTGCAAATGATTTCAAACTGTAGTCACAACTGTACTTGACAAGTATCAACTGATTTGATTGGTCGTATGGTTGCTATTGTGGGTGGAGCAATGCCTGAAATCAACACTGCACCAGAAAACTGCATGGTGAGTAGCATGGCATACCAAATCTTGCAAAACAATGATAAGAATGATAAATCAATGAAAACAAGTGTACATAAAAAAATAATGATGCATAATATCTGTCTTGATGACATCCATCAGAAATAATGCTGTCAGTTTGCCATTTGAACATATTTTTTGGAAAATTGAGGTTTTTGTTAGTGGCCCATTTACCTTAACCTACTGAGGTAAGTTGGGCCACATGGTTTCAGCTAAAATGGGCCATCCTCTGTCACTCACTAACACACACACACACACACACACACACACGCACACACACACACACACACCAGTGTTATCAGTTCATCAATGATCTATGCTTTTCCAAAATGAGTTTTAGTATTTTGTGGGTAATTTGTCGGTTTAATGCAATTTAGAACCCCAATTCCAAAATACTTGAAGTTGGGACAAAGTGTAAATTGTGAATAAAATCAAAACGCAATGACTTTCAGATCACATGAGCCAGTATTTTATTCACAATAGAACAGAGATAACATAGCATATGTTGATATTGAGAAATTTTACAAATTATCCACAAAATGAGCTCATTTCAAATTTGATGGCTGCTCCAGGTCTCAAAAAAGTTGGGACAGGGGCCTGTTTACCAAGGTGAAGCATCCGCTCTCCTTTTTAACACAGAGTGGAGGGGTCTGGGCATTGAGGAGACAAGTTTCTTGAGTTTAGCCATTGGAATTTGATCCCACTCTAGTTTAATACAGGCTTCCAGCTGCTGGAGAGTTTTGGGTCTCCTTTGATGGACTTTTCATTTAATGTTCTCAATCGGTGAAAGATCAGGACTGCAGGCAGGCCAGTTCAGCACACGGACTCTTCTACTACAAAGCCATGCTGTTGTAACAGCTGCAGTGTGTGGTTTTGCTTTGTCCTGCTGAAATACACAAGGCCTTCCCTGGAATAGATGTCATCTGGAGGGGAGCATATGTTGCTCTAAAACCTTGATATACCTTTCAGCATTCATGGTGCTTTTTAAAACATATAAGTGTCCCACACCATATGCATGTAGAGAAATATCCTGATCCCTGCCAGTTTGCTTACCAGAAAGGCAGGGGGCAGAAGATGCTATTGTTTTTAAACTTAATCATATTTATAAACACCTGGACACCAGTGGATGTTGTGTTAAGATTTTATATTATGATTTTAGCTCTGCTTTCAATACTATTCAACCACATATCATGATTGAAAAGCTTATTGCTATGAATGTACCAAAGGTGTTCAGTTTATTTATTTTAAACTTTCTAGAGGATAGAACCCAATTTGTCAAGTTGAACTCAAATACTAAGTCAGGAAAGATCACCGCAAATACAGGTTCTCCCCAAGGCACAGTTTTATCTCCTTTTTTATTTACTATTTACACAGCAGATAACCGCCCACAGCACCCAAGGTGCCAAGTAGTAAAATTTGCAGATGACACTGCTTTACTAGGTCTAATCGAACAGGATGACGATAGTCAATACAGAAAAGAGATAAACTCTTTTGTTGAGTACTGTGATAGTCATTTTCTAGAGCTCAATGTCAAGAAAACAAAAGAACTAGTGATTGACTTTAGAAAAAACAAGAGAGCATCTGAGGCTGTGGAAATTAAAGGGGTAATGGTAGAAAGAACAAACACATATAAATACCTGGGTGTTGTTTTTAATGACAAACTGACATGGACTGACCATGTATCATCACTGCTGGCTAAACTGAGTCCACGCCTGTACTGCATGAGAAAGCTGCAGTCTTTTAATGTTAACTCCGAGGTACTGAAAATGTTTGCTATGTCTGTGATATGCAGTGTGTGGAGCTACTGTGTAGTGGGATGGGGAGGGAATGTGGGGGTGACTGAGAAAAATAGGATTGATAAACTGAACAAAAGGGCAGGAAAAATGGTGGGGTTGACGATTACATTGGATGGTGTATACTATGACCGCCTGGAAAAAATGACCATTAAGATTATGCAGGACTCCGGTCATCCTCTTCATACTTGTCTGGGTAACAGAGTTATGAAGCGTAGTGGCCGGCTCAGACCACCTGTGACACGCACTCAGCGATATGCTCTCTCCTTCATTCCACAAGCGGCTCGGCGGCACAATGAGCACTTTAAGCGGACATTTGTAGAATTATTTTAGCTGGATGTCTGTGTGTCTAAATGTTAACTTATTATATTGTAGTGTTACTTAATGTTATTTGTACGATATCAGTGCCTGCCACTACAGGTGCAGATGCGTGTGTGTTTGTGTGTGTGTGTGTGTACCCTAGGTAGGCTATGTTTTATTTTATTTTATTATGTGGGCATAACGGTGGGTGTATGCAATGTAATTTCCATTGATATGGATGTAATAAACTTGACTTTGACTTTGACTTTTTTGCTTTAATGCATCCCCATACCATCAGAGATTCTGGCTTTTGAACTGAATGCTGATAACAGGAGGGGTGGTCTTTCTCCTCTTTAGCCCAGAGGACACGACGCCCATGATTTCCAAAAAGAATGTAAAATTCGGACTCGTCTGACCACAAGTGTTGGGATTCTGATTCTGCTGTCTAGTTTAAGTTCTGTGCCTGGCCAAGTGCCATGATGATTGATTCTTGTGTTAAGAGACCACTGACTTTGTCTGACCATTCTTAGATTATGTATTGTGTATTTGGTATTAAGGATTTCCTGTTTCATTATTTTCATGTTTTGGTTATCAGTCTCCATGCCATGTTTTGTTTTCATAGCCATGTTTCATGCCATGTTTATTTTCCATGCTTTGCACTTTGTCTCCTCTGTCTTGTCATGTGTGTATCTTTGCCCACGGTCCCTTGTCTTGTGTGCCACTCATTCGGGTGATTTATTGGTTTCTGGGTTTCAATCTTCTTTCATTATCTCGTGTTCTTCCTTCCTCTCTCTTTTACTGTCTTACTAACACATACTAACAGTTTATTGTTTTTGCTAAATACTAATCCACACTAACCTTGTATATTTGGACTAACTTACTAACAAGCACTTGGGATTGTATAGCTGCACTTACTAATTGACTAATGATCTCTCAGCTGTCGCCCAATTCTAGTCTCCGCCTTCTTGCCTATCCCTAATTATCTCTGCTGCAAGTTTCTGTGGATTTCCACTTATACTTTGTGCTTTCCTTTTCTTTTATCTTGGCACTTTAGTACTCCTTAACCGGAGCTGTTGTTTTGTACTTAGGTTTGTCTTGTGATCCCTGTCTGCGTTTTGGCTACAGCCAAATTCATGTAATTAGTTTATTCCTCATGTGTCTCTCCCTGATCATTGTCACCATTGATTGCACCTGTTCTCCCTGGTCATGTGTTTACCCCAGATGTGTATATAAGATGTCTGTTTGGTTCTCACTCTTGTCAGATCGTTCTCCCTAGTTTTCTCGTGCCACGTTTCTCGCCTTGATTGCTCAGTGTTTATCTTTCTGACTGGATTGCTCGACTATTGATTTTGGTTTGCCCTTTTTGGATATTGTTGCATCTGTGAGTTTTGACCTTTTTCTGCCCGACCTTGATTTTGTGATTACTGCCCTGGTTTTGGATTCGGACTGTCTTTGGCTTATGAGTTTGTTTCTCCTCCAAACCTACGCCTGTGTACCGAACCCTTTTTGTCTGACCACGAACTTTGTTATTGGTGCCCTGGTTACGATTCTGGATTACGCCCATTGGATACTGTTTTTGGATTTTGGACTTTGTACCGTTGCCAACTCTGTTGGGGGGTTTCCCCCTTCAGAAATAAAGCCTCCTTTTTGCATTCTACTGGTTGTCGCACTTGGTTCATTTCGTAAAACACAACATTACGATCTGACCATGACGGAGCCAGCGTCAGACCAGTCTCTGCAGGAGGCAGTGCACCAACAGGGCGCTCAGTTAGAATTCCAAGAGCGTCAGCTTCGGGCTCTTATGCAACATATGCAAACCATGAGTCTTCAGATGGCGGATCTCACTCGCTCTGTGCAAGACGCTCAGTGGCTACAGTCTCCCCAGCCTGCCGTCCATGCCACTCCTGCTCCTGCGTCTGCTCCGCCACTGCCAGTCTGCGAGCCACGCCTGCCACCGCCTGAGAGGTACGACGGGAACCCGGGAGCATGTCGGGCTTTTCTCACCCAGTGCAAGCTCATTTTCAGCCTACAGCCCTCGTCATTCCCCACCGAAAGAGCTCGGGTTGCTTTCATCATCACGCAACTGACGGGAAGGGCCAAGCAGTGGGCTACGGCTGCATGGGAAGCAGATCTACCCTGCATGCAAACGTCTAATTTGCTGGGTGAGATGAGGCGCATCTTTGACCGCACAAAGCTGGGTCACGAGGCGGGACGAGAAATTCTGCGCATTCGTCAGGGGAGCCGTTCCGTGGCCGACTACGCCATTGATTTCCAGACACTGGCTACCAACAGCAGGTGGGGACATAGAGCTTTGTTCGATGCCTTTTTTAACAGGCTTTCTGAAGCGTTAAAGGATGAGCTGGTTTCCCGGGAGTTACCGGAGGATTTGGATGACTTTGTCGACTTGGCTATTCGCGTGGATTCCCGATTGGAAGAACGCAGACGCTTCGCCTCCCGCAGACGACCTAACCCACTCCTCCAGGGCACTCCGCCTCTACCACCCCCTACTGGCGACAGTCCTCCTGAGCCAGAACCCATGCAACTGGGCCATACTCGCATCCCTGTGGAGGAGAAGAACCGCCGTCGCAGAGAGGGGGCCTGCTTCTACTGTGGCAAGGGGGGACACCACATTGCTCAGTGTCCCAACAAGAGAAGTTCCCCTGGTGCCCAGAGAAGAGTAGTGATTGGAGTGACGCCAGTGCAGGAGACTAAGAACTGTACGTGCCTCCCAGTTATCCTGGAATGGGGAGGAGGGAGTAAGTCCACCCTAGCCCTCATTGATACCGGCGCTGAGGAGAACCTCATCGATGTGGAGCTGGCTCAAGAATGGGGAATCCCTACCGAGAGGATCTTTCCTGACCGGGTGGCCAATTCACTCAGTGGCCAGAAAATAGCCCAGATAACTCACGCTACCAGCCCCATCAAACTCAAAACCTCAGGAAACCACCACGAAACCATTCAGCTCCTCCTCTTACATTCTCCCCATGCTCCCATTGTTTTGGGCCATCCATGGATGGCCAAACACCTCCCAAATATTGATTGGCGGAAGAATGAGGTTAAGGGTTGGAGCCCCAACTGCTCCCTGGCATGCCTCCACAACGCCCGCGAACCTCAACACAGCCCATCCCAAGAAGAAATACCAGATCTTGAGAAGGTCCCCCTAGAGTTTCATGATCTCAAGGAAGTGTTCTCTAAGTCCCGGGCCACCAGCTTACCACCTCACCGACCCTATGACTGCACCATAGACCTGAAGCCAGGTACTATGCCCCCTAGAGGCCGACTCTATTCACTCTCCAGACCAGAAACCCAAGCTATGGAGAAGTATCTCTCAGAGTCTCTTGCTGCTGGCATTATACGCCCGTCATCTGCTGGTGCCGGATTCTTCTTTGTGTCTAAGAAGGACGGATCATTAAGACCCTGTATAGATTACCGTGGACTTAACGGAATAACTGTCAAGAATCGCTATCCACTTCCTCTAATGAACACTGCTTTCGATCTCCTGCAAGGAGCTAAGATTTTTACTAAGCTCGACCTCCGTAATGCCTATCACCTGGTACGCATCAGAGAGGGAGACGAATGGAAGACTGCCTTTAACACTCCCACGGGACACTGGGAGTATTTAGTTCTTCCTTTCGGGCTTACTAACGCTCCAGCAGTGTTTCAAAACCTTGTCAACGATGTTTTAAGAGACATGATAAATAAGTTTGTGTTTGTGTATCTTGACGATATCCTGATTTTTTCAGAGTCCCAGGAGGCCCATGTCAAACATGTTCGCCAAGTGCTCCGTCGCCTCCTGGAGAACCGCCTCTTTGTTAAAGCTGAAAAATGTGAATTTAATGTGGAAACCACTACGTTTTTGGGTTACATCATCTCCCCAGACACCATCCGGATGGACCCCCTAAAGGTGGAAGCTGTCACTAATTGGCCCAGACCAGAGGACTGTAAGTCTCTCCAGCGATTTTTGGGCTTCGCTAACTTTTACCGCCGGTTCATCCGGAATTATAGTTCTGTTGCCGCTCCTCTTGCTGCTCTCACCTCTTCTAAATTCAAGTTTCTGTGGTCCGAAAAGGCTGAAGAGGCCTTCAATGACTTAAAAGCTCGTTTCACCTCTGCACCTATCCTAACCATTCCCAATCCAGAACTCCAGTTTATTGTTGAAGTGGACGCCTCCAATATCGGAGCTGGAGCCATCCTGTCGCAGAGGTCCACAGAAGATGGTAAGGTCCATCCTTGTGCCTTCTTTTCTCGCCGCCTCAGCTCTGCAGAGAGAAACTACGACATTGGGAATCGGGAGCTGTTGGCGGTAAAGTTGGCCTTAGAGGAGTGGAGACAATGGCTGGAGGGCTCCAAGGTACCCTTCATCGTCTGGACAGACCACAAGAACCTGGAATATGTACAAACGGCCAAAAGACTCAATCCGCGACAAGCCAGGTGGGCACTTTTCTTTTCACGATTCAACTTTCATATTGCCTATCGACCTGGAAGTAAGAATGTCAAGCCTGATGCCCTCTCCCGTTGTTTTGAAATCCAGGAAGAGGAAATTAACAAAGATACCATCCTCCCTAAAGAAGCGTTCATTAATGCATTATGTCTTGATATTGAGAGAGAAGACAGAAATGCCCAAAACAATGCTGCTACTCCCAGTGCGTGTCCCACCAATTGTTTATATGTGCCAGCTACCTTACGCTCCCAAGTCCTGGAATGGGGACACGCATCCAGACTGTCCTGCCACCCTGGTATCCGCCGCACTAAGAACTTTATTCTTCAGAGGTTTTGGTGGCCAGAACTCACTCAAGATGTCCAGGGCTTCGTTGCTGCTTGCTCGGTCTGTGCCCAGGCTAAGACTTCTCACCAACCACCTCAAAGTTTATTGCAGCCCCTTCCTACACCACACCGCCCCTGGTCCCATATTGCTCTTGATTTTATCACAGGCCTTCCCTCATCCAATCACCACACCACCATTCTCACAATTGTTGATAGATTCTCCAAAGCAGTTCACTTAGTTCCCCTCACTAAACTCCCTTCTGCTCAAGACACTGCCAACCTAGTAATCCAACATGTCATTAGACTCCACGGCATACCCACTGATATCACTTCCGATCGCGGCCCCCAGTTCACTGCACTTTTTTGGAGAACATTCTTTAAAGCTTTAGGCACTTCAGTCAGTTTGTCATCAGGTTTCCACCCCCAGACTAATGGCCAGACCGAGCGAGCTAACCAGTGTGCGGAAAGTGTTTTACGATGTCTCTGTATTAGGAACCCCTCCTCCTGGAGCTATCAGTTACCGTGGGTTGAATACGCGTTGAACAGCCACACCTCTGCTGCCTCCGGCGTCTCCCCCTTCAAAGCCTGCCTGGGCTACCAGCCCCCTTTGTTCCCGTCCCAGGAGGAGGAGGTAGCTGTCCCCTCAGTCCGCGAATTCGTCCGTAGGTGCAGACGCACCTGGACTGCCACCCGCCAGGCCCTGCTCAGGTCGGTCGCTCGGATGAAAGAACAGGCCGACAAGAGACGCACCGCGGCGCCCATATACCGACCTGGGCAGCGGGTCTGGTTGTCTTCAAGGGACATTCCCCTCAGAGGTAACGGGGGTAAGCTTTTCCCCAAATTCCTGGGCCCTTTCACCATTTAAAGGGTCCTAAGTCCCACTGCTGTTCGCCTCCGTCTCCCCCTGTCCATGCGACGCATACACCCCACTTTCCATGTGTCCCAGTTAAAACCTGCAGTAACACACCCCCTGTCCTCTGGACCTGATCCCCCACCACCCGCCCGGATCATCAACGGAGGCGAAGCCTACACGGTCCGTGCCCTCCTGGACTCTCGTCGACGAGGCAGAGGACTGCAGTACCTCGTCGACTGGGAGGGTTACGGACCTGAACATCGCAGTTGGGTGCCAGCAAGGCACATATTGGATAAAAACCTCATCAAAGACTTTCATGCTAGTCACCAGAGACTTTCAGGTTGAACGCCAGGAGGCGTTCGTTGGGAGGGGGGTTCTGTTGGGATTCTGATTCTGCTGTCTAGTTTAAGTTCTGTGCCTGGCCAAGTGCCATGATGATTGATTCTTGTGTTTAGAGACCACTGACTTTGTCTGACCATTCTTAGATTATGTATTGTGTATTTGGTATTAAGGATTTCCTGTTTCATTATTTTCATGTTTTGGTTATCAGTCTCCATGCCATGTTTTGTTTTCATAGCCATGTTTCATGCCATGTTTATTTTCCATGCTTTGCACTTTGTCTCCTCTGTCTTGTCATGTGTGTATCTTTGCCCACGGTCCCTTGTCTTGTGTGCCACTCATTCGGGTGATTTATTGGTTTCTGGGTTTCAATCTTCTTTCATTATCTCGTGTTCTTCCTTCCTCTCTTTTTCTGTCTTACTAACACATACTAACAGTTTATTGTTTTTGCTAAATACTAATCCACACTAACCTTGTATATTTGGACTAACTTACTAACAAGCACTTGGGATTGTATAGCTGCACTTACTAATTGACTAACGATCTCTCAGCTGTCGCCCAATTCTAGTCTCCGCCTCCTTGCCTATCCCTAATTATCTCTGCTGCAAGTTTCTGTGGATTTCCACTTATACTTTGTGCTTTCCTTTTCTTTTATCTTGGCACTTTAGTACTCCTTAACCGGAGCTGTTTTGTACTTAGGTTTGTCTTGTGATCCCTGTCTGCGTTTTGGCTACAGCCAAATTCATGTAATTAGTTTATCCCTCATGTGTCTCTCCCTGATCATTGTCACCATTGATTGCACCTGTTCTCCCTGGTCATGTGTTTACCCCAGATGTGTATATAAGATGTCTGTTTGGTTCTCACTCTTGTCAGATTGTTCTCCCTAGTTTTCTCGTGCCACGTTTCTCGCCTTGATTGCTCAGTGTTTATCTTTCTGACTGGATTGCTCGACTATTGATTTTGGTTTGCCCTTTTTGGATATTGTTGCATCTGTGAGTTTTGACCTTTTTCTGCCCGACCTTGATTTTGTGATTACTGCCCTGGTTTTGGATTCGGACTGTCTTTGGCTTATGAGTTTGTTTCTCCTCCAAACCTACGCCTGTGTACCGAACCCTTTTTGTCTGACCACGAACTTTGTTATTGGTGCCCTGGTTACGATTCTGGATTACGCCCATTGGATACCATTTTTGGATTGTGGACTTTGTACCGTTGCCAGCTCTGTTGGGGGGGTTTCCCCCTTCAGAAATAAAGCCTCCTTTTTGCATTCTACTGGTTGTCGCACTTGGTTCATTTCGTAAAACACAACAACAAGATACTTTGCCACTTTGCTACAGTCCATTTTAAATGAGCCTTGGCCCACAGGACACAGCTGCGCTTCTGGATCATGCTCAACAATGGCTTCCTTTTAGCATGATATAGTTTTAGGTGGCATCTGTGGATGGCACGGCGGACTGTGTTTACAGACAGTGGTTTCTTGAAGTATTCCTGGGCCCATTTAGTAATTTCAATGACAGAATCATGCCGGTGAGTGATGCAGTGGCGTCTGAGGGCCCAAAGATCATGGGCATCCAGTAATGGTCTTCGTCCTTGTCCCTTTCGCACAGAGATTTTTCCAGTTTCTCTGAATCTTGTGATGATGTTATGCACTGTCGATGATGAGATCTTCAAAGCCTTTGCTATTTGACGTTGAGGAACATTGTTTTTAATGTATTCCACAATATTTTTTTTTTTTACGCAAGCCTTCACTGGTTGGAGAGCCTCTGGCCATCTTTACTTCTGAGAGACTCCGCCTCTCTAAGACATCCCTTTTATAGCCAATCATGTTACACATACTTACAGATGCCAGTTAATTTAATCACTTGCTAAATGTTCTTTCAGCTGATTCTCTTATAGATTAATTGCTTTTTCAGCCCCTTTTTTTTTTTTTTACCTATTTCCCAACTTTTTTGAGACGTGTTGCAGCCAGAAAATTTGAAATGCTCATTTTGGGGATACAAATGTAAAATGTTTCCGTTTCAACATTTGAAATATTATCAATGTTCTATTATAAATAACATATTGGCTCATGTGATCTGAAAGTCATTGCATTTTGATTTTATTCACAATTTACACTTCATCCCAACTCTTTCGAAATTGAGGTTGTAAATGATGGTGTATTAGCAGTTTTGTTTCAAAATTAAAGTTGATGATAAATGTGTTGTGTTCTGGGGTCTGGAACCCGCCCAGGGGAGGCTGGCTTGCAGAGTGGTCAGCGCTGCCGTCAGCTCCTGGATCCGCTGCCGCTGGCGTAACAGCTCAGCCTCTTGCTGGGCGATCTTGCGCTCCATCCTCGCTGGTGTCTGTGAGCGCTGACCAGCACCCCAGCTGCAGCCTTCCACCTTCGCCTCGGAGCCGGCCCGGGTCGCCTTCGTCCTTTTCCAGCTGACGGGGCGGGCTCGCTTGTGGGGAACTGCCGCATGGCAGACCTGGCAAAAACAAAAACATGGAAAAGTAAAAACATGGACATGGAATGTGAAACATGAAATGTGTCATCCTAATACAAGAAACTGTTAAAACTGTGACATGAACATATGAACTATGAAACTTGGAACAAGAAATTGTTAAAACCATAAATGCTGTCCTGGCCAAAGGCCAGGACCCCAGAACACAACAAAATGACTCTTTCCCTTTGCAGTTTGCCTGGCCCATCTTACCTGATATGCAACCCATTTTACCTGAACACTGCTCATGGAAAAAAGTTGGCACGGCTGATGTATCAAGACCTAAACAATTATATTTTATTACATCATTTCAACACAAAATTATCAAAAACAATCATTATTAATCAAAAAAGCACATGTAAATGGCATATATGTTTTTTTTTTTGTTCGTGTCCCAAGCGATTTACCAAAAAGATAAATAGATAAATAGTTTTTATCTAGGCTAGATAAATAGTTTGGCCAACAGTTATGCTGAGGTTAAGGCAGGCATTCACAATCTAATTGCAGTATTTCGAGAGTGGACTGCTCAGTCAGTGGTTGTGAGACCTCACCTCGGTGGGAGGCCAGGTAAGAATGCAAATTTAACTGTCACGAGACGCCCGGGATCAGTGGTCCGGACCAGTCCCCTAGTGGAGCAGGACAGTAATTGCAGTAAATCTACCCCTACAGCCCCTCTTAGAGCATCATGTGACAGAATAACATCACAGTGAAAGGGTGGTGAGGATATACTATCATGATTAAAACCACTGCACACGAGAGTGATGTGATGATGATGTTGGACTGAATAAGTCACGAGACCAGGCGCCAGTTACACTGATGATGCTGTTATTTTACACTCTGCCTCAGTTTCACTTATACAGCTGATATAACCCGCCGGTAATATCTGATTGGTTAAAGTTTAGTATATATTTTATGGGTCAATGATTGACTTATATTACATTTTATCTGGATGTATTCTCATGGACTTTGGCTGTTCCAAAGTTGAAAGGTGCCCTCGGGTATTGATTATGATTTTTTTTTAATCCTTCATGCCATGTTGTTTGCAGTGTTAGTCATTTCAAATAAATTGCAGCGAATGTGACAAATATTTCCTCAATATGCTTCAGGTGATGTCATGACAGGAACTCAATCAAGTGACCAGTGGGAATCATGTGACCTGAACATGGACATTAAATAAGAACTGTCTGGTGCTTGTATTTCTCACTGAACATTGTAAATGAGCATAATTTAATCTTATCTCACATATAAACACATTCAACAATACAGAGGAGATGGACTTCGATAAGCCACATCACATATTTGCGTATTTCAAGCAGCTTTGACATCTATTGATTACAAATACCTGGTACGGCTCATTGGTCCCATGTCGCTGCTGTACTATAACTCTTAAATGCGCTGATTCACATGTATGCACACACGCACAGGCGCGCGCACGCGCTCATGCAAGCACACAAACACACACACAAGTACACACACACACACAAACACACACTTCGCACACACACCTGCACTCACACACATGCAGGTTGGATGGCACTAATAAGCTCAGTAGTAGTAGTGTAATTTTGAAGGCAACATTTAAACTCTGATTTAAGGCTGCACTAAAACCCGCACTCATTATTGTTCTGGTAAATGACTCATAGGCACTGAGCCTAAGTAATATGCAGTAAATTCTAGTAACTATTTTGTGAGCGGTAATGACTGAACACTGTTACTCTTCCCACATTTACAGCTACATAACCACACCGCAGCAAACCCACCTCTCCGGCCACATTGGGCCTTGCAGGATGAGATTACAAAGCAAAGGTAATGAGAACACAGTTTCATATTTGTGTTGGACGGTGGAAGGTCTTTAGTGTAACTGCACTGACTGTCATGATGAAGAGATGCACAGCATCAGAGAGACACCATGACCAAACCCTGGGAGCACTGGGGCCAGACAGATCTACATTAGATCGACTCAGTCATGCTGAAGAACCCAGACTGTTTCATGATGGTGATCGAAAAGGCTCAGCCGCAATCCAAAATATCTGTGCATTTCCTCATCGGAGACGATTTGTGTGCATTAAGGACGGGACAGATCGGATTGTGTTGCTGACGTGTATCGGATGAGAGCATGTTTGTGAGGTGTGTGTTACAGGATATCAGATTATTTCATCATAATTTTTCATATAAAAATGTAACATGAAGGGTAAAAGAGGGTCATACACCATTCATTCAGTGCTCAGCAAATGTGATCTTATCTCATGAGCTGTTATGGGTGGTGCAGTGGTTGCTATGGGAACAGAATGGTGTTGCTGTGGATGAGAAAAGAAACAGAAGTAAAGTTCAGTCAGAAAAAGCAGAATTTAAACGCATTTATTCTCCCTCTCATCTGTTTTATTCTCAACACCTCAAGTGAGTTTAAGAAACTTCAGCAGCTCCCTACTGATCCAGCGTCTCACAGGGGTGAGGTCAGATACAGTTCAGAGCACACACTCACGCACCACTTACAAACACGCACACACACACACACACACACACACACACACACACACACACACCACATACAAACACACACACACACACACACATGCACATGCACGCACACCCACACACACACACATACACACAAACACACTTTTGCATTGCACTGATGGGAAGAGATATTTGAAAGATTTGGGAACATCATCAGGCTAATAGACCTCCTCCTCGTTAATTAGCCCATTTATACAACCGAGCTCATTACCTTTAATTGACTCAATGGCTGCTGCATAGATCTATAGTTTTGCTGCATTAGCTGAAGAATAAGTGGATAGATCAGTAAATATTGCTCATTTTAGCAACTTGCATGAAAATAGTGAGATCATTTCTGGAATGGTAGAGGAAATTTACCTGAACTCATAAAGTATTGCGCTCTGTTTTTATATATAACTCTCATCATACTTCTTTCTCAATGAATAATTCTTCTTCATCACGGTTTCACATGGTTAATTATCACGGCATCAGGAGTCTTGTCACGAAAACACAACACATTTTCTACATTTTTCTTTGTTGCTGTGAGCAGCTAGCGAATTTGGCAAAAAGGGTGAAGAAGCCGAGTTTCGACACTGAACACAGTCGCTGAAAACGCATCCAAAGCATTATTTCCATTTACTGAATGAATATATCTTCACATACGCTGGTTTCAGAGGATTAATCCAGTCAAATCCAGCTTTGTTTATAATGCGCATTTTAAAATGAAGACCATTGACCAAAGTGATGGAATAAAACAACACAATTAAAACACGAAGATCAGTCTGGCTAACAAAAAAAAAAAAAACTGCAATAAAAGCAGCAAAATCATAACAAGAAGTGAGTCAGCTCTCATAACAATTTAAAAGCAAGGAAATAAACGTGTGTTTTAAGGCGAGATTCAGAAACAGGCCGTGTTAAATGTACAGGCAGCTCATTCCAGAGTTTAAGGGCTACTTCTGCAAAGACAGAGTCTCCCCTGAGCTTCAGCCTGGATCTGAGGACCACAAGCGACTGATCAGTGGGCCTGAGCCTCTCAGGGACGTGGGCGTAAAAGGTCAGAGAGAAAGGTTCGAGCCGGCCCATTTAATGCTTTATTGGCAAACAATAAAACCCTAAAATCAATCCTAAAACATTTAGGAAGCCAGTGAAGAGAGGCCACATGGGGTAATGTGTTCTCGCTCCTGATTGACTCTAAAACAACAGGCTGCAGCACCTCTGGACCAACTACCAGTGTGAGAGGGAGGCCTGGATATCATATACACAAAGAGCTTTACTGCAGTCAAGTCGGGTCAAAATAAGAGCATGTATAACCCTTACAGAATCACTACAGGGTTAAAAAGACTTGGTCATACATTGGAGCCCTGGCCAAAAAAAAAACCAAGAATGGAGCCCTGTGGAACACCGTAAGGGAGAGGTGCTCGGGAGGGTATGGAGTCACCGGGTCTGAGGGAAAAACCTCTGTCAGAGAAGTAAGACACGACGCCCTCCAGAGCAGCACCTTCAGTGCCAACACAACATTACAGACCAGAGATGAGCTCACTGGGGCCCTCCATGTGGAATGTAGCTGTGAGGTCTAAAAGTATCAGACCGACAGAATTCCTGGAGTCACAGCCAATAGAAGATTGTTTTGAAATTTAATAAGTAGAGATTCATTGCTATCAAGGGGTTTAAAACTGGACTGAAACACCTCAAGAATGCCCTGTGAGACAAGGGATTGTACCTGCGTCATCTTCTTCCAAAATTTTAGAAAGCAACTGGAGTTTGGAAATAAGTCTGAAATCTGTCAGGGTTTTGCCCCGCCGGCAGAGGACAGCGAGCCGGCGGGCCCTGGGACCATGTACCCAAAAGCAGGTGAAGGGACCCAAATGCACAGGCTGAGTAAAAATATAAAAATCTTTAATTAAATAATAAAACATCAATAATGAACCAGGAGGGGAGCAGCAGCGGAAACACAGCAGGGGACCAGAACCAGAATGCAGCTGCACTCATGAGGCGCAGCCAACACCTAAATACAGACCTTCACCTCCACCTCAATAAGCCACACCTGTTGGCCGCCAAGGTGGAGGTGAAGAATGCAGCAGGGGGAGGGACCCTCACAGAAATCAAAGAGGACTGAGGTATCAAGGTTGGACGTCTAGATCAAGGGTTGCACCACTGCTTGTAAAAAAAAAAGTTGCCGGTACGAGATTTAAAGATACTGCTGTTCATAATTATTAGGATGTTTGGTCCAAAGTCGAGGGAGGACAATGACAGCAGGACAAGCAGCGGGAATAATATGGTCAATAATGTCTTTAAGAGGAGAAAGACATGCAGGCTTGACCTGCTCATTAACAGCAGAGAAGGTCACAGTGACGGATGGGTCATAAGAGGTGAGATGTGTGCTCTCATTATCAAAATCTTGGCAAGAAAAATGAAAGAATTTTTCACAGGTTTCTGAAGAAGCACCAAGACAAGCGGACCGGTGCATATTAAAGGGGAATTCCGGTGTGAAATTGACTTGGAGTGTATTGAAACATGATGACGAGTACTAACTTTGGTTGAATACCCCACTTCCTTGCGCACCCAACATTTCGAAGTATTGGGCTTTTTAGCCAAAACTCCCACCAGGCTTACAGCAGCAGTGAATGGGGCATAGCGTTGCCATGCAAAGAAATCGCTATTTTTACATCATTAACAAGGCTCAAAGTAGCTCCATACTTCATGGTTAGAATTCTGAGGGCCCTGACCTTTAAAACAAGGCACTGAGAACTTTGAAAATGCACAGGTAGTTTATTAAAAAAAGATTGTTCATGCAGACAGTACTTTGAGGTAGAGTAAGATGAGATTTATTTTTGGAATAGATGTCACACGTGTTTGGTTTCTCATATTGGAGATATTTTACAGTCTGGGTAATGAGTTATACATATAAGTGAAAAGAGTATTCTATTCTTTAATTTACATCGGGAACTACATGATATGGTACTCCTTTCCTGTAAGGTTGTTAATGTTGGTCAAGATCGGCGGAGTGATATGATGTGAGGATATGTATGTATCTGGAGTGGTGTGTGGGGGCGAGAGGAGAATGGAAAATGAATTAAAAACAAGCAGGTTACCCAGACCATGTGTTCCCGTGCATTTCTTTTCTCTACAGCCCCCAAAGTTAAGCAAGTGAGTAATAAGTGAATAAATCGAAGTAAAACAGACCCAGTATTTCAGTAGGTTACCGTCGCCGCCATCAGGGGAGCAGATTGCAATCTATTCGTTGTTGTTCGTCAATCGACTCATCGTGACTTTCAACATGGCGGCAACGGGAAACTACCTCAAGGTACTGTCTGCATGAACAGTCTCTTTTAATAAACTACCTGACCTGTGCATTTTCAAAGTTCTCAGTGCCTCATTTTAAAGGTCAGGGCCCTCAGAATTCTACCCATGAAGTGTGGGGCTACTTTGAGCCTTGTTAATGATGCAAAAATTGCGATTTCTTTGCATGGCAACGGTATGCCTGACTCACTACCATTGTAACCCTGTTGGGAGCTTCGGCTGAAAAGCCATTTATTTTGAAATGTTGCGTGCGTACAGAGGTGGGGTATTCGACAAAAGTTAGAACTCGTCATCATGTTTGAATACACCCCATTCAATTTCACACCAGAGTTCCCCTTTCAGAACAGTGTTAATGGCGCTCAAAAGAACTGAAGGTACGTGATAATTATTTAAAATAATATCAGACAGAATGTATTTTTTCGGCTGTGACAGTTTTACTGCACGAGGTGTCATCTAATGTGACAAAACACACCTGCAGCCCGTCTTTCTGTCGCCTGCGCTCAGCTCTCCTGCCGTCACCTCTGACAGGTGGAGTCGTGTCAGATCTCGGTTTGCAGTGCCTGATTTTAAATGGAATGACAGGATCCAGGATGTTTTTGGAGGTTGAATGAAACAGTGAGGTTAACTGAATATTAAGACAAGGGGAGGACTCTGAGTGACTGTCAACGTCAGTTTCAGAAACAGCGGAGAACGGTGCAGCAACGAAAGGGTTCATCACGAGAAAACAACAAACCTGGAGCGCAGAAGAGGAGATAGTGATCTCGAATAAAACTAGCACGTGGTCAGAGAAAACTGCACCGCAAATTTCATTATTTTATGACATACAGATCCGCTCTCTCCTGATTGGTCTAGTCAAGCCCCACCTGTCACTGTAGACAGCGATATTCTCTGTGCGAACGTGCGCGAGAGGTGAACGTAACAATCCAACGACCTCCATCTAAAAACAGATAAGGCTTTCCTGCAGAGCTCCGGACAGTCCGTCTGTATTTCATGTCCCTTCGTCCTTGTGAGGAGCTTTACGTTAGAGTTGTCGCCCTTTTCTTATTTTATATTTTCCTGTAGGTTCATATAATAAAAGAGATATTGACTTCAGTTAATGGCGAATCCAACGATCTATCCACCTCAGACCACTGATATTCACCGAGGTCGTGCCTTGGTGAATATCACTCGTCCGAGGTGGATAAATCATTGGATTCACCTCAACTGAAGCCAATAACTGTATAATGTCCAAAACAGGTGAAGCACATTTTAAGACCAGATCTAGTGTGAGCCCATGCTCTTATGTAGGACCTGTCACAAACTCTACAAGATTAAAAGCATGAATAAAATATAAATATTCTTTTTAGCAATGGCTCTGCAGGACAACACACATGGATACAGAAATCTCTGACGATTAAAACCCTGCGGTATTTTGGCATAATTCTGGCTGAGAAATGGAAGTCAACTGTTTTTCCCATGCATATGTAAAAAAAATCCTTTGGTTCAAATTCTTTATTCAAAAAGTCTTCACATTTGACGCGCATCATGCAATATTTCTGTGCAATGAACATGAGCAGATTTTGTGGTTGGTTGATAACAGAAAAATATCAACCAAAATAGGAATTCAGTGAAGTCAGGCCTTATTCTGGCTATTTAAAGTTCCATCTGAATTCAGTGCTTTGAAACAAGGTCCATGGTACAGAAGAAAGTGCCTGTAATGAAGAGCCTTAGCAGTTTTTCCCATGGGAAATCCTTCTTTTTTATTCTCTATACCAGTAGCGTAGCCAGAACTGAAAATCGGGTGCGCCAGGAACATCCCTTTACAACTTCTATTTGTCCTGCCTTATTCGCAATCATACACTCACTCCTTAAATAATCCACACTACCAGGTGTTGCTAGTTCTCCCGGTGAAGGTAAGATGACAATCATTCGTTTGGACGCGGTTTAACAATTATTGCTCCTGGCTTGTTGTCAATCATTTTCCCTAATTAAAACATTTTAAAATTATAGCAATGTGAGGTGCGGTTCAGGAACTACTCGCGAGAGACAAATAAAAAAAATTTTAAAAAGTATGCCTTTATTGGAGTCCGAGGCAAAGCCAAAAAACAGGAAAGGCCAAGCCACAAATACGAAATCCATAAACAGTGTTGACTAGACAGGCAGGGGTCAGAACCAGTAAGACAGATGAGCAGAGGTACAAAAACGGTAGGCAAAAAGTCGTAATTGATGAACAAAGCCAAGGGTCACACACAGGGCATCCAAACACAGAAATTGTGGTCATACAAAAATGGGTCAAAATCCCGAAAGACAAAAACAATACAAAATGGGCAATGGCAAGAATCAAAGTCGGACAAACCAGTAGAGGAGAATCAATACTCGGTATGGTATTCGATGCGCGTCATCAACGTTCGATGCGGCCATATTGTTGACATCCCCACTAACATTCCTGACGCGACTCTATCGAGAGCTTCTACCTCGCATTCTTTAGCAATCATATCAACCCTGGTTGGTTCAACATGGTTAGCTATGTGGTTCACAGCTGTTCTAATAACAGCATGAAAAAAAGCAGCGTTAGATTTTTTGCTACACCCACTGTGAGGAAAAGAGAGGGGAGAGAAGCAGAGGAGGTGCGCCAGCGGAGGAGAGACTTGTGGCTAGAATCAATAGCAGAGACTTCAGGCTTCTCCTTACAGCAAAGTCTGTTCCGATCATTTAACCTCAGGTAACGTTACAGTTAGATAAGCCAGTAAAGTGTGTACCCAGCATTTAATCACTGGTAGATAATGGTTTTATTAGTCAGAGATGGTTCTGTCTGACAGTGAATGTTGATTGATGTGATAAAAGATGCAGGGTGCGAGCTACCGGTGGCTGATATCGTTCTGGTAGGAGGCGACGTCAAGACAGCTGATATGACGGTCGATATTATTGACTTGCGAGATTCACGGTGAGCTACTGTTGAATATAGTTAATGGCTGCATCCAAAAGCGCCAAAATTAAATCCTCGTTCTGTAGCTACACCTGCATCCTTTCCATTCTGTGGAACACAGTTTCATCCAAAAACGTTGGTTTTGGCGTCAGCATTAAGATTTTGTATTTGGGTCTGAAGACACACTATAAAATGCCCGGTTAGCACTCTATTGTACAACAGAAATAGCCAGTTAAGACGCCATAAAATGCCCGGTTAAGACACAGAAATACAAAAGATTAATAATGACACAAAAATTGACGTTTTGGACCAAATGCAAGTTTACAGAACGAGGATTTAATTTAGGCGCTTCGGGAGACAGCCAATGTTAGCTCCTACCTATCTCGCTCGCTGCCGTTTCCGACCAGTGTAGGCGGACACTGGATTAAATAGTGGCAAATATCGGGGTAATCCACGACTGGCAGCAAAGACATCTCGGCTAAGCGCTGCTTTGTCCAATAAGGAGTGACACCAATCAAACAAGTTCTCGTCATAGCACGAAGATGATGCCATGATGGCTCGTTTATCTCAATTGAAATCTTCGCTCTGCTTCTCAGCAGTATGTCAACAATATGGCCACCGTGACATCAGACGGCTGTCTGCAAATACCATCTATATGAGGCGCTCTGCACAAAGAAATATTGATCAATGTTCTGACAAGAGCTGTGAGTGAAAAGACTGCTTAAATACACACAGGGAATGTCACATGCTATACAGGAATCAGGTGTAGAGAATCAGACTAATTACACTGGGAGAATCACATGAGGGAAGCCCTAACCACAAAAATTGGCGAAAGGCAAAACATAAACGGGAATCACACAAACAGCCTATGACATTTAAACAGGTCTAGGAGTTCTACATGCACAGATAACGAGCGCAGGACAGTGATTAAGCACGTGCAAGAGATTCTCGCTGAAGCTCAGCAGAGGACGGAGACAGGCTAAGAGGCGGAGAATAGAGCAGGGCGATTGCAGAGAGGGAATTAGTCTAAATTAGTAGCGGTGCAACTTTGAATATTTAAAAAGAGTGCTCATTAGTAAGTTAGTAATCTTATATACATGGATTAGTTGTGTTATTAGACTATGATACAAAATACAAATGTTAGTCTTGTTAGTAATCAGAACTGAAAGACGAAGGAAGAAAACAAGAATCGAAGGAATATATTAAACACCAGAATTCATTTAAATCACCCGAAGTCAGAGAGCACGTAGACAGGGAAGACGGACTGAACCAACTAGATCACAAGACAGGGGAGACAAGTGCAATGGAACTGAGAAATGGAATGAACTAAAAACCTGAGTATTACAATAACCAAAAAGAATTAAAAAAAAACAAAATTGTAAAACCCCAAAAAAGCAATAACCAAACGGCGGATATTGCCGGGGTGAAGGCCTCACGTGTTCTCTTAGTCTAACTTTAATTAGAGCATTCTTCTGGCTGGTGTGAATCACAATATTATGGATATTTATTCACCGTCCGAGGACGGGGCATGAAAGCGCAATGGTTACGATTTATCTGACTCCATATAATAGTTAGAATACAAAATTTAGCTATAATCCTCGTTAAAAATCTGACTCCAAATTAGAATTAGAATTGAAACAGCATGCGTGAATCTCAGGGCAGTTACGCACCCGAACTCTATCTGCGAAAACCATTGTCACTAAGCAGAACACCCCCTAGGGTTAAAATAGGCGTCTCTGCCTGGTCTAATTCGACGATAAATCCATTGGATAGAAGAGACTGTCATGGTAGCAACATCAGGCAAATGGCTCTGAGTATGAACGTACCACGAACCTAGGTTTATGTATATCAAAGGGCCCCTTAGAAAGATTAACCAATAGCTAAATCTTAAGAGCCGATAATTCCATAACCCCTTAATAGGTAGAACCCAATCTCAATCTAACTTAGAAGTATCGCTACCTACACATGTCTTGGTAGGAGTCTCCCCTTAAGTCCCAATCGCAACAAGGCCAGAAAGAATTTACAATGAGAACACGCAGGCTGGAAAAGGAATAACAATAATTTAATTTACCAGGTAGGCACAACTTGAATCAAACAAATCAATGATAAGCCAATTACCGTTACATATAATTTAGAAGGATTTAGAGTATTTTCATACCTGGAAAAGATGAATGACCACACGGAGCTAAAATCGCTCCACGTGGTCGGGGAGAACTCACATGTTCCCCCGCTCCGGAACAAGGCAGCACGTGACCTCTCCCCGCTTACCTATTCGCACGTCAGAAGTTGACCAAGAAAGGACAGGACAGCAAGAAGAAGAGCAGGAGCAAGAAGAGAAAAGACCAAGAAGAGAAGACCCGCCCCCCCTCAGGATCTCGTACCTTTAAAGACTCCAAACCACGCCTCCGAAAAAGGTAGAGGGAAGGTTGGCCGAATTAGAGTTTTACTGGCCTAGGTGATAAGATAATTTGCACAGGGAGACTAGGGTAGTTGCTTGAATGAATCTTACAAACGAACCATAATTCCAAGGGAAATGAAACATGTTCCATTCAACTCCTTGGACTCCCCCGAGAATAAAGAGACCAAACATGATATGAATATGTATTAAAATGATGCAGTTGTCATGGAAAAGCCTTAAGATGGAATATTATAGCCCAATTGCGTTATCAATATATAACAGGTTCCTTCCTCGGATATTGAACAGAAATAAATTATGAATTTGATAGAGGTTAAGATCGTTTTAAGCAGCTTAAAAGTAACTGATCCTGACTTTAATTGAGAAGAGGTCGGTGAGTTTCAGAGGGCCAGAGCAAATGGCTCCAAACCCCCTGCTGGGCAGAACAAAGGAGATTCGAGGCAGGCAACAGAGCATCCAGGTCGTATAAGCTTGCTGTTAAATCAACCAAATTTTACACATGGAATATGCCTGTGTTCCAACAATATGAATTGACACGTATTTTGAGTAAAATCCAGCCAAATCAAACTTTCAGGTTCTACAAAATCATGAACACAGAACCTGAAAATAAGTATGACAACAAGGCAGAATCACAACACAATACACTATTGGCAATAATAGACACAGCGTTTTTCTTGATTTGATCCCAGTGTGACAAAATAATAGGTTAAACTCAGTTCAGAAAAAATATTTACTCATTTGTGCACGCCTTACGAAACTGCTCTGGATCTTCCGCATTTTTTTGGCGCATCAGGCGATCAAACATGCTCTTCAGGATCGCTTACATTGTTGGAATTAAATCAAAGACGAAGATGAGAAACAGCCGTACGCAATTTTGAGTATGGCTGATTGAAAGGCAAAAAAAGCGGGTCCAAACGAATGATTTCCATCTTACCTTGACAAGAAGAACTAGCAACACCTGTTAGAGAGGAATGTTTTTGGAATGAATGTATAGTTCATTAGTAAAGATGATTGCGAACAAGTGAGGATTAATAGAAGTTATAAAGGGATGTTCCTGGCATATCCGATTTTCAGTTCTGGCTACACCACTGCTCTATACCACTTCTACCTCAAAAGGCAGGAACCCATATAGCTCAACTATCCAACGCAGGGCGCACACACTATTCACACACAAACTCACACCTGCGGGCAATTTAGAGCCTTCTGACATGCATGTCTGTGGACTGCAGGAGGACCGCGGTGTAATGATTTTGCCCCCGCTGGCTGATTACAAGAAAGCGGCGGGCACTGGGGCCATGTACCCAAAAAGGGGATTAGGGACCCACACGCACAGGCTGAGAAAAAAATAGAAAAGTTAAAAAAAAACTAGTAAAACCATAACATAAAACTGTGAGGGGTGCAGCGGCAAAAAAAACAACGACAGTAGACTCAAACGTCAGAATGCAGCTGCATTGCCAAGCTGGCAGTGCAGCTCTTAAATATCATACACTTCACCTCCACTTCAGCAAGCAGCAGGTGCGGCTCAGCAGCAGATGCAGCTCAGTAACAGGTGAGGCTCAGTAACAGCTGTGGCTCAGTAACAGGTGAGGCTCAGTAACAGGTGTGGCCCAGTAACAGGTGTGGCTCAGTGACAGATGCGGCTCAGTAACAGGTGTGGCTCAGTAACAGGTGAGGCTCAGTAACAGGTGCCTCTCAGTAACAGGTGAGGCTCAGTAACAGGTGCGGCTTAGTAACAGGTGAGGCTCAGTAACAGGCGCGGCTCAGTAACAGGTGCGGCCTAGTAACAGGTGAGGCTCAGTAACAAGTGTGGCCCAGTAACAGGTGAGGCTCAGTAACAGGTGCGGCTCAGTAACAGGCGCGGCCTAGTAACAGGTGAGGCTCAGTAACAAGTGTGGCCCAGTAACAGGTGAGGCTCAGTAACAGGTGTTGCTCAGTAAATGGTGCGACTCAGTAACAGGTGTGGCTGAGGAGCAGGTGAGGCTCAGTAACAGGTGCGGCTCAGTAACAGGTGCGGCTCAGTAACAGGTGCAGCACAGTAACAGGTGCGGCTCAGTAACAGGTGTGGCTCAGTAACAGGTGCAGCTCAGTAACAGGTGCGGCTCAGTAACAGGTGCGGCTCAGTAACAGGTGCGGCTCAGTAACAGGTGAGGCTCAGTAACAGGTGTGGCTCGTTGAAGTGGAGGCGAAGACAGCAGGGTGGGGGGTCTGCAGGGCAGAACCGTCACACTCTGGGGCGCCCCGGCGGCCCATCGGTTTTAGTGCGCTCACCATAAAGGCTGTGGCCTTCCAGTGGTGACCCGGTTCGATTCCGACCCGGGTCATGTGCCGCCTGACTTCCCCATTCTTCTTCCCAACCTTCCTGTCTCTCTCTGCTGTGTGAGGGTCACATCAAGGAGAAAATCCAAGAAAATAATCTAAAAAAACAAAGTGCTTATTCTTGCTGATTTAAGAATCTCAAATGCACCCAATTTTGAAATACTATATACGGATTTATATTCACAATACGCATTTTAACCAATATAACACACCGGTCAGTGTCAGACATAATTGGTTTAATAACAGTATTTTAGGCAGAATTCGTCCGACGTGAAAAGACTTGCGATCTGAATTTCTCGGGGAAAATGACTTTCTCTGACGTCACCGGCGGTTCCTGCAGCCCATAGGCAGCGCTGGTCATTCTGTTTATTGTGGATATACTCAGAGTTTGCGTTATTGTTTATGATGTTTATTTTTGCAAGTCTGTGCGACATTTACCGATTGCAGCTAAACAACAATTACTGTAGATGTCGGTGACGGCGCACGGATCCATGCAGGTGCTGGGTCTCTCAGCGCTCTGGACATGGGGAACTTGCAGGTGACGTCACAAATCTGGATCAAAAAGGCTAAGGACTCCCTGGGGATTTTTCCAGATGCTTCTTTTAATTTTCAAAAATTGTTCAATACACTGACTACCCTTGGCATAATAACCCTCAGGATTTGCTGTACATTGTATAATCTTAATCTTTGAGACAAAATAAAGACTAATTTGGTCCAGGGTGTGCATTGTAAATTTCCACATTAAGGGTTGAAATTTGAGGAAACAGGAAATCAGCTTCATCAGTCCTTGTTAATGGCGATGTGCAGCACTACAGCTTCGGATTGACTGACCACACCGTCACCACTGACAGGACAGACAGATGGACAGACAGTTTTCCTCATCTTATCGTAGGATGAGATGGGGTGACATACTATGTTTCCTGGAGAAGAAAACCAGCAACATAAATATTTAATCACAATTTGACTTATTAGTCAAATTTAGACTATTAATAAAAACAAGTAAGAGTCACATCATCAGATATAAGAAAGTTAATAATTCTGACATTTCCTGAATGAAGGACGTGCATCTTCTCAGCCCAAAACAAAATGAAAAATGAAATCTTATGGCAGGCAAACCAGGGTGGCTTTTCAAATATTCACTGTTTTTTGTTTCTTGTACCTCATTCATTATCGATAAAAGCATGTCTGACTGATTCTGTTCTAACAGCGCTGAATGTGTGTGGAGTGTCTGACTGCATGCTAAAGTGTTAGCGCCTCTTTCCCCAGTTACCACAGAGGATGAGACCGTATATAAATACTAATGAAGCTGATGGGGATGAGAGATGTGGAGTTTATTCACTGTGATAAACATGAAAGGGTGATGTGTGAAACGGCAGAAAAAGGAATAGAAGTGGATGAATGAGGATGAGTGTAAATTAGGATTTTTGGTAACACTTTACTTGAAGGTATCGTCATAAGTGTGACATGACACAGTCATGAACGTCTCCTAAACATTATGTCAATGTCATAAACGTTGTCATTAAGTGTCATTTGGTTTTTGAGATGACAAGTTGAGATTATTTGGGTTGTCTTGATTATGACAACTTCGTCAGAAGAGTGACATGACACTATCATCACTGATACATGACACGTGTAACAGTTATGACAGTGTCATGTTACTCTTATGACGGTACCTTCAAGTAAAATGTAACCGGATTTTTAATCCAAGTCCAACCTCAATTCCGGACTCCCCCCAGAAACACACAGATCACTTCAGGAATATGCAAACTTTACCTATTTCACTCATTCTCCATCCAGTTCGCTTAGTCATATTCCTGAAACAAGAATGCAGCATGCATATCAGACAGAAAACATCCTTAGGATGCAGTCGTAAATAGGTTGTTTAAGACGCGTGTCATGGTTTTGGTTTTTGGTCATGCTCATGTTCTAGTTCTGTGTTCGTTATTGTCTTTAATTTATTCTTTTTGGTTATTGTAATGCTCAGATTTTAGTTCATTCCATTTCTCAGTTCCATTGCACTTATTTCCCCCGTCTTGTGATCTAGTTGGTTTAGTCCGTCTTCCCTGTCTGCGTGCTCACTGACTTCGGGTGATTTAAATGAATTCCGGTGTTTAATATATACCTTCGAAATCTCGTTTTCTTCCTTCACCCTTCTGTTCTGATTACTAACATGACTAACATTTGTATTTTGTATCATAGTTTACTAACACAACTAATCCATGTATATAAGATTACTAACTTACTAACGAGCACTCTAGTTTAATATGTAAAGTTGCACCGCTACTAATCTAGACTAATTACCTCTCCGCGATCGCCCTGTTCTAATCTCCGCCTCTTACTAAGCTGTTCCCTGTTCTTCGCTTTGTGTTCAGCGAGAAACTCTTGCTAGTGCTTAATCACTCTAATGCGCTCGTTATCTGTGCACGTAAAACTCCTGGACCGGAGCTGTTTAAATGTCATAGGCTGTTGGTGTGATTCCCGTTCGTATTTTGTCTCTCGCCAGTTTCCGTGGTTAGGGTTTCCCTCATGTGACTCTCCCGATGTAATTAGCCTCATTCCCCACAGCTGATCCCTGTATAGCATGTGACCCCTCCTGTGTGTATATTAGGAGTCTTTTCACTCACAGCTCTTGTCAGAAAGTTGATCAATATTTCCTTGTGCAGAGTGCCTCGTATGCCATTGATTATTGTTTCGCTTCTACTGGAAAGTCTGACCTTGATTCTTGCCATTGCCTTTTTTGTAGTGTTTTTGTCTTTCTGGATTTTGACCTATTTTTGTATGACCACGAGTTCTGTGTTTGGATGCCCTGTGTAGGATCATTGGCTTTGCCCATCGACCACGACTTTTTGCCTCTCGTTTTTGTACCTCTGCCCATCTGTCTTACTGGTTCTGACCCCTGCCTGTCTAGTCGATACTGTTTTTGGATTTCGTATTGCGGCTTGGCAATTCCTGTTTTTTTTTTTTTTTTTTTGCTTTGACCCGGACTCCATTAAAGGCATCCATTTTATTTTTTTCATTTATTTTTTTATTTCTGTCTCGCGTGTGGTTCCTGAACTGTACGTCACAACACAGCTATTATAAACGAATGAATAGCTGCTCGGTTTTGGTCTTGTCTATAGTCCAGTTGTCTTCACAAAAGCTCGGTAAGAACTGTGTGGGTTTTTTTTTTTTTTTTGTGCTAATTCCGACCAACCAGGTCAGTCGGACTGAAACAGAACGAACAGAACTAGTCATTTTGAGTGACACTCAGGTAATGAGATCTGACCGAACTGAAAAACAGGTCTTTGTGATTCACTAACATGGAGAGGAACTGTCATGGTTTGGAGGCGTTGAGAGCTTTCTTTGCTGCTCTCGTCTGGGACGATATCGTTTTGCTCCCAATCTGATTCTAATTGGGGGCGTTGACCGGACTCTAAGCTCTAGTTCCGCCTCCTCCGTTGCTAGAGTGTCAGTGTTACTTTTGCGCTTTAGCCGATGAGGTCTCGAGACAATTGTTAGGGACGTTGGCTGCATATTTGAGGCTTAGTGGTAGTGAGAAAGGGAATCATATTTTTCCCATCTTTTTGTATCTTCGAGCTCGCTTGCTTTCTACCTCGGACGACTTCCCGGTTCGTTGGTAGCACGAGCCTCGCATTTTTATTCTGTTTGAGTTTCCCTGTTCTCATCTGTTTTGTTGCCTTCAATTCTGGCTGCTACTTTTGGCGTCTAATACTCAATAGCCATCACAGGAACTCCTCTTCCGAGCTACTGAAACAAAAATTCTAACCGCAGGAAGTGGCTGCCTGTGCCTAACAGCAGATTCTTGAAGCTGCTTGAAGCAGCGCTGCTTTTCTACGATGGGGCCTGGAGTCTAAAGTTTAACAAATGAAACATATTTAATCACCTCTCTCACACTACATTCTGTAAGCAGTGTTGTTTAAGACAAAAACATACTGCATCTGAGGTTTGTCAGGCTTATTTGCCCATCAGAGCAGAAGAGAGGTGTGTTCTGCTGGCACATCAGACTGCACATGGCAGCGCACTCTAGCGCCCTCTTCTGACCCTGTGCTGTCGGGTCACAGAGCTTCTGCTCGAAAAACACCATCCTGAACTAATGTCTTGTGGTTCATCATTAGAATGGAAGACTTCATTTACAGATTTCAGAATATTATGTGAATTATACAGTTTTTATTAAAGTTATCAAGTATAAATCTTGATTTTTTTTTTTTAAATCGCAGTAGGCATAAGGCAGGTGTCATCCTGTTAAAAGGTGAGTAACACTGCATGAAAAACGCCTCCCAGCTCCGATTGGTGAATTTTGCTCGGTAACGATGGATTCTTACTAATACCATTAGATGCACTGGGAGGAATCGAATACAGCTGATCCTCTCACAGAGCACCTGTCTCATGTACCACAGGCAGAAACGAGTCACAGATACAGCAAATATTTTTAAAAAGTTACGTTTACAAAATTACTTACTGCAGCTTTAAGTAAAGCTATGTACTAAAGAAATAATGTACACAAAATGCAGCGATGGCTGTACTTAGCTGTCTTCTCTGTGAATGAGGAATGCAGAACAAAGCTTTCGGAAATAAATGGCATATATATACAAGGCCTATCTTAATTCGGGAGTCTGTCTGTCTGTCCACAGTAACAGTCTCTCTCTCTCTCTCTCTCTCTCTCTCTCTAACCCTACATGGGATATTGCCGTAGGAAAGAAATCAAAAATGACCTGGAAATGAAAACTCATCCACCATGATTATTTTTCATTATTTTGTAACGTTAGATTTGAAAATATCAAAGTTACAGTCAACAGTCCACGGTCCGTCAAGCAAGGAAACTGAAACATCGAGGCGTGCAGTTTACCTTCGAATTATGGGTCTGCTTGTCACATTATGGACAGAATGATGAATCTTCGTTGTTAAAATGTGTTTTTTGTGTGTAACTGAGTAATGAGCACTAGCGGCTGACAGGCCGTAAAAATGTCACAAATGTGAACACAGCTGATGTGTGGGAATGGAAAGAGTTTATTTGTCTAAATTCAATTCAGAAGCTCTGTTTTAGTGATATAATTTGGAGCAGAGATGAGTTTGCTAATTAGCCTTTAGCAACTGCAGACAATATGGCTGCACGTGCCTGATATTCTGTGCGTTTGCTTGTGTGTATGTGTGTGTGTGTGTGTGTGTGGTTTATTCAATTCTCTGTTTAATTGGAGTACAGTGAGAGGAGCAGTTTGTCTCCGCTGTGATGCTGAAGAATTACTCATAGAGACATAATAATGCTCATATAATGACAATGCGGAGTCGGCCTGCAGTCTTTGAGAAAATGTTTATTTGATGGGGCCAATTTAACTCCAAAGTAGTGGACTAACACTATCCCATATACTGTACCATATAATATTACAGCTCTGTTAAACAGTCATAATCTGTCATGGTTTTGCCCCGCCGGCAGAGGACAGCGAGCCGGCGGGCACTGGGACCATGTACCCAAAGGCAGATGAAGGGACCCCAATGCACAGGCTGAGTAAAAATATAAAATTCTTTAATTTATTAACAATAAAAACAGGAGGGGAGCAGCAACACACACACACACGCGCACACACGCACACACACACACACGCACACACACGCACGCACACACACACACAACAGGGCTCCACACACAAAATGCTGCTGCCCTGATCTAAGGCGCAGCCGACCCTTAAATAACAAACCTTCACCTCACTGAGCCACACCTGTCGCCCGTTACGGTGGAGGTGAAGAATGCAGCAGTGGGAGGGACTGTAAGGACAAACCCCTACAGAATCACGATTGAAAAGCGATGAAGAACTCATCCACTCGCCCAAAAAGACTGGAGGTTCCACAGAAATACATTCTTCATTGAGTTCTGTTTCATGGCACACAAAGTCAGTGTGGTCTTACGAGGATTATTAAAGCGGTCGATCACTGTGCCCACGTACTGTATATGACAGCACCGGTTAGATTTTTTCATTGTGGGTAACAATAGGATCTCCATGAAGAACAGACTGTGAACAGAGTGCAGTTTCCTCTGTTCTCTGCGAGTACGTCCCCAGATGATAACTGTCACTCCAGCTGTCCTGTCGCTGCAGCTCAGGGTCGTGCATCTGAGCGACACTCCTTCTCAGCGAAAATGAAAAACCTGACTAAACTCACACAATTCTGGGGGACCCCAGTACTGACCATGATGGAGGATGAAATTGTGTCGTCCATCTTCACAGTCTGAGAGGGATGATAATGAACTGACCAGGGAGTCAGTCACAAAATTACTGCTTATGATTCACTGACACCCAACAATAAACCCAGAAAAATGACTCATGCATCAGTGTTGGGTTTGTTTCAATGTGTAAAAATGAGATGAACCACAGAGGAAACAGTGTTTTCTAAATCACAACTCTACTTATAAATATATTATAATGGGTCAGGTTTGTCTTCTGTAGTGCTGACAAGAAATGGGAGCAGAATCCTTTCAAAAGATTTCGTGATCAGTGAGGTGTGGGCTATTGGTCTCGTCTCTTGAGACTGTGTGTGTGTGTGTGTGCGTGTGTGTGCGTGTGAGGTGCGTGAGTGTATGTGTGTGTGTGCGTGCGTGCGTGAATGTGTGTGTATGTCTGAGTGTGAACGTGTGTGTGTGTGTGTTTGTGTGTGTGCGCGTGAGTGTGTGTGTATGTCTGAGTGTATATGCGTGTGTGTGTATGTGTGTGTGCGTGTGTGTGAGTGAGTGTGTTAGTGCGTGTGTGTGTGTGTGTGCGAGTGTGTGTGCGTGAGTGTGTGTGTATGTCTGAGTGTGAATGCGTGTGTGTATGTGTGTGTGTGTGTGTGCATGTGTGTGTGTGAGTGAGTGTGTTAGTGCGTGTGTGTGTGTGTGTGTGTGTGCGAGTGTGTGTGCGCGAGTGTGTGTGAGTGTGAGTATGTGTGTGTCTGAGTGTGTATGCGTGTGTGTGAGTGAGTATGTGTGTGTGTGTGTGTGTGTGTGTGTGAGTGCGTGTGTGTGTGTGTCCCTGTGTGTGTGTGTGTGTGTGTGCGCGCGTGTGTGTGCGTGAGTATGTGTGTGTGTCTGAGTGTGTATGTGTGTGTGTGTGTGCGTGTGTGTGTGTGAATGAGTGAGTGTATGTGTGTGTTTATGCGCCTGAGTGTGTGTGTGTGCGTGTATGTATGTGTTTATGTGTGTGAGTGTGTTTCTGAGTGTGCATGTGTGTGTGTATGTGCGTGTGTGTGAGTGAGTGAGTGTGTTTGTGTGTTTATGCGCGTGAGTGTGTGTGTGTATATGCGTGTATGTGTGTGTGTGCGTGTGTGTGAGTGAGTGTATGTGTGTGTTTATGTGCGTGAGTGTGTGTTTGTGTAGTAAATAGCAGTACTCATCCGTCTCTCAAGTTCTCGACAGTATTTTCCCCCCAGCAGCACTCACCCCTCGTGTGCATGTGTGTGTGTATGTGCGTGTATGTGAGTGAGTGAGTGTATGTGTGTGTTTATGCGCGTGAGTGTGTGTGTGTGTATGTGTGTGTGTGCGGGTGTGTGAGTGAGTGAGTGAGTGCGTTTGTGTGTTTATGCGCGTGAGTGTGTGTGTGTGTGTGTATGTGTGAGTGTGCATGTGTGTGAGTGAGTGAGTGTATGTGTGTGTTTATGTGCGTGAGTGTGTGTTTGTGTAGTAAACAGCAGTACTCATCCGTCTCTCAAGTTCTCGAGAGTATTTTCCCCTCAGCAGCACTCACCCCTCATGTGTGTTTGTGTGTGTGTGTGTGTGTGTGTGTGTAAACAATCCTTGCTGGATTGGAGTAAATCACGTCTCCTGGCCACTGTTCCACTGTTAGAGCCGCGCGGGGTGGGTCATACAGGAGGGAGCTCGTTACAGCCTGATTGGGTGAAGCCGGGGAGACTGGGGTCCGATGAGCCGTATCACATACCTGTAATCAATATGTGTCACAGCTGCTTGAAATATGGCGCAATAGTGATATGGCTCATCGGACCCCAGACTCCAGCGATCGCTCTGCATTCCTCTCTCAGAGCCAAGGACAGAGCCTCAGTCACCAGCTGATGTCCTACAGACCATGCCTGCCCTCTACTGGACTCCCAGTATAACTGCAGTAAACAGTCATCCCTGTAGCCAAACTGTGCTTCGGTCTGTCAGCATAAGGAGCTGAAAGTGATCTGTGATTGGTGCTGTGCTGCAGTGAGAGGGAGACTCTGTGATTGGTGGATCAAACTGTCCAAGTGTTTTTGCACACCCCCCCCCAACGCTGATCAGTGATATGAAGTTTCGATAATGGATGGATGATGGATGATGGACAGAATCTGCACACGCCTGTAGAGTAAGTGCTTCTGCTGTCTCTGACAGTGAAGTGGTAATGCAGCATCCCTGACAGTCCACAGTTAAACCAATACAGTATATTTAACTTCAGAAAGTATTAAATACAGTGTGTGGGGCCACAGAGAGATTCGATTCATAATTCCATGAGCAGACACCTTGTTAACAGTGAGAAAACAGCACTGCCCCGTGTGTTTGTGAACCACCGTCATCCTGCCGAACCGCCGCTGGCAGGTGAGGGAGAATGCAGTGAGGTTATGACTGAGGTTTGGTCTTTTTTTTACAGCTTAATGCAACATCATATCCAACTCCTCACTGTTATAACATATCATCCTCATTCTTAATGAACATGCCCCCCTAAATCTTTGCTTTATAACTACAAGGCCCCCTTTATTCTGTTTCTGACCGAGGATCTTCCCCTCAGCTACCCTGAGTCCTGGCCCGTCCGAGCCCTGTCCCTCACCATGAGCGCTGATCCGGTCCTGATCTGCTGTCCTGATCCGGTCCTGATCCAGTTCTGCTCCATCCTCCACATGCCACTTCCTGGAGCTGCAGACGCCACTGTTCAGATGAGCTTTAATTGAACTCTATTAACAATATCTATTATTCTATCATGACGTTATCTTGTTATTAACTAGCTGCCCGCGGTGTATGGGCTTCCCCACTACAGCCGGTTCCTCCTGAGATTTCTTCTCACTGGGGAGTTTTTTCTCACCACTGTTTGAGGATTTTCTCCCTACTGGGAGTTTTTTGCCTCATTTGCTGTAGTGGGGAATAGGCTGGGCACTGCCCTCTCAGTAACTCATCTGACTGTAAAGCGTCTTTGTGACAGTCTCTGTGAAAAGCGCTATACAAATAAAATTGAATTGAATTGAGTTTCAGTGTGAAAGCCTCCTTTAAAAAGAATGCTACACCCTGTGGGCTTATCTTTCCAAACCCCTTCTTGCACTTTTCCTGAACATTGATCAGGAGCCCCAGTGATGAAGAACACTTCAGGACTGTGAATGTAACCTCAGGGAATCAGACTGCAGGAGTCTGGAGTTTTGCAATCCTCTCCAATGTTTCCATGACGTTATAGGTGTTATTTTTATTGATTTAATGACCTGATACAATTTTCCAGCGGTCCCTTTGGCAATACATACACACCAGATGTAAAGAGATCTTTCATTGAGTCTCTAATGTTTTATGGCTGAGACGATGCACTTTATGACTATCATATTGATGTCTGTTATCACTTTGATGTTGGAAAAATATTTTTATCGCTGTACACCCAGCCAGATTGGACCAACCAGATCCTTTGTGGGTCAGAATAAAGATCTCTCTGGGTCAGAGATGCTGCATCACATGGTGTAGCCACAGAACCAGGTTCTGATTTGTTGGGGTCAAAGGTCACAATCTTGTGGGGTGTAATACTGAGGATTAAAGTCCTTTTGGCTGAAATGCAGGATAATAGAGAGATATTGTTTGTATCAGTGATAGCAAGGCCTCATAAAATGACCTACACCTAACACGCACAAACACGCACATATATCCATACTCATAGAGTCACCCACGCGTACAGTATGCGCCCATGCCGACAGATATACTGTACATCATCTCTGATACTCTCTCCGTCAGTCTGTTTCAGTCTATTGCTCTGTCTCAGGCAATCTCAACTATATACACAAACACAGAGGTATACACAAACATATACACAAACATAGAGATATACGCGAACATATACACGAACACAGAGGTATACACAAACATATACACAAACACAGAGGTATACGCCAACATATACACAAACACAGGGGTGTACACCAACATATATACAAACACAGAGGTATACTCAAACATATACACAAACACATAGGTATACACAAACATATACACAAACACAGAGGTATACACAAACATATACACAAACACAGAGGTATACACCAACATATACACAAACACAGAGGTATATGCAAACACATACACAAACACAGAGGTATACGCAAACATATACACAAACACAGAGGTATACGCAAACATATACACAAACACAAAGGTATACACCAACATATATACAAACACAGAGATATACACAAACATATACACAAACACAGAGGTATACACCAACATATACACAAACACAGAGGTATATGCAAACACATACACAAACACAGAGGTATACGCAAACATATACACAAACACAGAGGTATACACAAACATATACACAAACACAAAGATATACACAAACATATACACAAACACAGAGGTATACACCAACATATACACAAACACAGAGATATACACAAACATATACACAAACACAGAGATATACACAAACAAATACACAAACACAGAGGTATACACAAACATATACACAAACACAGAGATATACAGAAACATATACACAAACACAGAGGTATACGCAAACATATACACAAACACAGAGGTATATGCAAACACATACACAAACACAGAGGTATATGCAAACACATACACAAACACAGAGGTATACACAAACATATACACAAACACAGAGATATACACAAACATATACACAAACACAGAGGTATACACCAACATATACACAAACACAGGGGTGTACACCAACATATATACAAACACAGAGGTATACTCAAACATATACACAAACACAGAGGTATACACAAACATATACACAAACACAGAGGTATACACAAACATATACACAGAGGTATACACAAACACATACACAAACACAGAGGTATATGCAAACATACACAAACACAGAGGTATACGCAAACATATACACACACACAGAGGTAAACGCCAACATATACACAAACACAGGGGTGTACACCAACATATATACAAACACAGAGGTATACACAAACATATACACAGAGGTATACACAAACACATACACAAACACAGAGGTATATGCAAACATACACAAACACAGAGGTATACACAAACATATACACAAACACAGAGATATACACAAACATATACACAAACACAGAGGTATACACCAACATATATACAAACACAGAGATATACACAAACATATACACAAACACAGAGGTATCCACCAACATATACACAAACACAGAGGTATATGCAAACACATACACAAACACAGAGGTATACGCAAACATATACACAAACACAGAGGTATACACAAACATATACGCAAACACAGAGATATACACAAACATATACACAAACACAGAGGTATACACCAACATATACACAAACACAGAGTTATACACAAACATATACACAAACACAGAGATATACACAAACATATACACAAACACAGAGGTACACGCAAACATATACATAAACACAGAGGTATACAGTCCCCTCCAAAAGTATTGGAACAGCAAGGCAAATTCCCTTGTGTTTGTTGTTCACTGAAGACATTTGGGTTCAAGCTCAAAAGAGGAGTATGAGACAAGAGTTCAGAATGTCAGCTTTTGTTTCCTGGTATTTACATCTAGATGTGTTGAACAACTTAGGACATACAACCCTTTGTTTGAACCCACCCATTTTTCAAGTGAGCAAAACTATTGGAACAGGTGACTGGCAGGTGTCTCTTGTTGACCAGGTGTTGCCTTTAAGGTTGATTGTTCAAACATTAAATAGCTCTGCATGCCTAGTCTTCTTTTTGTCCTGGGTTTAAACCATTAAAGACTGCATTTGTTGTTAAAGAGGATACACCAACATGAAGACCAGAGAGCTGTCTATGGGAGAAAAGCAAGCCATTTTGAAGCTGAGAAAAGAAGGAAAATCAATCAGAGCCATTGGATAAACATTAGGCATAGCAAACACAACAATTTTGAATGTTTTGGAAAAGAAAAAAACTACTGGTGTACTGAGCAACACACATCGAACAGGTCAGCCAAGGAAAACAACAGTAGTTGATGACAGGAATATTGTGAGAGCTGCAAAGTAAAACCTCAAAACATCAGTAATTCAAATCACCAACGACCTCCACAGTGCAGGGGTGAAGGTATCACAATCCACTGTTGGAAGAAGACTCCGAGAGCAGAAATATAGAGGCCATACCGCAAGATGCAAACCACTCATCAGCAGCAGGAATCGGAAGGCCAGATTGATATTTGCAAAGATGTACAGAGATAAGCCGCAAAAGTTCTGGAACACAATCTTATAGACTGATGAAACCAAGATTAATCTCTTCCAAAGTGATGGAAAGGCCAAAGTGTGGAGAAAGAAAGGAACTGCCTATGATCCAAAGCATAAAAGCTCATCTGTGAAACATGGTGGAGGTAATGTCATGGCTTGGGCGTGCATGGCCGCTTCTGGAACAGGCTCATTAATATTTATTGATGATGTAACTGATGATGGTAGCAGCAGAATGAATTCCAAAGTGGACAGAAACATTTTGTCTGCCAGTGTATGGAGAAATGCATCCAAACTAATAGGGAGGAATTTTATCATGCAGCAGGACAATGACCCAAAACACACTGCCAACAAAACAAAGGACTTCATCAGGGGAAAAAAGTGGAAGGTTTTAGACTGGCCAAGTCAATCACCTGACCTTAACCCCATAGAGCATGTGTTTCACCTTCTGAAGAGGAGACTGAAGGGAGAAACCCCCCGAAACAAACAAGAACTAAATGAAGCTGCGGTAAAAGCCTGGAATAGCATTACAAGTGAAGAATGCAACAGTTTGGTGATGTCAATGGGTCGTAGGCTTGAGGCAGTTATTGAAAGCAGGGGTTATGCCACCAAATACTAAATGTTATTTACTTCAAGTGTATTTGTTCCTTTACTTTTGCTCACCTAAAAATGCTGTGATGTAATACAAGTGGTGGTATATCCTGAGTTGTTCAACACATCTAAATGTAAATACCAGGAAATAAAAGGTGACATTCTGAACTCTTGTCTCATACTCCTCTTTTGATCTTAAACCCAAATGTCTTCAGTGAACAACAAACACAAGGGAATTTGCCTTGCTGTTCCAATACTTTTGGAGGGGACTGTATGCAAACACATACACAAACACAGAGGTATACACAAACACATACACAAACACAGAGGTATACACAAACACATACACAAACACAGAGGTATACACAAACATATACACAAACACAGAGGTACACGCAAACATATACACAAACACAGAGGTATACGCTAGCACATACACGAACACAAAGCTATAAACCAACATATACACTTAGTGACCTACACAAAATTGAATACATAAACATGCACCCATAAACACATGTACACAAACACATCTAAACAAATACACACTCTCATTCCCTCAAACCCCGGTTGTGTTCTTGATTGCACCTGACGCTGTTTATCTCGGCTTCACAGGAAGTGGCATTAGATCCGAATGAGCAGACACTCCCCCAGGCTGATAGTTCTGCCCCCAGCTGACATGTCACAAGCGCAGTCCTGTATTTATGGCACCTGTGAGTATGAACCCAGTGCAGACCAGCGCAGACACAAGCCCAGTTACCTGCCTCCTACTGCCCGCCACTGCACAGGTGAGATTCGTACAAACAATCAACAATATATACACAACACTCTACAGGTGAGATTTATACAATTTACATTACATACACAACACAGCACAGCAACACAATCATTAGTACCGGCATGTCTGCATGTCACGTACACTGCTGCCTGCGTTATAAAAAGCCATAAAAATTAGCTGGTATTGTTAATCATTTTAGTAATGTGTATTGTTTCCTTCTTGCAGGTGTATAGTGTAATGATTCTGAAATATATCTGCAGTATGCCTCTTCTGATTAATAAGAGATTTATAGCACAGCTTGTTATGAGTAGATCACTGTTGTATTTGAGCAATGCTGCAATAATAGAGCATAATTATATTCAGAGCCGTAATAATGACATTGTCAGTGATCAGCTGTGGATGTGAGGAGTGGCTGTCTGAGGTACATCCGTTCAGAGCTAAAATGTTCACAGAAACTCCTCTTCCTCCTCTTCTTATCTATCAATGTATGAGAGAGTCCCAGATTTCACACGCTGTGGTAATGCAGCAAGCTCTGTGATCCTGTTCCAGGCCTGAGCTAAGCTCAACTACTCTGTGAACGAACAGGACTGGTCTAGGCTAAGCTGCTCTGTAATGGAACAGGACAGGTCTAAGCCAAACTTCTCTGTAATGGAACAGGAGTGGTCTAGGCGAAGCTGCTCTGAAATGGAACTGGACTGGTCTAAGCTAAGCTGCACTGTAATGGAACAGGACTGGTCTAGGCTGACCTACTCTGAGTGTCAGTGCAGTTAGCCCGTAACCTGAGCGCTGTGCCACCTGAGACAGCAGCAGGGCAGGTGTGAGCAGCTGTAGAGGAGCAGTAATGATGACCCCTCCCTCTGATCTGCACACAGGATGTTGAGGAGCACTCTGCTGATCCTGACCCTCGCTGGTGAGAGTCTCACCTCCTCCCCTCCTCCAACTAAACACCGAAAACCTCGGCATTTGTTTCTGACCTGCTCTTTCACTGTGATTCCATGTGTGGTTCACAGATTAGCTGCTCCCTGGCACCTACTAGCTGTTGAATGAGGAGATCTTTGTTGGCGTTTGAGTGAAAACCTACAGGAGGAGAGACGATTCAATTCTCTTCTGTATCCTGTTCTCTCCTGAGTGCTGTTCTCACCTGTATCCTGTTCTCTCCTGAGTGCTGTTCTCACCCGTATCCTGTTCTCTCCTGAGTGCTGTTCTCACCCGTATCCTGTTCTCTCCTGAGTGCTGTTCTCACCCGTATCCTGTTCTCTCCTGAGTGCTGTTCTCACCTGTATCCTGTTCTCTCCTGAGTGCTGTTCTCATCCGTATCCTGTTCTCTCCTGAGTGCTGTTCTCACCTGTATCCTGTTCTCTCCTGAGTGCAGTTCTCACCTGTATCCTGTTCTCTCCTGAGTGCTGTTCTCATCCGTATCCTGTTCTCTCCTGAGTGCTGTTCTCACCTGTATCCTGTTCTCATCCGTATCCTGTTCTCTTCTGAGTGCTGTTCTCACCTGTATCCTGTTCTCTCCTGAGTGCTGTTCTCATCCGTATCCTGTTCTCTCCTGAGTGCTGTTCTCACCCGTATCCTGTTCTCTCCTGAGTGCTGTTCTCACCTGTATCCTGTTCTCTCCTGAGTGCTGTTCTCATCCGTATCCTGTTCTCTCCTGAGTGCTGTTCTCACCCGTATCCTGTTCTCTCCTGAGTGCAGTTCTCATCCGTATCCTGTTCTCTCCTGAGTGCTGTTCTCACCCGTATCCTGTTCTCTCCTGAGTGCTGTTCTCACCCATATCCTGTTCTCTCCTGAGTGCTGTTCTCACCCGTATCCTGTTCTCTCCTGAGTGCTGTTCTCACCCGTATCCTGTTCTCTCCTGAGTGCTGTTCTCACTTGTATCCTGTTTTCTCCTGAGTGCTGTTCTCACCTGTATCCTGTTCTCTCCTGAGTGCTGTTCTCATCCGTATCCTGTTCTCTCCTGAGTGCTGTTCTCACCCGTATCCTGTTCTCTCCTGAGTGCTGTTCTCACCTGTATCCTGTTCTCTCCTGAGTGCAGTTCTCACCTGTATCCTGTTCTCTCCTGAGTGCTGTTCTCATCCGTATCCTGTTCTCTCCTGAGTGCTGTTCTCACCCGTATCCTGTTCTCTCCTGAGTGCAGTTCTCATCCGTATCCTGTTCTCTCCTGAGTGCTGTTCTCACCCGTATCCTGTTCTCTCCTGAGTGCTGTTCTCACCCATATCCTGTTCTCTCCTGAGTGCTGTTCTCACCTGTATCCTGTTCTCTCCTGAGTGCTGTTCTCACTTGTATCCTGTTTTCTCCTGAGTGCTGTTCTCACCTGTATCCTGTTCTCTCCTGAGTGCTGTTCTCATCCGTATCCTGTTCTCTCCTGAGTGCTGTTCTCACCCGTATCCTGTTCTCTCCTGAGTGCTGTTCTCACCTGTATCATGTTCTCTCCTGAGTGCTGTTCTCATCCGTATCCTGTTCTCTCCTGAGTGCTGTTCTCACCCGTATCCTGTTCTCTCCTGAGTGCTGTTCTCACCTGTATCCTGTTCTCTCCTGAGTGCTGTTCTCATTTGTATCCTGTTCTCTCCTGAGTGCTGTTCTCACCCGTATCCTGTTCTCTCCTGAGTGCAGTTCTCATCCGTATCCTGTTCTCTCCTGAGTGCTGTTCTCATCCGTATCCTGTTCTCTCCTGAGTGCTGTTCTCACCTGTATCCTGTTCTCTCCTGAGTGCTGTTCTCACCCGTATCCTGTTCTCTCCTGAGTGCAGTTCTCACCTGTATCCTGTTCTCTCCTGAGTGCTGTTCTCACCTGTATCCTGTTCTCTCCTGAGTGCTGTTCTCACCCGTATCCTGTTCTCTCTTGAGTGCTCTTCTCACCTGTATCATGTTCTCTCCTGAGTGCAGTTCTCACCTGTATCATGTTCTCTCCTGAGTGCAGTTTTCACCCGTATCCTGTTCTCTCCTGAGTGCTGTTCTCATCTGTATCCTGTTCTCTCCTGAGTGCTGTTCTCACCCGTATCCTGTTCTCTCCTGAGTGCAGTTCTCACCCGTATCCTGTTCTCTCCTGAGTGCTGTTCTCACAGATATCCTGTTCTAACCTGTGTGCACTGTTCTCACCTGCATACTGTTTTCACCTGTATCCTGTTCTCTCCTGAGTGCTGTTCTCACAGATATCCTGTTCTAACCTGTGTGTGCTGTTCTCACCTTTATCCTGTTCTCCCCTGTGTGTGTCTCAGGTCTCCATGCTCTCCCATTGCCGTTGCGGGATGACTCCTTTGGGCCGGCTCAGGTCCAGTCCGTGGTTCCAGTTGAGTTCCGGCGTCAGGGAACCCAGCCTTCTCGCCCACACCTGGTGGACCTGCGATCTGGTCTAGAGCTGAACCCCGTCAGCGAGATGGACCGCAGAGTCAGCCACCGTATGATGCGTCCCTGCGTGTGCGTGTGTGTGCGTGCCGTGTGTGTATGCGTGTGTGTGTGCGTGTGTGCATACAGTATGTGTTTGTGAGGGATCGAAGGTCATTCAATGTTGGTTTTTGGCCTGTCGCTTACATGCAGTGATTTCTCCAGATTCTCTGAACCTTTTGACAATATTACGGACCGTATATGATGAAATCCCTAAATTTCTTGCGATAGCTCATTGAGGAATGTTGTTTTTAAACTGTTCAACAATCAGCTCACGCATTTGTTCACTAAGTGGAGACCCTCACCCCATCCTTGTTTGTGAATGACTGAGCATTTCAGGGAAGCTGCTTTTATACCCAATCATGGCACCCACCTGTTCCCAATTAGCCCGTTCACCTGTGGGATGTTCCAAACAAGTGTTTGATGAGCATTCCTCAACTCTCTCAGTCTTTTTTGCCACTTGTGCCAGCTTTTTTTGAAACATGTTACAGGCATCAAATTCCAAATGAGCTAATATTTGCAAAAAATTACAAAGTTTACCTATTCGAACATTAAGTAACTTGTCTTTGCAGTGTATTCAATTGAATATAGGTTGAAAAGGATTTGCAAATCATTGTATTCTGTTTTTATTTACGATTTACACAACGTGCCAACTTCACTGGTTTTGGGTTTTGAATCATTAGTGTGTGTGAGTGTGCTTGATAGTGTTTGTGTACATTTGCATCTCTATCTGTGTGTGCATTTGTGCCACTGTGTCTACAATTACACCATCGCTCCCTCCCTCCCTCTCTCCCTCTCTCTCTCAGGTTATTACACTCCGTTCTCCACAGATCAGTTTAGACAGGGCACACAGGACTCTCGCCGGACGCTGGTGGATCTGCACACTGGGCTGGTGATCGAGCCCCGCGGGGAGATGCAGAGGGGAGTGGGAAACGGTGAGGCGCTGATAAACACGGAGGAAAAGCGCAGCAGCGTCGCAGAGCGACTGTCTCTGTTACACTGTGTCTGTTACACTATCTCTGTTACACTGTCGATCACTGTGGCTGTGCTCTGTTACAGGTCACTAACATCACTTTATCTGCAAGCTTTAAACAAAGGGTCAATTATAAAAATAAACAAAGGGTCAATTATACCGATACAAACGCTGGCGATGTGCGTACACACCGGTCAAAAAAAGACCCCGACCGCTGGAAGACACAACGTAAAAGAAGAAAACAAGCTCTGTTTCTACGCGCAGCTATTTTGATGCATCATACACTGAAAAATTGAGACTTTGGATCAAAGTAAAAACATTGCATCAACTTGTTACAGCTAATTTTTTTGGTTTTTCTCAACTGAAAAAAAAAATTGCCTCTGTAAAACATATTTCAATTGAGAAAAACTAAAAAAAAAATAGCTGTAACAAGTTGCAATTTTTGCAATTTTTTTACTTTGATCCAAAGTCTCAATTTTTTCAGTGTATGTAGACTTGGTATTAAAACAACTTCTCAGGGATCAGCTCACTTTAAATAGCTGAAGTTACATTAGCGAATGGGGCATCATTTACTTATTCTTACGCCCTCACTCCCTGTCAAAAAGTACAGAACCCGACCAAACGGGGTCCCAAACTGTGACAGGATCACAGCTGGCCCACTCAGTGCAATTACATTTCTTATCCAAGCGCATTTAACATCACACAGACAACAAATGAATGAAATTAGCTGGGCCTAAAAGCTTGTCCTACTCCAACGTATATGTATGTTCTCATTGTTAGTTAAGTCTACATTTAATTAAATAATCATAAACCTGGTCCAAGTATTGTGGTGAGCTGATTTAGCTTCATGACATGGAATTAGCCCCGCAAAGTCAAGCTTTGTCAGTGATCTCCTCTTATCATTTATGTCATCGGTTGGCTTGCAACCAGAAGCGTCTGCGATTAGCTTTGAACAGAGTGTAGCTTGATGGTATTCGGTAAAAAATGGAGACATTTATCAATATCTCTTTGGCTCTGGCATCCCACTGCATGACGCTGCACAGCATGTTCCAAAAACGTTTCTCTTCTTTCTTTCGTGGGAAGTTCTCTCGAATGAATTATTTCCTGCTCTCTTTCAGCAGCCAGTGTGTGTGCATGCCTGCGTGATGTCACATGATGCGGTCAGATCAGGGCTCTCCAAATCCAGCCCTCGAATCCAAATACAGTCCTGGTTTTCCTTCCTTCCTGGCGATTAGGTGAACAATTAATGCTGCTGATTGGCCAGATTGTCATGTCACCTGACTCCCAGGTAAAGGGCGGGTGGAAAACCAGCAGTTCTCGGCCCTCGAGGACCGTGATTTGAGGAACCCTGCTATAAATCATGTTTTAAGACGGCAATTACATGATCTATGACTGTGAACTTCACCTCTCTGTATAATCAAAACTGAATCGAATGTGTGATGCTATCCATGACAGAGCAAAATTTAACAGGCGTGCAACACTCAGAAAAGGGGTCATTTGTGTTAAAAGTATGTGATTTAGGACCCTTGCTGCAGTGGTCACACAGTGATGTGTAATTCGGGTCTAAATACCTGACTCACCCCCTCCCTTCCCAGTGTACATCCCCCCGTCCCAGGACGAGTTCCGGCAGGGAACCCAATACTCCCGAGCCGTGCTGGTGGACCCCAGAACCGGCCTCATGATAGAGACCGTCGGAGAGATGTCCCGCAATGGCGTGCGAACAGGTGTGTGTGCGTGCATGTGTGTGTGCATGTTTTTGAGTGCGTTTCAGGGTGAGAGCATGTCTGAGAGTGAATGTGACTTCTTTGATTGAGTGCAAATTCAAATGTGTCTGTCCATGTGTGTTTGTGTGTGTGTATGCGACAGCATGCATACTGTGTTCATGCGTGACTGACTGTACGAGTGCGTGCGAGTATTTATTATGTGCATATGTGTGTGACTTAATGAGTGTGACTGTATGAGTTAGTGAGCGATTGAATGGGTGGGTGTTTATGTGACTGTATGAGAGTGCAAGTCTAAGTATGTTGATGCATACTTACATACATAATTGCTTTCTTAAACCATTCCTTTTAATTTTTCAAACTAACTCAGACTGGGAACTCAATGCTATTCGAAGTTGAGACTCTCAGCCCAGTGTCAGTATAAACACAGCACAGCCTGACCAGCCGACGCTCTACAGCACCAGAGCCCAGCTGTCAGGACATTAGCTGTCTGTCGCTCACAGTTCGAGTCCCAGTCTTTCAATAAATCATGTGGAGCAGTAAGACGGGTCCACCTGTGTGTTTCAGGGTCCAGCACTGAGCAGCAGTCCAGTTAAATGCCTGGAGATGTTCCGCTTAGGTGAGTCCAGCCTGCTGTCGCATTAATGAGAGCTTTATGGATCCCGGCACTAGAGCCACACGACTGCAGCACAGGACTCTCACCGAGCTGCACGCTCATTAGCAGGCTGCAATTCGCTCCCGCCGAGGGACAGCATTTACAGCGTTCACTTATCAGCCTGCACCTCGTAATCATCACGGGAGATAAAGCTGAGATCTTGTGTTCCCGAGCAAGAATAACACATGCTAATCACTATTAATAAAAGGTCAAGGTCAAACACAGCATTACCATCTCTTCAATAACAGACTGAGAGCTACACCTCCACACTGCGGGCCTGTGTGTGTGTGTTTGTGTGTGTGTGTGTTCATGTATGGGTGTGTGAGTGCTTGAGTGTATAAACTGTAAAACACGATGGCGCCATTGAATTTATATATTCTCTTTGTCTCCACTTCTCATGAATGTTTTAGTTATTGAATTCCAGTTCATACGTTTTCACAAGTTAAAGTTATCCATTGTTTTGGCTAATTTTGAGTTGAAACAAAGTTTATATTGAAGCTGAGTTAACTTACATTTAGTTCAGTTAACTAATGTTTTTAAGGAAGCCAGTGAAATTTGTTTCCAAGTTTAACGTCTTTGATATGTACCACAGTGTGTGCATCCATGTTTGGGTGCACATTTGCATGAATGTGTTTGTGTGTCGCTGCATGTCTTTATTTTGGGGTATGTTATAAGGGTATGTTTTGAGTGTGTTTTATATGAATGCTTGTACAGATGAAAAATGGTGGAGCACTACTGACTGCGATCTACAGAGACCCTTCATCTGCTCCCATACTCATCGCCTGAGCGTCACGTGATGACCTCACTTTTTAAAATAACTGCCGAACTTATGATTACCTTTAATGCAGAACATTATATTATCAACAATAAAACTGGTGAAAAGAAATTAAATGCTGTCTTGCCTTCTCATTGACAGAATCAATGTAAAAACGGTGCTATCTGCTGGCCAGATACAGACCTCCATCCATCTCTAAGCGAAAGCAAAATATCTCCTCGCCATCTGGTTCACATGGGTAGCTGGTGTAATGTGAATATAGGCCACTGGATGGCAGTATTTACCTTTTTTTTTGTTAAGCTCAGACTGGAGCTAGGTTTGGGCATGTTTCGGGCATGTCTGAAACAAGTCCCAGAGAAAAGAAAAAAAAAGTCTAAAAGGTGGGAGGGGTCTGCAAAAGAGTATATAAAGGGGAGAATTGAGACAGTGAAGTGGTAGGAGAAATTGTAAGAAGAAGGATACATGTGACCAGACCTGTCATTCTGTTCAAGACCTGTGAAGTTTCTTTTGTGGATTTTTGCCCCATAGAGCATTTTCCTCACCCAGGACATCACCAAGCCACCCCACCAAAAAGGGACTGTAAATATTTCTGTTTTTGTCTTGTTAATCAATCTTGGTCAGTAGCGTAGTTAGTTGTTTAGTTGTCTGTTCATTAAATGTGTTTAAGTTTTTAAAACTGTGTCTGTCATCCCTTGCTGTTGCTGTTGCTGTTGCTGTTGTGTTGTAAATGTAATAACAAATTGGGGCCATAACACTGGAGATCGCGTTAAACAAATGCACGTGCAATACATCGAGAAACAAAGCAATCAGAGATGGCAGTCTTCACCCCGTTCACGGAAATACTGGCAAAACATAAACGGAGCCACCAAAAACAGTACTTACGCCCACTCCGTGGGGTGAAGTTTTTAAACGTATACAACACAAGGGGAATATACAATTCTATATGAAATTTTAAACAAGCTATGAGTAAAGGAACAATTAATTTCAGTCTTTCTTAAGTTTATCTCCAGTTGAAATGACCGGTTAAACAAATTCCAGGAATACGTTTAAAAGACACATTCTTAAAATTGCCAGATTTTTCCATATTACACCACCATCGAATTGATTCTGGTAAAGACACATCATCATGGTAGTTGCTATAGAAATATAACCCCTGGGACAAGTTATGGAATCACCATGTTTAGAGGGTGTTCAACCAGATTTTCTACTTCATAGCAAAAAAATAAATGAACAAGTGGTTCCAGGCACAACAAACCCCGCCCCTTGCGCATACTTTCACCTACTTGTACGAAATTCAATAGGGATCTATTCTGGGTCAGTGGCAATCCCTATACCGAATTTGGGGTAAATCTGGCAATTAGTTTTGCCGTTAGAGTGTTAACAAACAGACAAACAAACACAGAAACAAACCGAACCAACAAACAATACCCCTTCGGGTGGGGCGGGATTAGAAAAAAAATCACAGATATGACACAAAACTATTTGTGTTTATTAGCTGAACATTCAGGCTTCACAAAATACATCTCAAACAAATCAGATTAAATTATTTTTAATAGCAAATTTTTTTCTTTATCAAGTAGGGGAAAATAATCATGAAATCACTTAATGTTGATGCTATTCTATTTTTTAATCGTACTGTGCATTTAAAGATAGAGTGTTTCATATCTCATAATGCATTTGAATTAAAGAATTGAATACTGCATATCTTATAGAGGCAATTTTAAGATTTTACTTTAGGTAAACATTTAGACCATGGGCAAACGCCCTTTGCTCTGTGTGTTTTGTGGAGTAAATGGAAAACAAGATTCCAAGAAATGAATTTTGTGATCCACTGCACCCCTGCTGCCAGAGTCTTTCATTAGCAGTTGAGCTCATGGTTTTAATCTGAACGTCTCCATTTGCGCCTGAATACCTTTCTGTAGCTGCATGGAATTATTAAAAAATGACGAGAGAACCTTGCTGAGGAGCCACAGTAAGTCGTCTGAATCCCATGATGGCTGCATGATCTTGCGGAAAATTGCTCAAGCATCACTGCTTTGTGACCTTTGACTGGATAGACAGTAGGAAGGTGTGACAAAAAAATCTGTGCATTTCCGCTGACCCTGTGTTTGTACCAGGTAATAATCTCCACTGACAGCGCTATCCGCTGGAGGGACAAATGTAGTGCAGTACTTAATTATAATTTATTATGTTTTTGGTCCGACCGCCACCGCTACCACCGCGCCGCCCTACATGTTAACACGACAACTTCAGTAATATTTCAATTAGAAATTTCAAGTTTTGCATATAAGTAAGTATCATAAAGAGGAAGAACTGATTCGATTTTGGACAATTTACAATTTCCAGATTGGCCACCACGGGCCAAAAAGTGAAAAAAAAATCACTGTTTTTATCATATCTCTGGAAATATTTGTCCGATTCACCTCAAATCAAGTGCAAATGAAAGGTCATGACCTGAGGATGTGTCCCACGATGACATTATACCTGTTTGGTTCAAAATTTTGACACACGTGGATCTTTGTCACATAAAGTTCACCATTTTTGCCATATCTTTGGAACTATTTGTCCAATTGACATGAAACTATGTGCAACTGAAAGGTCATGACCTCACAACGTGTCACATGATGACATCATACCTGGATGGTGCAATATTTTACCATCAGGTGGCGCTTTCTGATTGAAAATTACCATTTTGGTCATATCTTCAGAACCATTTGTCTGATTGACCTGAAATTAAGTTCAAATGAAAGGTCATGACCTGAGGGGCTTATATTGTATTGGGTCTATTCAAGGATTAGGGAATTGGATGATTGGGGGCGTTTGGGGATATACCCCAAGCCGTCGCCTCTGACGGCATAAGCCTAGTTTATGTATGTTAGTCCTCAAACCTGTTCTGCAAACCAGTACCATAGGCTAGGAAATTATGGTTGTGATAAAGCAAGTCATCTATGCTGTTAAACTAATATTTTACTGTTAGAATGTTTCTGTTGGAAATATTGAATGAGAACACTCCAGATGCTGTTAATCTGACTTTTAAATTGAGCAAATATAGCCTACACATGTAACCGCACATGTTGGACCCCCACTTTGTTCTATTTTTTCAATGATGTTGACATTGTAATTTCTTTATTTTTTTTCGAACACATTAAAATATAAAACAGAGATAATCTCCAAAACAAATGGCCACCATGCCAATACCAAAACAAAAACAAAAAGCAAACTGTTGATAACTGTCTTGCATGAGCAGCAAGATTGTATGCTCGAAAAGGAGTAGGAAGAAGTAAGAACTTATTTAATCCTACCCCTTGTATTACCGCATTCTACAGTCAAGTTATTAAATTCTATATTATTATATTTACAACATTCACCGTCTATTCAAGAACCAATGGTACTTACAATTTGACTATTATATTCAATAAGCTACTTATATACAAATATAAACAGAATATCGCACCTGTATATAATACTGAATTTCTATACTTCTAGAACCCCCTGCGCACACACAGAAGAAGACATAACAAGACAATGTATCCACATTTTTCTAAACACTGCCAATTACCGTCCTGGGTCAAACTGCTGTTCCTCATCCTTATATTTATTTAAAATTTGTATTTTATATGTTTTTTTTAAACTTGCCAATGGTTTTACATTTCCTTAATTCATCTGTTAAACTGTTCCATAATTTGACCCCAGAGACTGAGACACACATGCTTTTCAAGGTAGTTCGGACACGATTTATTTTTAAGTTCAGTTCCCCTCTTAGATTATAGCCTCCTTCTCTCTCTGAGAACAGTTTATTTATGTTGCCTGGGAGTAAGTTATTTTTTGCTTTAAATATTATTTGTGCTGTTATTAACTGAATCAGATTTTGAAATTTTAGAGCTTGCAGGTTTAAGAAAAGTCTATTTGTGTGGTCTCTAAATCCTACATTGTGGATGAATCTGATAGCCCTTTTCTGCATTATATTTTTTTGTTTGAAGATTACTTTTATATGTGTTTCCCCATACCTCTACACAATAGGTCAGATAAGGTAAAATTAATGCCCAATATAAAATATATAGAGCTTTCAAGTTGAAGATTTGCCTTGCTTTTCCCAGGACGGCAATGCTCCGTACCAGCTTCCCCCGAACATATTTAATATGTGGTTTCCAGCAGATTTTGTGGTCTAGAATTACGAGAAGGAATTTGATTTCATTTACTCTTTCTATGGTAATATTATCAATGTTTAATTTTACATCTATATTTCTCTTATAATGTCCGAACAACATAAAATGAGTTTTATCCAGATTTAAAGATAATTTATTAGCATAATACCACATTTTAAGGTATTCATTTCTTTTGTAATCACCTCCAAAAGCTGCTGTAATTCCACATCTGAACAAAAAATATTTGTGTCATCTGCAAATAACACAAATCTTACTACATTAGATACCCTGCAAATATCATTAATATACATAATAAATAGTTTTGGTCCTAAAACGAATCCTTGAGGCACCCCGCATGTAATATTCATAAAACTTGATGTATTCTGATTTATTTGTACAAATTGCTGTCTGTTTAGTAGATAACTCTTCAGCCAATCCAAAACATGACCTTGGAAACCATATTTCTCCAATTTTCTAATCAATATGTCATGATTGACTGTGTCATATGCTTTCTTGAGATCTAAAAACACTCCCATTGCGTACTTCTTTGTATCGATACAGTGTGTTATTTCTTCTACCAATTCTAACAGTGCCATGGCTGTCGATCTATTATTTCTAAATCCATACTGACTGTCTGTTAAGAACCTGTGTTTCTCAACAAAACCATCAAATCGTTTTATGAATACTTTTTCTAATATTTTTGAAAATTGGGAAAGCACTGATATCGGCCTATAATTAGTGAAGTAGTGTTTATCGCCTGCTTTGTAAATGGGAACAACTTTTGCTACTTTCATCTTATTTGGAAATAACCCATTTTGAAAAGATAGGTTAAAAATATACATAAGTGGCTTAGTAATACCATCAATAACATTCTTCACAGTCAACATGTCAATATCATCACAATCTATACTGTTTTGTTCTTATATCCTTTGACTACATCATAAATTTCTTTTTCTTTTACAGCTGTTAAAAACATTGAACTATTATTCCTCTCAACATAGTCTGTAGGATCAATTTCTGTTCCCTCCACCATTATTTCCTCTGACAGTTTTGGTCCAATATTTACAAAAAATGAGTTGAATCCATCTGCTACATCCTTCATTTTTTTAACACAGCTCCCTTCATCTATGAAATACTGAGGATATAGATCATGTTTTTTTCCATTTTTAATTACACTGTTTAGTGTACTCCATAACGCTTTTGTGTTATTTTTATTATATTCTAATTTATTACTAAAGTACTCTTTTTTACACGTTCTCATTAAATTGGTTAACTTATTTTTATATTTTTTATATTTATTTTCTGCTTCAATAGTTCGATGCTTAATAAATTCTCGATATAAGGCATTCTTTTTTTTGCAGGAATTTTGTAGCCCTTTAGTCATCCATGGTCTTCCTGTGCAGTTTCGTTTCATGTGACATTGTACTGCTGGACAGTGTTTATCATATAGTATTTTAAATATCTGTAAAAATGTTTCATATGCTTTGTTAACATCTCTCTCTTCATATATGATATTCCAATTTTGCTTTAGCAACTCATTTTTAAAAATATTTAATGTCTTCTCTGAACAGATTCTTTCATACATTATGTTACTCTTGATTCTGTTGCTCTTGGAATTACAATCATAAGCAGCAAAAACTGGTAGATGATCACTGATATCATTGATTAATAACCCACTTTTAATGTTATCATCCATTATATTTGTAAATATGTTATCTATTAAAGTGACACTATGTGTTGTTACTCTACTTGGTCTTGTTATTAGGGGAAATTGCCCCATGCTGAACATGGCATCTATAAATTCATCTACACTTTTGTTATGATTTGGATTTAGTAAGTCTATATTAAAGTCTCCACAAGTAAACAGCCCTTTGTGGTATAAGTTTGTAAATAATCCCTCCATGCAGTTAGTAAAAATGTCAGTATTGGATCCTGGAGTTCTGTACACTACTGAAGATTGTGTCGGTTGTGAGTCACTGAAAAACATGAGTGTGTCTCACATTTTTTCTTATTTCCTTCTATCATTTGATTTCATTCTCATACAGTTTATAAATGACTAGAATTTCCGTGTTTTATACTGTTTTACTTTATATTGCCTTGTGCATTTTCAGTGTGCATCGTCTGCATACTAAAGTAACAGTAATGGTGATTATGTTACAAATACTGACACTACAAGACAAGATGCTTGTGTTTTCTCTGTGTAAATGATATTTCTGTCTTTCAGTGAAAGTGTTGTGTAATTTTACATGAAAGTCAATATCATGTAATGTACCAGTATGACAACTGCTGATGCAGTAAGACTAGATACTTATCCTTTTTCTATGTAAATGATGTTTGTGTCTTTTAATGAATGTGTTGTGTAACTTCACATGGAAGTGAATGTCATTAAAGTAATGTACCTAGTGGAATACAGCTCGATAAGCTATACGGCATGTAATAGTCAGAGTTTTTTTTTTTTTTTTTAGGCTTATGATAGCACTCTTGTGCCCTATCTTCAAATATTCATCTGCTGAATAATCATTCAGTCCTTTCATTAGCAACCCATTGTTATTGTCAAGTCTTTAAAAATAATACACACTCTCTTTGATGATTCACATCATGCTCCTTTTATATTGATTTGCTAAAAAAAAAAAATGCCAGTTTTGTATTTATTTTGTCTACATAATGCACTGGCAGGGTCAGGCCTTTTGTTCTGTACGGATGCCTTTCATGAAAGGACCGACGCTTATGTGACAACATTGGTCATTGCAAAATTAATCTACCCTGATAACCATGTCTTGTCTCTTGCCTAAGAGTTCCCATAGTGCTGAGTAGGCAGGACATATAAGTGGAATTGAACAATAATTGATATGAGCAATAAATTTCTGCATTCATATTACTTCCATCATTCCTGCACTCCGAATATGTTCTTTATCAAATCTAAGTCGAATGCAGCAGATTTTCTGCTAGATTCGGCAGTATCGCGGGATTCAGTGTTATCGCGCATCTTCAGTAAAATTCTCGCGTAATTTTTCAGGAATCTCACCGCTATGAGCGGACAGCAAGATGGCGGATCCGGAACAACTTCAGTTTCCAGCAAGGGTCGCGGATATATCAAATAAGAGAATTGAGACGTACTCCGTTAGTGTAAAGAAACTGGTGTCGTGAATATAGTGAATTAATTATTTGAATTTGAAAGTATATGAGATCTAATTTAGGATGATGTCTTACACAGATATCACAACGAAAAAACAAGTGGTTTAATAAGTCGAGTGCATTATGGGATACCAAAGTCATCCGTGTTGTAGGGAATTCTGGGATTTTGGAGGTCCTCGTTGCTCGCTCTCAGTGTCATGGCGACCAACATCGAACAAATTTTCCGGGATTTCGTTATGAATAAAATCAGAGAAATCGAGGACGAAGGTCAGCACACTGGGTAAATATGTGTTTAGAAGATTGTAGTGGTGCGTATGCGTGACCAGGCCTGCATTTCTAACGCAGCACAGTTTTTATCAGACCGCTTTCAGGCTGAAAGCGCAGGCCGGTGCGTGACGGCACACAGCAGCATGTCTTTCTGTGTCTGTTCCTGCTGACTCAAGCCGCTTTCACACCGGACGCGAAACGAATTTTTCGCAGGACAGATAACCATTCAAAGTCAATGCAAAGACGCGGATACATGCGAGCGCATTGACTTTGAATGCAATCTGTCGTGCGAAAAATTCGTTTCGCGTCATGTGTGAAAGCGACTCTGACTGTGGCGTGGGCTCGTTATTATATAAGCGCGTCAATCGTGTCCGCAGCCCGTTACGGCGCGTTTACTGGTCGCTAACGTTACTGTTAACGTTACTCTGTCTGATGGACGTCAGCATTGATATGGGGTTTTGTGCGTTTTAGTGAATCGTTTTTCTTATTATTATTAATATCGCCAGCTAACGTCAGCAAGCTAATTAGCTGGCGCAGCGACATAAGTTGATTTATTTGGGCAGGAAATGTAGCTTGGCTCTCTTGCTAGCACTTAATAGCTAAGTGTTTGCCATCCAGCGAGGCAGCTAACGTTACTAGAGACACATTTTCAAATTTCGTTCCGTATTGCGAGTTTTCTTCAGCTTCCATCCTCCAGCCGCATGTCGCTGCCCGGCTTTACATCCTGGACAAAGCAGCCCGCTAAGTGAACATTTCCGCGGGCTGGCGAGCGCTGTTCCGTCCGCTGCCGTTAGCCAAGCTAGCCGTGCTATTCATGCGCCATGTTGCATTGTGGGTCAGAGAGTTAGCTCGCTAAATAACCGCCAAACTTGCAGTCAGTAAAATAGATATTTGTTACTTGAGACTTGTTAATTTTAATTATCGGTTTGCATAAATATTGCGAGTTCACGATTGATTGCGTTTGATTTGGGAACCCGAAGGTTGCTGGCAGTAAGTTGATTAGTGGCGCTGACTGGTGTAACGAGGCCCTGCGTGAGCTGGAATGTTGTTGGTGAGCGGTGAATGGCGACAGCGCCACTCCGAGTCACCCAGGCTGACTGCGGTACTGCAGTCACTGGCACCGCCATCCGGGCGGACCGGAATCATTCTCGTCCTGAGTCGGTCGTAAAGCTGATTTGCAGTTGTGCTGTACCGTGTGGAGGGCTGTGCTGAGGGAGGAGGGCGATGTAGATGCGGCGTTGACTGATTCTCCTGCCCAGCCTTTGATGTATTGTGTGTGTGTATAAATATGTAATTACGCATACATGCGTACACGCACACATTCATAACTAGAGCACTCGGCTATCGAGTACATGTATCCCCCGAAGGCCCCCCAGTTGGGCCCAGATGGTCCCAGAGTACCCAAAATCAATAGGTGTCGTGAACTTACCATAATACATGTCCCTGCAAAATTTGAAAAGAATTGGTGCACGTATGTGGGCTGTAGAGCGTTCACAAGAAAACATCTGCGGACGTGTGACGAGGCCAAATCCATAGTATCCTCCGAACTCGTTTGGGGGATACAATTAACGTCATATTTGTGCGAAATCTATATTTTAAACAGCTGAAATGTATTTGCTTATTGAAAATCTCCATCCATACTCTGCCAAATTATTCCACTTAATATATCTGTTCTGTCCGAAGGCAAGTGTGAAATTTGGAATAAGGCGATGTGAATGCAGAAAGCCATACATTAAAGGAGCCGTGTCATGATTATTTATTATTTAACTTGCTGAAAAAGAAATATTGTGTTTTTGGAGCGGTGCTTCATGCACATGCAAATTAACTTGTACACAAAGCTGCAGGAAAAAGTTAAGGGGCTCACTAATGTCCAGTCTGCTCTCTGCTGAAATACAGTGCCAGAATGGATTTATTCAGTGTTCGCCTAGTCCTGTAGCAACATAGTAAACATTCCAGTCTCATTGCCTGCTTGCTATATCTGATAAATCATCTACAGTATTTATTGACACATGATATGCAGTGTAAGTCAGGAGGCTCTTGGGAGTTTATTTCTTTCTGCTGGTCATCGGCAGTGTCACTCGTTCAATCTCTGGCTCAGTGTCTTCACAGCGAGTTAGCAAGATCTGAGGTCTGAGTTTTTTGCCTGCAGAATATTCTTTTGGGGTTTTTGAAAGGGGCGAGCTAACATGGGTACTCCAGATTTGCAGTGGGTCTCGGGTGCCCATTGCTTGAGATCAACGTCATTTTCCAAGTCTTTACAGTAACGCCATGGTTCTCTGTTTTGCCTTTTTGTGTGTTTCTACTCATGGAATATATTAATGGGAATCAGATAAGCTTTGCCGTGAATGTCTTCATGCACAGAACGGCAGTCCTCTTGTTCCGGTGACCCCATGTTTGTTCTTATAGCTCCAACTTTCGGCCAAACTTCACTTTTTCAAAAATGCAATAAGTCCAATAGATCTTATGGGAATTGGGTTAAATTTGCTGTGAACATCCCTGCAGCCTGTCGTAGTTCCACTGTTGGTTTTTATCCTATCCCACAGTGCCTGCCCAATGCCAAACCATGAATTTTTTTATGCTGTATTTACGGTGATGTACTTTGCTATTGTCCAAGACGGCATTGGTCGAGTTGTGTTCCAGCTTTGCATCCAAAATTCACTCTGGTGTCTTTTCCATAGCTACGAGACCAGTTAAGAAATTTACCGTGTTCGAATAGTATAATGACATTGCAAGAAAGAAAATGGCAGAAATCACATTGACTATGATGGGTGGGGAGGCTTTTCCTGCTGTTCGAGGTAGAGAAGGCGGTGGTCTGTTGGGGTGCAGCTATCAGCGATGCAGCGGGATGTTGGCACCTGAACTGCTGGCGTTCAGTGAATCTAACGCGTCACTCCTGACCGCTGCCCTCTCTCCCCTCCCTCAAACATGGCCCCTCCCCATAGGCTACCATCCAGCTCCTGTTGAGAATGACTGGCTGCAACTGTATGTCCTTCTAGGTGGACAGCAAATATGACCGTAGGCTGTTGAATAACTTATCCTTCATCCATAACATCCTTGGGTAAGATGAAAATAACGTGCTTTGATTACATGCATTTCAACAGTATATGAGAGGAGCGACTTGGCAGATGCAGTGGGAACAGCTGACTGGCTAAAATAACACGTATATCTTAGGTAATGTGCTGCTGTACTTGGGAAATGCTTTTGTGGTGAAATATCAGTGAATTGTGTTGTTGACAGTTGGATGAAAATGCAGATACATTTATATTATCGTGAAACAAATAAAGCATTTCTTGGACTTTGACAGGTGTAATTGGGGGCACAGGGTCCTAGATGGCGCAGTACATGTGGTGCTCTTTATTAGGAACGATCAATGGATGTTTCAGGCGCTCTGTGTTCATATCTTGTATGTTTATTAACTAATTATAGCGACATGTTTGTCTGTAGTTGGTGACTGCATGTTTGATTTATCCGTCCTGGAACCAAAAATGAAATGTAATTTGTCTTGACTGCTAATCCTGGGGCAGCTATAATTCTGCCTCTGCTGTAAAATGAGCAAAATTTGTAAATTACACAACTCTGATCGAGCCCTGGAATAATCTTAGCCAGTATGTGCTTGTGGAAGTCGCCCGCGACTGTCCTGCTGTAGTTTTAAAGTGGGAACTTGACAGGCAGCCATTTGCGACAGCGTGTACAGTCGGTCACTAAGTTGTGTTTATGCATGGGCATTCGGCGTAGTTGCGAGCGCTGGCTCGGTGTGCATGGCTCACGCCACCCTGGTGTCTCTCCGAGCAGAGTGAGGAGCGAAGGGCAGCCGAACGGCGGGGTGTCGCATCTCGCGAGGAGCGAGGGCCTGGGAAAGATGGCTGACCCATCTGAGGGCACTGGGGAGACCTGCTCACCCCCCCACCCGTTGCAAGCAGTGGAACATGCCAGAATCACAAAGCTAGGTGGGTCTGTCCCGCTAACTACAACTTTGCTTCAGTAAACGTACTAAAGACTGTATCTTTCACAAACCGATCAGCCACAACATTAAAACCACTTGCTTAGTACTGTGTAGGTCTCCCTCGTGCCACTAAAACGGCTCTGTCGACCTGACGTCCACTGGAACCCCCAGACCCAGGGTTTCCCAACAGAACATTTCCCTGAACTTGACACTCCCTCCTCTAGCTTGTCTTTTTCGCACAGTGCATCCTGGTGCCATCTCTTCCCCAGGTAAATGGTGCACTCGTACCCTGCCGAAGCACGTGCTGTCAAGGAAAACGGGACTCGCTGGACCAGGCGACTGTCTTCAATTGCTCCAAGGCCCAGTACTGAAGCTCAGGTGCCCATTGTAGGAACTTTCAACGATGGACCAGGGTTAGAATGGCCACTTTGACTGGTCTGCTGCTCCAAAGTGCTGTACACAGCGGAGTGCAATGCACTGTGTGTTGTGACTAATTCCTCACGTAAGTATCATAAAAATCCTCTGCGCCCTGTGCCACAGGAGCCCTTCTGTGGGTTTGGATCAGATGGGATCGCTTTTCTACCCATGTGCATCAGTGAGCCCTGGGCGCCCAAAACTCTGTCATCGCTTCATGGTTTGTCTCTCTTTGAACCACAGTCGCTAGGTACTGACCACCGCCACTGGGAGCACCCCAGCGGCCTTGCCACTTTGGAGTTGCTCAAACCCACTCGAAAGGCCATTTGAAGCTTTGGCACTTGTCAAAGTTTTTCCTAGTCCCATTTCTCTCAAGTTCAACTCATCCACCGCAAGAACAGACTGTTCGATTACTGGGTCTGTCTGCAGACCTTTTCATAAGCCGCTGTCGCAAAAATGGTCATTTGCTTGATCTGTGAGTGGTTTTAAAGTTTTGGCTCATCTGTGTTGAGTTGGAGTTGGGGAGCGCCGATTTGCGCGGTCCCTCTAGTCGCATTTATACGGGCCAGCCTGTAGCCTGTGACCTGAAGGTAGAGTGGTGAAGTCTCTGTAGTTGCAGTAAGATCAGTGCAGCGATACGGCCATTATAGCAGCAGTGGGGACGAACACTGTTGTGATACCTTTGGTTTAGAGATGATGGTGTTCTGATTCTCAAGACTTGTCTTTCAGCCTTTCAGTGAAATACTGTTACTGTTTAATGATGAGGGTGTCGTGTTCATGTGAGCATGAGTCTGTTTTTTTTTTTGGCTCATTTACTTCAGTCTTCAGGCATTTTGGAGAATTTGTAGAGGAAGGTGAGAGCTAACTGTAATACTTGCTTTCAGCTGAAGAGGGCGACGGTTCTCAAGGCTTAGCAGCTGTCGAGGAGCCAACCCACAAGGAGGGCAGCGAGACTCCGCGGAAGAAGAGCAAGAAGCACAAACGACACAGAAGCAAGAAGAAGAAGAAGAAACGCAGGGGAGAGAAGGAGAGCAGCTCCGAGTCGGGGGCGGAGTCAGACGGAGAGACGCACGGCCTGCCCAGGTGCGCCGCACAGAAACGCACGCACCGACTTTTATCTTTTTATCTCATGTTAAACCTGTTTGTGGTGTTTTATGTGGTAGTATTGGGCAGGACCTGATTCCAGCCTTTGGTATACAGCGCTGCGCTTGTTTCCGATTTATAGTGCATTGCCTGACTGAATATTATGATATTGCTGGAAATAACCTGGTGTTGCTTTCTGTTTGTAAATGTTACCAGTAACAAGTCTGTTGTGCAGTAGTTACTGGTCTGTAGTTGTGCACTAGTAATAAGTTTGTAGTTGTGCGGTAGTGAGTGGTCTTTCATTGCGGATTTGTGGCAGGTCTAATGGTGTGCAGGTCTGTGGTTTTACAGTAGTGACAGGTCTGTAGGTGTTTAACGGTGTCAGGTCTGTGGGTGTGCAGTAATAACAGGTCAATGTGTGCTGCAGTGACTGGTCTGGTTGTGCAGCAGTGACACACACCTGTGTTTTTTTAGTGTGAAGACTGAAGAACAGCCTGAGCCTGTAGGGGACGCTGCTGGGGCCACACCGCTGTCAGGTAAGACGTCTGATCTCAGCGTTGACTCTCCTCTCGGCCACCTTTACCCATTAAATGACCACTGGCCGCAGTAGCTTGCTGCTGAACGCTATTGCGCAATTATTGATGCGTACTAGTAGGTGAGTATGACTTTGACTATTCTATTTAGGAAATTAACCTACAGTTTTTTTCAAACTAAAGGTATTTATCGAAGGATAGATACCTGGAAATTTCATTTGAAACAGAGCGCTTGCGCAATGTCTCAAATGAAATTTCCAGGTATCTATCCTTCGATAAATACCTTTTATCGAAGGATAGATACCTGGAAATTTCATTTGAAACCGAGCGCTTGCGCAATGTTTCAAATGTAAATTTCCAGGTATCTAGCCTACGATAAATACCTAACGCTCGAAAAAAACTGTTGGTTTATCTCTATTCTACCATGACTCTTTTCAACTCCCCTACGAAAATACTGGCGTGCTAGCTATGACGCACAGTTCGATATCACTTTGGCTTGTTAGCCAACTAGCTCGCTAGTGAGTTAGACTGTTTGCAAACTGTAGCCTTATTTTGTCGGCGTAATCATGACGAGGTCTTTACCAGGGTTGCCAACTGTGATTAGACAAATAAGCGACTGCAGCTTTAAAAACAAGCCCAAAACAAGCGCAAATATAAATTAGACAATACTAAGATGGTGTAGACCTGGGGTGGAATCTCTATCATTTTGTTGAGCGGGGAGGAGAGAGATTTTCTTTCATTTAGTTGAGCAAAGGCCAAGGAGAGAGGGCGGGTTAGTAACCATAAACGTGTTCCAATTAGGTGGCTTGTTATACTTCCCTAACAAGCAACCATATTTAAAAAAAAAAAAAAAATGTCCAACAAAAAATGCAACCCACAACCCATAATTTTTCAAGCGACTTCAGGAAAAAAGGAGCCCAAAGTTGCGTATTATTAGCAGACTTGGCAACACATGTCTTGACTCAGTGCGAGGTAGTTTACCGGTGAATAGATACCTGGTGTTAACCAGTCAAAATGTAGAATTTGCTGGAATGAATGGTAGAATTTATTTTACTTGGTGTAAGTATTTGATCTTATAAGGAAATGGCCATGTAACTGTTGTAATTTGTAGCGATCTTAGAAGGTTATCTGTTAACGATTTCGGTGAATCTGATAGGGCAGTGTCTTCATTACAGATAAAGGAGAAGAGGTCGACGGAAAGTCCAGAAAGCAGAAACGGCACTCGGGCAAGAAGAAGAAAAAGAAGAGGAAGAGAGGCGAGGAGGAGAAGCGGGAGAGGAGATCGCCGTCCCGTTCGCGGTCGGAGAGCAGCTCGGCCTCCGGCTCTGAGTCGGAGATGGAGTCCAGGCCGACCTCTGGACTGCCCCCAGCTACATCCCCCCCTGTCCAGGCCTCACCTGACTGCACGCCCGCCGCAGAGCCGCTGCCTCTGCAGGCTCTGGAGCACAAAGATGAGGAGTTGAGACCTAATGTAGGAAATGCAGTGTTTGGGCCTGTGGAGCCTCCGGCCTTGAAGACGGACATGGACGCGCCTTCGCCCTTGCAGACCAGAGAGGCAGAGCATAGCGGTGACTCGACCGGCAGTTTCTCTACCGCTCAGGAACTGCCAGATATCATCCCAAAACAGGAGAGTGGCCATCGGGAGGAATCTTCAAGGACTGACATGGACACCGTAGCTGACTCCAGCAGAAAGCAGGAGGACTCAAAAGTAGCGAAGCATGGCAGTCGCTCTAGGTCACGGTCTGTGTCCAAAACCAGGAGAGGAGCGTCACCGCGCAGCCCAGCAAGGAGGAGCCACAGCCGCTCTGTAAGTGCCAAGCGCGAGTCCGTTAAACCCAGCAACAGAGCGCGCTCCTCTTCCCGCCAGAGGTCCAGCCCAAAGAGGAAACGCAAGTCCCGTTCCGCATCCAGGAGGAGGCGGCGCTCAAAGTCGCGGTCACCCACCAGGAACAGGAGGTCTAGATCCCGGTCAGTTCGCCGTAGACGGAGCAGATCGAGGTCTTTTGTGCGCGTGCGCCGGTCCCGATCAAGGTCCCGATCTATATCCAGACGAAAGCGCTCGCGGTCTCGGTCGAAAAGGTCTCGATCACGTCGGCGTACTAGGCGGACTAGGTCTCGTTCTGTCCGGAGAGGTAGAAGATCCAGGTCCCGGTCTCGCTCCCGCCACAGGCGTTCTCGATCCCGGTCCTTTAGACGGCTTCGACGGACGCGGTCGCGATCGATTGTGATTCTGAGACGAAACAGACGCTCTCGGTCTCTGCGGAGGAACCGATCAAGATCCAGGTCTCAAAAGAGAAGGAGGTCTAAAAGCCCGTCGCCACGCCGATCAAGGCGGACAAAGTCCAGGTCACCGGTGAGGAGGCGCCGTTCCAAGTCTCGATCACCAAGGCGGAGTTCAAGGTCTCCCCATCGGAGCAAGCGTTCGAAGTCTAGGTCCCCAGGGAGGCGTCACCGCTCGAAGTCCAAGTCTCCCAAACGCAGTAGTAAGCGTTCCAAATCTCCAAAGAGGGGTAAGCGCTCTAGTTCAAGCTCCCCCAATGGGAACAAATCAAAATCTCGATCTGTCTCTGTGGACAGGCAATCATCTGAATTGAGCCCCTCTCCCACTAAAGAAGGCAGGGGCTCCAAATGTGGCTCGCCTGACCGAGACAGCCAAAACGCAGACCTCGGCACAGGCCCAACCTCCCCGGACAAGCTTGAGAAAGGCACTGCCGAAATGGGCTCAGAATCTGTGAAAACCGAGGAAATGTCCTCTGATCTCAACCCTGAGATTGGACCAGAGCGGTGTTCAGGCCATTCAGAGGCTGGGGGTTGGAAGCCGGTGCCGTTTGTTGCAGACAGCAAGGCTAAGGCCTCTGCAGAACCTGCGGATACTGACCAGATTGCCTCTCCTCAAAGAGCTCCTGACGGGAAGAGCTTTTCCTCAGAGGCGCCTTCCACTAATCAGGACTCGCTAGAGCATGCATTGCATGATGATACACCCACTGATGGTCAATCAGAATCTCAGGCCACTGCCTCAAGATCTCGGTCGGTGTCGCCCCAGACTAAAGGAGAGGAGCATAGTGGGGTGGAGAACACTAACATGTCGGTTGTGTCTCCTCGAGGACGTTGGAACTCTAGGTCGTGTTCTCCCGATGAACGTGACGGCGACTGTTCCAGATCCCAATCACCTGCCAAGCCCGCTCCTGATCAGGACTCCACATCCCAGTTGGTCTCAAAAATGGAGAAATCGAAACAGCGGAGCTCCTCCTCTCCTGCTAAGAAGAAAAGCTCCAAGTCAAGATCACCTTCACGGAAGAGGAAGTCCCGTTCCCGCACACCCACACGCAGAAAGCGATCACGTTCAAACTCCTCCACTCCAAAAAAAGGATCCCAGTCCAAATCTAGCACTCGAAGGAGGAAGTCCAAGTCTAAGTCTCCAGCAAGGAAGAGAAAGTCTAGGTCTCCCTCTCGCAGCCGCAGGAGGAAATCTAAATCTAGGACTCCTGTGAGGAGGCGGAGATCCCGGTCAAAGTCTGCGGCAAGGAAACGGAGATCACGTTCAAAGTCTCGAACTAGAACTAAACGATCGAAATCTAGATCTCCCAGGACCAAACGGTCGAAGTCCAGATCCCCTAGGCCCAAACGGTCGAAGTCACGATCACCCAGGAGGAAGCGTTCAAAGTCCAGGTCTCCAGAAAAGAAGAAACGTTCCAAGTCCCGGTCTCCAGCTCGCAGAAGGAGGTCTAAATCAACAGAGAAAAGCAAACGGTCCAAATCGCGCTCTCCTGCTAGGAAGAGGCGATCGCGATCCCGATCCAGGGTTCGACGCTCAAGGTCCAGCTCTCGCCGACGGAGGAGTGGATTCCCTTTGGACCGGCGCGACCGATGGAGGCGCACGCCAAGCCATTCCCCCATCCTCATCCTCCGCAAGAGAAGGTCCACCTCCAGGACCCGCCGCAGCTCCAGCAAGACCCCGCCCCGCCTCACTGAACTGGGTAAGTGTCCCTCACTACATTATTTTACAACATCTTTTCCCACAGACCCAGGAACCTGTTTGGTAGCGGTTTAATTTCAGTAGCTGATTTCAAACTACCATCAGTCTCCGCAAAATCAGTGTTGTTGTTACTGTTATCCACTGTCCTTGTCTTCATGCGATTAGTTTCTCAAATATTTACAATCATCAGCTTGCAGATACATGGTAGAATTATTAGAAGTACCTTGCACCTTACATCTTGTTTTGTCTTCTTGTTCTCTGTTAAAATGTGTAAGATTTTCTCGTTCCCGCTATCAGACACTTGACTGAATTTGTGTTTATTCATGAGTACTATTATTTTTGGTCAAATTGTTTTCTGCTTGTTCTACTGTTTTTAACGACTAAGGATGGTTGCAGAGACACCACCTCTAAAAACCTGTCTGCACAGTTCTGAGCCCTTTCACCTGTTCACCTGTCCATGTTACTCCATCAGTTCTGATCAAGTTTATTCCTCAGATAAGGACCAGCTGCTGGAGATCGCAAAGGCCAACGCTGCCGCAATGTGTGCCAAGGCTGGCGTGCCCATCCCCGAGAGTCTGAGGCCCAAAGCCATCATGCAGTTGCCCTTACCCACCCCAGTGCCCACTCCGTTGTCCTTACCCTTGCCACTGCCCATGAATCTGCCCATGAACTTGCCACTTAACATGCCCAACATGAACATGCCCAATATGAACATGCCCAATATGAACATGCCCAATATGAATATGCCCAATATGAATATGCCCAACATGAATATGCCCAATATGAACATGCCCAACATGAGTATGCCCAACATGAGCATGACTGCGGCAGTAGCAACCATGACCGCTGCGCTCTCCACCATGAGTGCCTTGTCGGCCATGCCCAACCTGCCTGCACTCCCGACCATCACGAACAAGCCGCCGCCGATGGCCGTCCCGAACACCGCCAACATCGAAGAGGTGAAGCGCAAGGTGACGCAGAAAGCTAACAGCATTAGCATCAAGGAGCTGACTGAGGTAAGACTCGGGGATTGTAGAGCAGGTCCTTATTCAGTGATGTGCTCATGGAAGGCCAGGATGAGTAGCTATAGCAGTTGACTACTGTACCCTTCAGCAGGACGAGAGACTTAGTTACATGGGGGGATGGCAGGATCGCCGAATATTAGGCTGCTTAACTGGTGAGGAAGTTGCTGGTTGGAGGCCCTGGTGGTGTTAAGGGCTTTGGCTTGCATCTGGAAGGATGAATTTTGGAAGAGCTCTGCTTTTAGCCCTTGAGCAAGGCCCTTAGCCCCCAGCAACACACTAAAACAGGGTGTTCCACAAGCCCCGGTGGCCAGCAATTTCGCCGACTACTCAATCAGTCCACCTCCGCCGGCTACTTTTCTGACAATTTTCAAAATTTAAGGGGATTTTTGATGTGTTTTATTTTGATAGACGCTCTTCAGTTGACTGATTTACCGTCTCTTCGCTGCTGTATTGAGACATAAAGCCATGCTGTGATTAAGCTGAATCAAAAAACAACTTCAACATCCAATGATATTTCATGTCATATGTCAACTCTAATAATAGTTCTTCCGTCATCTGCGCATCGTTGTTTTGTCTGAAAATCTTAGAAAATTGAGTGGTAGCTAGTAGGGATGCCTCCCAAAAAGAGGATGAAGGCGAATAGCAGGCAGACATTAATAATGTCCTTTGTAAAGAAAGAAAATTTCCGCACAATAAACTGAACTGATGAGGCAATTCTGCACAGAGGTTAGCCCATAAGCGATGATGCAGAAAACGCCCATATATCCATACTGAGCAGTAGTTGCCTACTACCACATGCCCTAGCCTTCAATCCGGAGACAGTCGTTGCCACTACGCCATAATCAAATGTATTAAATTACCAGCATTTTCGGCACAAGGTTTTAAGGCATCGAATCGACTCATGGTGACCCGATGAAAGCCTGCCTGCCTGGAAACGTTGGTAAACTGTGTAAATATTGTCGCATTCTGGCTGTGAATGTGCTAATGTGTTCATCACATCACATGCATCAATTTGCTCATTTGCAAAGACTACGCTGTATGACAGCTGGTCAGACAGTTTTTCGCAAACATTCAGTTCAGTTAATCGAAAAGCTATCGCGCATTTTCCTTAAACGAGGACATGAAACGTGAATTGTTTGTCTATCGAATATTCTGAATCGTGTAGATCGTGAGACAGCATTCATTTAGCTTGGCTTAGGCTTTAACTGACGTTCTTTGCACCAATGTTCATAATTCAATAAGCTCAATGTTTCGCATTAAAATGTTTTCATTTTACTGCTGAAAATATTTTAAATAAGTGGAAATGCCATCTTAAGATTAATTGCATTGCTGCAAAAATGCTGAAATGAGAGCTGTAATTCGTTTTATTAATATCACGTTTATTATTATCCCCCCGACATACAAATGACGGGGGTATATAGTCATCAGTATGTCCATCCGTCCGTCTGTAATCATTTTCTTGTCCGGAACATATCTTCATAACTTTGCATCCTAGGTTCACCAAACTCCACGGCTATATTAACCAGTTTGAGTAGATGTGCCTTTTACTATTTTGAGGTTTCTTGATTTCTTAATTTTTGCGGTTTCCATGGAGACGTGGAACTTAGATTGACTTTGAAGGTGTCTACCTTGTCCGGAGCATATCTCATAAACCGTATGGCCTAGGTTCACCAAACGTCACAGATATATTAACCACGATGAGTAGATGTGCCTTTTGCTATTTTGAAGTTTCTTGTTCTTTTAATTTCTGAGGTTTCCATGGAAACGTTGAACTTAGATTGACTTTGAAGGTGGCTACCTTGTCCGGAGCATATCTCCTAAACCATATGGTCTAGGTTCACCACACTTCACAGATATATTAACCAGTTTGAGTAGATGTGCCTCTTGCTATTTCGAAGCTTCTAGATTATTTATTTTCTCAGGTTTCCATGGAAACATTGAACTTAGATTGACTTTGAGGGTGGCTACCTTGTCTGGAGCATATCTCCTTAATTGTGTGTCCTAGGTTCACCTAACTTCACAGATTTATTACTCACTACGAGTAGATCTGCCTTTTCCTATTTTGGAGTTTATTGATTCATTTTTCTTTCGAAGTTTCTATGGAGACAGGGAACTTACATTGGCTTTGAGGGTGGCTGTCTTGCTTGGGGCATATCTCCCAAACCATATGATCTATGTTCATTAAACTTCATTCACAGACACATTATCCACTATGTCAAGATGTTTTCATGAACACAAAATCCGTTTACGGTAACCACTAGTGATCATGGCATCTCTTCTCACACATGCAAACTCTGCATTCTAATATCTTCATCATAAAAGCTCAGTTACGATTTGTGGGGGTCGGGATATGTCATCTCCAGATGACTCTTGTTTATGCTCTTCTTCTGAGGTTTTCCATGGAAGGATGGTGCATATAGTGATCATGTCTGGACTAGGTATTCATAGTTCATAAAATATCATGTTTTCTGAGACGTATTCTTCACAAATTACAGTTCTACTGTTTGCTGGGAGTCGGGGGGATATGCCATCTCCTGATGGCTCTTGTTGTATATGATGTCACTTTTCCCTCTCTGAGACCTTTTTTTTTTACCAGTAAAGTTTCTTCATGGTTATAGGGGTGTCGATGCAGTTCTTCCTCAATTCCAATAAAGTCCAACACCTCATGGAAGTCAGCAAGCACTCCTAACTGTAGTCCAGTTTGAGTATGGTTTTTTCTGATATTTATTTTATAAATGCCAATTAAATGGTGATTACATAACCTTTTCGTCAACATAGTGACTCAATATTTGTTATAGTTGAAAATGGCTAATTATTTAGTGCCAAAAGAAATCCCTCAGACATTTAAATGACTGAAATATTGAAATGTGTAATTGTAAAGAGATGTTATTTTGTATAGTTTCTAGTACGTATGACTGGAGAAGACAGACAAACAATGTGAGTTAAGGAATAAATTGTAATAATATAGAAAAATTCTTCAAAGAAATAATTGCTGTGGTGTTGGAGTTGATCTGTGCTTTGCTCATAGTTCTTAATGTGGTTGTGGTGCTAGTTGGTGCTGTGTACATGGAGTGGTGGCGTGTGTGTAAGGGTGTTCAACTTTAAATAACCAAAAAAGAAAGTGAAATTTGACTTATATAATTCTAAAACTTTCCACTGAAAAATAGATGAATTAAGCTGTCTAAGGTCCGCTAGAAAGCACTGAAGAGCACCACTGACAAAAAAAATTTCCTGGGGTGGGGGGGGGCATTCCTCCGGACCCCCGCAAAGGCAGACTGACAGTGCGCTGCACACTACACTCTTGATTGTCTACTTTATTCATTTAACCAGCGACTTCCATTTCTTGGAACCACTCTGTAGACCTTATGCCTGCTTCCATCGCTCACCTTCTTTATTTCTGTGGGTATCCTTGAAGAAGAAGTAGGTTCTTCCCTGTTCAGTTGTCCACTGAGCGCTCGGAGCCATGTTTACTCAACAATCGCCGGGCTTGAGTCCCTGATCCATCTCTGAACGACAGCTCATGTGAGTCGTGTTTAACAGGGCAGCCGTGTGCACTGGCCCAGATTATTTTCACTGATGTTCGTTGGTGTTATGGGTGATAAGAACTGCGCAGTTCAGCATCTAAACACTGACTTGAGTTCATGCGATATACGATAAGGATGCAATCAGTTACGCTATATACATCTTTTACTTACAAAGAAACAGATTGCGAGGTGACAGAATGACGGCGACATGGGGAAAAAAATGTACACAAATTCTTGACAGTACGGTAAGTTTGGAAGCACGGTTCGATGCATAATGGAATCTCATAACTCTCACACATGTAGCGCGACTCTTTCCTTACACCGTTCTTGGAGATCCTCTACTTTTTCGTTGTTGGCGAATGCAAACTAACCAGCTGATCACTGTGATCAGCACCGCTCATACAGTAACTGGTAACAACAATACAACGCGGTTTCACCATTCGCTCATCCCGATTCCTCTTCACTGTGTCGCACATATCGCCCGCGGGCTGACGGCATCTGCACAGGCCTTTTGTCCTGCCACAGCAGGACCAGCATCAGTTCGTTTGGCCGTCACCACGTGATCACGGTGAAAATGAACGAAACAAAATCTGCAAACTGAAAGTAATGGAATATACGCACGTTACTTCTTATATCACCCAAGACCAATCATAATGTCGCATGAACTCAACCATTGTCTGTGTTGAGATGCAAAGCAAAGAGCATTCATGGTAACAGTTCAGCGTGTTTAGATGCGAAGCGAGCAACGTGATAAGACGCGGCTCCGGTAATACGAGTACACGTTTCCAGGCAAGCTCGATAAGCCAACTGATTAGAGATCAGGCAGGTGTGAGTTGTGGCGATGTAAATATATGGGAAACAAGTGGTTAAGGTTTCAAGAGCAGAAAGAACCTGCAGTAATGGAGAACTCTGAATTCGCCAAGCATGTTCATCCACAGAACTGGGGAATTTCTGCAATCTTTAGTCCGGCGTTCTGCCAGTGTTCAGATCTTGGGCATGTGTATTTCTTCAATCTGAGGGAATATTGAGGTTTGCACTGCTTAGGTTCTGTGTTTCTCAGATGCGTGGAATGATTGTAACATGGTTGTGAATGTTTGCGGTTGCCCGTTGGTTTGATGCTTAATTGAAGCCCCTGGACGAAGTCGACCAGACTGGCTAGTTTTAATGTGTTTGGTGTGCACTGTCCCTGTGTAGAAGTGTAAGAAGATCGCGGAGAGCAAGGAGGAGATGGCCATCGCCAAGCCGCACGTCTCCGACGATGAGGATGAGGACCCCAGGGACAGCAGGGGGAATTCCTTCAGTGTGAGTTGCGAGCCTCTTGCAGCACTTGAGCCGTTTCAGTTCAGCCTGTCTGCAGTTCTCGCAATGCTAGTGGTGTTACAGTTTAGCCTGCCTAACGTTTTCACAATGCTCGTGCTATTACGGTTGGACCTTTCTAATGCTCTTGCAAGGCTATTGCTGTTACACTGAGGCCTGGCTAACGTTCTCGCAACACTAGTGCCATCACAGTTCGGGCTGTGTAATGTTCTCGAGACACCAGTGCTGATAGTGTTGAGCATAATGTTTTTGCAACACTAGTGCTGTTATAGTTTGGCCTGTCTTGCGTTCTCGCAATGCTAGTGCTGCTAGAGTTTGGCTTCCATAATGTTCTTACTAGTGCTGTTACTATTAGGCCTCTTAAACAGTTGAGCATGGAAGGTCCTCACGTGTTGTGCTTCGCCTGTCGATTTGTGTTTCCATAGTAACCCTGAACCCCCGCCCCCATCCTCCTTACACCTTGGCGAAACCGGAGGCTGTCACCCCTAAGCCCCCGGTGTCGTCCGGGTCCCAACACCACCTGACGGGTTGGACACGACCTGTGGGCTCCCAATGGACACACGGACAGACGTACGGACAGGATGGAGAAGAGGGCAGCGAGGAGATCTCTCCTTATGCCCCTCCGACACCCCGCCGATCACCCATCTACACTTAAAACTGGGCCTCTCTCCTCTGATGCCCCCTGTCTGCATGGAGGCTGAAGTGCGGGCCGTGCTCTTTGATAGAGCGCTGCAGGACACTCCCTTTGTCTCCGCAATGGGTTCAGTTACTGATTATTGATTAGGGTGCAGAATGTTTGTTAGTGAGCCTTTGAAATGGGGTGATAGACGTGAAGCCCCCTGTGAAACCATGGGAATTGTAGTTCTGCTCTCCCTCTCCAAAGAGACTGCATTCTGCAGATAAACCGTTAAAATGATTTTAGATTTTTTTTTGTCTTTTTCTGAAGGACTGAATCTTAGCTGTTTAGACCTTTTCTTTTCGATTTTGAATATTTTGCTTCTCATTTATTTTCTCTTTGTTATTGAACATTAAATATTGAGTTGGGTTGAATGTGAGTTGCGGTTGAATTCCTGTCACCCAGTGGGCGTAATCATGTGGCGTTCTGAGCATGCTCCACTTGAATGCCACCGCGTCTCGCCTACCATAGGGCCTTGGAGTTCACCACGGCGGGACGTTACTTTGACGACTCTTTCGCCGCCAATATAGGATATGATTTGAATAATGATTTAAGCCCTGATTACCATGGCTAGCGGAGATTACCGATGCAGCATTTCTCATCACTAACAGCCACTGGTTGGTGTCTGTTTGACAGTGAGACACCAGACTCGGACTCTTCAGGAAGAGGACATTAACTGCTGTCTGAAGTTTAATTGTGCTGTAATGTATAAATGTAATTGAACAGATGACCGTTCATTTTTTGAGAAGGAAAAAAAAACCATGGAAAAAAACTTGGTGCATTGTCCAGGACTCAGGAAAATGTTATTTGAGGTTTTGGACAGTTTTCCTGGCTGGTGTAATGTTTTGGGTGTTTAGTTTCTGTGTGTTTAGTTCTCCTCCCCCTCGGAGCTGCTGAGAGACGTGCGGTTAGTCCTCATACCGCTGTCAGCCAATCACAATCAGCTGTGAAATCCAGATCTGATGTGCAGCTGCCTCACGCACACACCACGCTGTCCCGTACTAACGCGCACGTGCTCATTGCATTCAGACACACAGCAGTTAGCCTCACTTGTACATTTCTCCATTGGCTGATGAGACGCAGTCAGCTATCGGTCCCATTCTGAGTCTGAAGGTAGATGAGTGGTGTGTGCTGGGGGCGTAGGGTTTGCCATCTTTTGAGCTGTGGGTGGAGTTTATATTGAAGTGGGTGGGTCTTTGCTGTTTTTCTGGGATGGGAGGGCTGAGCTTAAAGGTTTATTCTGGGTGATGTGGGTGGAGCTTAATGAGTCACCCTGAGATGATTTGGTGGTGGCCCTGAGCCCAGTGATTGTCAGTCTTGAGAGTCTTGGTGCATGCATCCCACAATGCATTTCTGGTGTACTGTGGTATGCTGGCGGATTCCAAGGATGACATCATGCACTATAGCACAGATATGTTGATATCCGAGAGGAAACGCCTGTAAGACGCGTAGCTGCCCTGTTCAGGAGTGATTTATGCGGTCCGTCTGTGGGTCCTCCACAGTGTGGTTGTCCAGACCAGTGCCCGTCTGGTGTGGAAATATCAGTCTTGTAGTGTGAAGCCCATGTTTTCCTCGAATCCGGCTCCTGGTTTAACCTCATTTGGCTTAATTGTCTTTTTATATGAAATGGCTTTTTAGATTTTTTTTTTTGTTCTTAGATTGCTTTTCTTTGCTTTGTACATAACGCGTTGTTGATTATTAAAGAAATCTTCTGAAATGATTGACGATTGTTTGACTGTAATTAGGCCCTGAGCCACTGGCACTGTTACTACAATTCTTTATCCTTTGTCCATTCATTATCCTCTATATTCATTTATCTTTATCTGTTCATTGTCCTTCATGTCTATCCATCCATTATGATTTATTGATCCATCATCCTCTGTATTAATTTATCTTTATATCTGTTCATCCATTGTCCCTCATGTCTATTAGTATTCAGCTCTGACCGTCCGTCCGTCCATCCGTCCCGAACATTGTCAGCGCAATAACTCAAGAAGGAGTCAACCTATACTCAGCAACAAAAGTTTCTGTGACACCATTTATGTGTATGTTATAAATGACACGCAAAGATCTCAATGCAATCAATATGTTTATTTAACAGGAGAAACACTGACTTTTCAGTGCCAACGTCACTCAAAACGAAAAATGTCATTTTCATGCGTCATGAAGCACTTGTCTGACGTCTAACCAATTGTGACCTTCACACTTAAAATACCGGGTGTGACTTCCTCGTGCCATGATGCAAGCAACGCATCTCCGGCGCATGGACCGAATCAGATGTGCCAGAAATTGCTGTGGGATGTCATTCCAAATCTGACGTAGACGTTGTCGCAATTCCTGGAGTGTAGCTGGCGGGTTATCCAACCGCCGCAAACGTCGATCCATCTCGTCCCAAAGATGCTCGATTGGGGACATGTCTGGGGATCTGGCTGGCCATGGCAGGACATTGACATGTTGTTGCATCAGATACTGCTGTACAATCCTTGCAACGTGTGGTCTGGCGTTATCATGTTGCAGCGTTATTCCGGGACCATGTTGCATCAAAAACGGTACTACCAATGGCCGTAGCACTTCATCGCGATATCTTTGACCTGTCAGATTTCCATCAATAACAAGCAAATCTGTTCTGTTTCTAGCCGTGATCCCTACCCAAATCATGACACTACCACCTCCAAAACGATCAAATTCCTGAACACAGTTGTTGGCATAACGTTCTCCACGTCGACGGTATACACGTAAACGACCATCACATCGGTTAAGCATGAATCTTGATTCATCAGTGAAGAGTACAAGATCCCACTGACGTTGGATCCACCGTCGATGTTGTGCCCACTGTAGACGCAGTCGTCGGTGTTGTACTGTGAGTATTGGACGCCTTGCTGGCCGACGTGGGACAATGCCAAAATGACGGAGACGGCGACGGATTGTCTGTGCAGACAGTCGCCTCAAACCAGGTATCGTTCTTGCAGTTATGGTTGCAGGTTGGAATCGATTTCGGAGATGGGTTGTTCGAATCCAGTTGTCCTGTATGGGAGTGGTTACTCGTGGACGGCCGCTGCGAGGACGGTCTCTGACATGTCTTGTCTGCTGATGACGCTGCCATAAGTTCCAAATGGTGTTTCGGTGGACATTCAGGTGATGAGCAACTTCCCTCTGCGAGGTTCCGGATTCAATCATCCCAATGGCCCTCCACCGATCATTTTCAGACAGTCTTGGCATTTAGAGGGTAGAGTTCCTGATCCGAAATGGCTGTGTTTTCGATAAGTGATGCTTCCGTCGTTCATCAGGCACAATGTGAACATTCCAAAAATTCTCCTCTTTTATTGCCATCCACAAGCATGATTTACGCACATTTTCACGTGCAAAGTCATTTTCTCGCATTTTCATGATTTCCATTTCAATGTTGTGTTTACGTGTACTGTTTCAGTCTGATATCACCATGTATGACAATTTCATAATTGCGTTATGAAAAATAATTAACAATATTGGTGTCACAGAAACTTTTGTTGCTGAGTATATTTCCATTCTTTTTGGTACCAACCCTCCCGCTGGGAATGAGCAGACACCAGTCGGTTTTGGTGACCTAACGGCGGGGGATATAGTCACTTTCGTGACAAACTCTTGTTATTTATTGATCCATTGTCCTCTGTATTAATTTATTATCCTTTAAATCTGTCCATCCATCATCCTATTATTCCTCCATAGTCCTCTGTATTCATTCATTAACCTTTATACACTGTAATGTGAATATAGGCCACTAGATGGCACTCCCGGACGAGCCCCCACTACACAACCTGCTGAAACAATCCTGAAGTGAAATTGCTACCTTGGTCTGACTGAATTTCCCTGGGAAGACCAAACAACGTGAAGAACTTTATCAAAGCCCTCGAGATTGCAGTTGCCTTGATGTTACGTAGAGGTATGGCTTCGGGGAATCTGGTAGATGCACACATGATTGTCAACAAGTACTGATTTCCAGATCTAGTCTTGGGTAATGGACCAACGCAATCAACAATGACCCTAGAGAATGGCTCCCCAAATGCTGGGATAGGCTGCAATGGAGCTACAGGTGGGTCTAACTGGTGTTTTCCAACTACCTGACAAGTGTGACAGGTTTTGCAAAAGTTGGAAACGTCTTTCCGAAGCCCAGGCCAAAAGAAGTGTTTCATGATCTTATTAACAGTCTTGTTAACACCAAGATGACCTCCTAAAGGTAAACTATGAGCCATTGTTAAGATCTCATTCCTATAGACCTTCGGAACAACAATTTGCCTGACCACTGCCCAATCTGCATTGGCAGGGATATCAGGAGGGCGCCACTTCCGCATCAACACACCATCCTTGAGATAATACCCAACTGGAACTGCGTCTATTTCTTTATCAGGAAGGGCTCTCCTCTTTAGTACACAAATTTCAGGATCATTAGTTTGCTCCTCAATCAACCGCTTTCTGGACAGAGACAAGTCTCCAGACACATCAGAATCACCAGACCCATCCGGCTGGCTGAATAGAGAACTGATAAAAGTATCTGATAAGTCCTCAAACGGAGAAACCATAGTAGGCCAATCAGAGTCATGAGGCGAACCACCTGAGTCCTGACTATTCAATGTACTGGACGGCACCACAACATCATCTTCTTTAGCCTTCTTGGCCATGGCACGAGTCACTGCGCAAGAAGGATACAGAGATGGGTCCTCATCCCCATCTTCAGTGCTCGGCTGTGAAGTAAGATGTACAGGGGGAACTACTTTGCCCCCAGCCAGGTCATTGCCTAGCAACAGAGAAACACCCTTTATAGGTAGACTTGACATAAGTCCCACCTTTACCTGTCCTGTAACTAAATCTGACTTCAAGAATATAGAGCGCAGGGGTACAGATACAGTCCTCCCTTCAATACCTTGTACAAGTATGAAATCCCCTGAAGCGGTCTCATCACGTAACTCCAAGGAGTCCATCAACAAAAGTGACTGAGAAGCTCCGGTATCCCTTAGGATATATATGGGGACAGGAGTAGTATGCTCATTCAGAGCCACAAATCCCTCTGACACAAATGGAAGAAATTCCTCCCTCACTAAGTCAGCTGTATTAGGCTTTTTAGCCCCACAAGAAGCAGGCAATTTAGCAGATCGGTAATCTACTACAGGGGTTTCTAACCTTGTTTTCACAAAGGCATTTGGTTTGGTATCCTTTTCTTTTTCTTTCTTAGCTTTAAGGAACCAACAGTTAGTTGTAACATGACCAGATTTCTTGCAATAACTGCAAACTAGACCACTTCTGTCACTGTCAGCTTTCACACTTTGATCAGACCTGTTACTGGATTTCTGAGCACCATCACCAGATTTGTCTTTGTCTTTGGGTGAGGAATCTTGGGTATCACCGTAACCCTTTTTCTGAAATTGGGACCATTTATTGTTACTGCTAGACTGAAATTTGGACTTATGAGTGAGAACATATTCATCTGCAAATTTGGCAGCTGATTGCAAGTTCAGTGCTTGCTTCTCATTAAGGTAGGTCTTAACATCATCCTTAACACAGTTCTTGAATTCTTCAACTAACACCATCTCTTTTAGTGAGTTGAAATCATCCTTGACCTCCATAGAAGTACACCAGCGCTCAAAGCAAACCTGCTTCTCATTAGCAAATTCAACATAAGTCTGATTTTCAGATTTCTTCAGACCTCTGAATTTCTGTCGGTAAGCCTCTGGAACCAACTCATAAGCTCTCAAAATAACCTTTTTGACAACCTCATAATCAGAGGAATCATCTGCAGACAAAGCCGAATAGGCTTGTTGAGCTTTACCCTTGAGGACAGTTTGCAACATCAGAGGCCAGTGTTCCTTTGGCCACTGGCAACTCTTTGCTACCTTTTCAAAACACTGGAAATAGTTGTCAACATCCTTTTCTGCAAATGGAGGCACCAGTTTTACCTCCTGACTGGCACAAAATTTATTTTTAGTTTCAATTTTAATTTTTAGTTGCTCCATTTGGAGTCTTTCTTCTCTATCGAATTTCTCTAATTCAAAATCTCTCTGTCTCTGTCTCTCTCTTTCTGCTCTTTCCTCTTTCTCTCTCTCAAATTCTTTGTTTTTCTTCTCTTGCTAATTTTTCTAACTCAAACTGCCTTTGTTTTTCTTTTTCTTCCCTCTCAAATTCTCTTTGTTTCTCTTTTTCCTCCCTTTCTTTTTCTCTTTCTTCCCTTTCTTTCTCTTTTTCCTCCCTTTCTTTTTCTCTTTCCTCCCTTTCAATCTCTAGCATTTTTAATTTAAGTTCCATTTCTATATTTGGATTTTCCACTGGAAACTGTTCCAGATCTCCTGGTGCAAACACATTTTCATCAATGTAATATTCAACTATCTCTCTAGCCAGTCTTGCTTTTCGCATGGCTGGTTTTACCTCTGTCAGCTCCAACTGTCTGCAAATTTCTAGCAGTTCTGTCTTTTTAAAAGACTTCAAAACCCCTACGGTTGGTGATGCCAAGAAATCATCCATTGCTGTTGTCAATATATATCTAGGAAAATTCACAAAAACAATTTCACAATTTGGAATGTTAGATTTTCAATAAATTACTCACACAATGGTCTATCCCGGACCTTGAGCCCCCAATTTGTTATGGCCCCAATTTGTTATTACATTTATAACACAACAGCAACAGCAAGGGATGACAAACACAGTTTTAACAACTAAAACACATTTAATTTTTAACAAAGACACAGACTAATAACAACCTACAACTAAAGACCAAGATTGATAAATAAGAAAAAACAGAAATAATTACAGTCCCTTTTTAGTGGGGTGGCTTGGTGATGTCCTGGATGAAGAAAATGCTCAAACACAGGCAAAGAAATCCACAAAAGAAACGTCACAGGTCTTGAACAGAATGGCAGGTCTGGTCATCTTCTTGCAATTTCTCCTACTACTTTACTGTCTCAATTCTTTTCCTTATATACTCTTTTGCAGACCCCACCCACATTTAGACCTCTTTTTTTTAATTTTCTGAGACTTGCCCCAGACATGTCCAGAACATGTCTAAACATGACTCCAGTCTGAGCTTAACAAAAAAAAGGTAAATACTGCCATCTAGTGGCCTATATTCACATTACAACACACTTTTATCCGTGGGCACTTTAGCGTCTCCTCTTAGCTTGATTTGCACGTTTGGACTGTGGCAGGAGACCAGTGTGTACAGAGTAATCCCGAGTCTACGGTCCGCACTGACAGGCCCCAGGTCAGATTTGAGCCCCGGACCCTGGCTGTGAGGTAGGGGTGCGTTACCTGACACTGTTTCATGCCACTTTAAACTTCTGCCGCCGGGTTTGGATTGCTGTTCTACATGCATATCTAATGTGCTCAAGCAGCCACCAAGCATTAGGAAGCCAATCCGAGGCTGATTTCTTCGCCCGAGGTTTGGTCAAACCTCAAATTTCTCTGACGCAGAAATAAACCGCCGACTCTGCAGGTCCCCCTCCGCTGGGTGAGTTGGAGCACTCTCGGGGGGTCTCTTCAGCAAAGAGCATTCAGGCCATCCTAGCTGGAGTGCTTTTCCCAGAATTTGTGGTGTGTGAAATCACACCCCACCTGCCTTCCCTGTAACTAACAACAACACTGAGCCTCCCTGGGATTCAAGGAGAGGAAGAATTTTAGTGAAAAAGTGCAGCAGTATTGATCCTCCTGGAGTTAGCACTTCAATGCTTTACTCTCCTGCACACTCACCTCCTAATGAGTCTCCAGTCCTGCTGTGCGCCGTCTTGCAAACATTCTTGTGTATATGCTGTATTTATTGGCCACTAGAGGGTGTACTGTAGCAGCATTGCGATCTATACGGCACACCTTTGAGTTCAGCCCAGCCAATCATAAACAAACTGCACATTTCTTTGTCCTTTCATGCATTTTTGTCCCCAACACAAGTTGGACGGGAATGCAGCAGTGAGCGTTATCCTTCTGTCTGTCAACCTGTCGCTGCTTTTCAGGGTCAGAACTCCTAACTCCAGATAAGATGAGATAAGATATACTTTATTGAGCCCCATGGGGTAATTTGTCCTCTGCATTTGACCCATCCTATAGTCAGGAGCAGTGGGCAGCCCCAGAGCAGCACCCGGGATCAACTCCAGTTCTAAAGCCAGTCCCTCGGTCAGGGGTCCTGGTTGGAGTGTTTCTATGATGAATGTTTTTGTGCATCTATCTACTCCTAAACTGATATTTCTCACCGAAATGTACACTACCGGTCAAAAGTTTGAGGACACCAAAATTTTTCCAGTTTTTTAATCGAAAATTATGCAGTTTAATGTCTCATTGTAGTTTGGAATGAAAGCATAGACCAGATAGAACAAATTAACAAAGTTAAAAAAAGAAATCATGGAATCAATTTATAAACCAAAATGTATTTTAAACTTATGACTCAAAGTAGCCACCTTTAGCAGTATAACGGCTGAACACGCTCATGGCATTCTTTCTTCAATGGAAATCAAATATTCTCCGGAAAGTTCTTCCCAACTCTGTTACAGAAGTTCCCATAAATGTGTGGCACTTGTAGGCTGCTTTGCTTTCACTCTTCAGTCCAGTTCAGCCCAAACCGTCTCGATGGGGTTTAAGTCTGGAGACTGTGCTGCGACTCCATGTTTTCAAACTGACCGTCTTGTTCCTTTTCCCTAAGGTACAGCGCCCTCCATAATTATTGGCACCCCTGGTTAAGATGTGTTCTTTAGCTTCTAATAATTCAGTTTTTTTTTCTAAATAATATAGGGCCACAATGAAAAAAAGAGGAAAATCCAACCTTTAATTCTTGTGCATTTATTCAGTTGGAAAAAAAATCCCACATTAAGAAATGATCCTTTGACATCAATCATGTGTGCCACAATTATTAGCACCCCTGATGTTAATACTTTGTGCAACCCCCTTTTGCCAACAAAACGGCAACAGATCTTCTCCTATAATGTTTCACGAGATAGGAGAATACTGAGAGAGGGATTTTGACCATTGCTCTTTGCACAATCTCTCTAAATCATCCAGCGACCTGGGTCCTCTCCTCTGCACTCTCCTCTTCAGCTCACTCCACAGGTTTTCAATGGGGTTGAGGTCTGGGGACTGAGATGGCCATGGGAGGAGCTTGATTCTGTGTCTGGTGAATCATTTCTGCGTAGATTTAGCCACATGTTTAGGGTCATTATCTTGCTGAAAGACCCAGTGACGACCCATCTTCAGCTTTGGGCAGAGGCCACCAGATTTTGATTTAAAATGTCCTGGTATTTCAAAGCGTTCCTGATGCCATGCACCCTAACAAGGTTCCCAGGGCCTCTGGAAGAGAAACAGGCCCACAGCATCACCGATACTCCCCCATACTTCACTGTGGGCATGAGGTGCTTTTCTGCATACTCATCTTTTGTGTTCTGCCAGACACACTTAGAGTGTTTGTTGCCAAAAAGCTCTATCTTGGTCTCATCTGACCAAAGCACATGGCCCCAGTTGAAGTCCCAGTACCGTTTAGCGAACTCCAGACGTTTGCGTTTATGATTGTGAGTGAGAAAAGGTTTTTTCCGTGCATGCCTCCCAAACAGCTTGTTGGCATGTAGATGGCGCCTGATGGTTGTTTTGGAGATTTTGTGGCCCCAAGATGCTACCATTTGTTGCAATTCTTTAACAGTGAGCTTTGGAGAACTTTTTATTTCTCTTACTATCCTCCTCACTGTGTGTGGTGGCAAAATAACCTTGCATCCACGTCCAGGCTTGTTTACCACTGTTCCAGTTGTTTTAAACTTCTTAATGATTCCTCTGACAGTAGATATGGGCAGGTGCAGGCGAGTGGCTATTTTCTTGGAGCCATTGTCTGACTTGTGAAGGTAGACACACATCTGCCTTACTAGAATGGTGTGTTCCTTTGTCTTTCCAATGTTGAAGAGTGGATAAGAGAAATGGCCTCTGTGTCACATCATATTTATACCCCAGGGAACCAGGAAGAAATGAATTACTAATTAATGTTCCTAGATACTCTGATCAACTTTGTAAACTACTGTAGAAATGACAGAAATACTTCAATTACATTTAATTCCTAGGAATTGTTAGGGGTGCCAATAATTGTGCAACAGGTGATTTTATGAAAAATAATTATTTCTTAGTCAGAATTTTTTTTTTCCCTTAAAATTCACTTGAGTTGAAGGTTACATTTTTCTACAATTTTCAGTTTGAGAGTATGCTTCTGAAATAAAAATTTAATTTTAAGGCTTAAAACACATCTTAACCATGACACATCTTAACCATGGGCCAATAATTATGGATGACGCTGCAGTTCTGGCAGAGCTTGGACTCATGTTTTGGGTCATTATCTTGCTGTAGGATGAACCCCTGACCAACTAGGCACACACCAGAGGGCACTGTATGGCGCTACTGAATGCTGTGGTCGCCGTTTTGGTTCAGGGTGTCTTTCACTCTGTAAGTCACTGACCCTGGATCCAGCAAAACAGCCCCAGACCATCACACTTCCTCCTCCATGTTTGACAGTTGATGTCACACACTGAGGAACCATCCTTTCACCTACTCAACAGCGCACAAAAAACCTGGGTCACCTTACGTTTTGTTTAAAACTTCTCACAGTTCACCTCCTACCTTTGTACCATTAAAAGCTATTCGTTGGACTGGAACTGCTTAATTTTCCATAAAAAACTGGAAAAATTGGGGTGTCCTAAAACTTTTGACTGGTAGTGTGTATGGACATGACTTATTGTCTAGATGTGCATGTAAATACTTCCGTCTGTCCTCCTTTCTGTCTGTCTGTCCATACCTCCAACCTGTTTTGTTTCCAGGCCTGATATCATTCATCCCATTGTACTCCAGCTCAGAACTAAACAGTCTAATATTTCTCATTCAAATTTCAAATATGGCTACATCATACTGCAGAGACCTGGACATCTGTGAAAAGTCATGATTAGATTTTAAAGAGGCCGTCCCGTCGCTCGCTAGTTTTCCAGTAAGGCAGGTGCGTGACGCACCGTTTTTGTGTGTTTGCCGACTTCCGCCTGAATGGCGCGTAGAAAGTGTCCTCGGTCAGGGCTGGAGTCGGAAAGGCAAACACGTAAAGTGTGTCCTTAGGTCTGTAGTGCTGCAGGTGACCTGCTGAAGGTTACACACACCTGAATACCTGAACAGAACTAAAAGGAAGGAAATATTTCAGTTTGTCATTAACTGTGCAGATCTGTGTTCTTTACAGGGGGGTCTCCGCGTGGTCAGCCCTTGGAGGACATCAATATCAGGATGTTTAATCCCTTGTCATGTGACTAAAAATATAATAATAATTACATTACAGGCATATCGCTGGTTCTACACAAAGCCCATGGGATGCACCGAGGCGCATACCCCTTAGGAAGGTTTGTCCCATTGAACACATTTCCAAATCCCGACACAATCATAATGAATGAAATGTATTTTGAAAACAATGATTTTATTCCCTGTTTATCGTTGCTCTGGTCAGTGTCGACTGAAACGGCCCCGAGGGTGATTGGCCAGTTGCTGTTGTGACGCTAATGGGTGTGTTTCCTGTGTTCTACAAGGCGAGATTAGCAGGTTAGTGAGGTCTGTTGACCCTAAAGCTGGGGTTTATAACATTATGTAGGTGACTCTCTTGAATGTACCGTGGTAACTTTTGGTGCCTCTGATGGCGAGCTGAGGGTTTATTGAGCCTGGTTTCCCAAACAAAGCCCGGCTAATGTTGAGTGAGCTTTGTAGCTTACCCCTCTGTTCTGGACCGAAAGCTGTAATAATCCCTGAGAACAAACATCACAGCAGCTGTAATGTGCTGGCAGCTAATAAACATTCTTCTCAGTGCTGTCTGTGCATGCGGATTCTGACTGGGCGCTTTGCGACTGCAGTCCATGGATGTGACTAATGAAAAAAGTGCTGATTGGTCACTTTGTGCTTGTTTTCCATGGATGCTACTGCTGATTGGTCACTGTCTGTGTGTTCTCAATGTCTGTGACTGCCCATTGGTCATCTAGCATTTTCTGTGAATGCTGATTGGTCACTTTGCGATTGCCCCCTGTGGATGGGGCAGCTGATTCGTTGTTTTATTGTCTGCTCATACCTGGACCTGACCTTCAGAAACCCTTCTAAAGGCAGCGGTAATAGGAGGTCCCTCTCAGTTTGGCTTCTGTGCCTGAGTCTGGAATCTTGTCTACATCTGTTCATCCGTCTCTCCACCTGTACACCGCCTCTTCCTTATCCGTACTGAGGGACTCACCTGTCTCTGAGTCACCATGGCGACCCTAAAAGAGAAGAGGACCTGTGGCCAGCGATGCACGGACTTCGGACACTTTGTTTGGAACTCTGACGATGGAACCTTCATGGGCAGGACGCCAGAGAAGTGGGGTACGTGTGTATGAGTGTGTGTGTGTGTGTGTGTGTGTTTTTATGTTTCTGCTTGTCTGTGTGTGTGTTTGCATGCATATGTTCATTTGACTTTCTTTGAACGTGTCTTAAGTGCAGTGTTCATGAACTAAACACACATGGTACAGATACAGTTTGGCAAAGGTATGACTCCTCTGTTCAAAGTGTTGTAGCACAGAGTAAAACAGCCGCTCGATGATTTATGGCATCCTGCACATTGCCGACAGCACACAGGTCTGCAGGTTTGAGTCCAGAGTGGTCGTGCTCTCAGTCACCTTGGCCAACAGCCGCTACTGAACGTAAGCATATCAATGTAAGTGCTGATAAAGGCCTTGAAACGCCAAACAACAGGACTGATTTGCGTTCGGAACAAAAGCAGCTAATTGTGCCCTTGCTGTTTGGAGTGAACATTATCTGCGTTTGTGATGTGTCAGTGCGTAGGCCGCTGATAAGAGGACAGATACGGGAGTTTAGATTCCGCTGTCCAATGATTTAAAGGGCACCTTGAACTCGAGCTCAAAAGAGTCAAACCTGATGCACGAACTGAACAGGAGGACTGTGAAGCATCACATTTTTTAACCTCCATCGATTTTGTGGGGACTGAGCACAGTTACCTTGAGCTGTTGAAAACCTATCATGTGGAAACTTGTTTAAAAGAGCTCCCCTGCGGGAGCAGCTCCCCTAACCCTTACCCTCCCCTGCGGGAGCAGCTCCCCTAACCCTTACCCCTCCCCTCCGGCAGCAGCTCCCCTAACCCTTACCCTCCCCTGCAGGAGCGGCTCCCCTAACCCTTACCCTCCCCTGCGGGAGCAGCTCCCCTAACCCTTACCCTCCCCTATGGGAGCAACTCCCCTAACCCTTACCCTCCCCTGCGGGAGCAGCTCCCCTAACCCTTACCCTCCCCTATGGGAGCAACTCCCCTGACCCTTACCCCTACCCTGCGGGAGCAGCTCCCCTAACCCTTACCCTACCCTGCGGGAGCAGCTCCCCTAACCCCTTCCCTCCCCCATGGGAGCAACTCCCCTGACCCTTACCCCTACCCTGCGGGAGCAGCTCCCCTAACCCTTACCCTACCCTGCGGGAGCAGCTCCCCTGACCCTTACCCTCCCCTGCAGGAGCAGCTCCCCTAACCCTTACCCTCCCCTATAGGAGCAACTCCCCTACCCCGTACCCTCCCCTGCGGGAGCACCTCCCCTGACCCTTACCCCTCCCCTGCGGGAGCAGCTCCCCTAACCCTTCCCCTCCCCTGCGGGAGCAGCTCCCCTAACCCTTACCCTCCCCTGCAGGAGCAGCTCCCCTAACCCTTACCCTCCCCTACGGGAGCAACTCCCCTAACCCTTACCCTCCCCTACGGGAGCAACTCCCCTGCCCCTTACCCTCCCCTGCGGGAGCAGCTCCCCTAACCCTTACCCTCCCCTGCAGGAGCAGCTCCCCTAACCCTTACCCTCTCCTGCGGGAGCAGCTCCCCTAACCCTTACCCTCCCCTACGGGAGCAACTCCCCTAACCCTTAGCCTCGGCTACGGGGGCGGCTCCCCTAACCCTCACCCTCCCGTGTGGGAGCAGGTCCCCGCACCCTTACCCTCCCCTGCAGGAGCAGCTCCCCTAACCCTTACCCTCCCCTGCAGGAGCAGCTCCCCTAACCCTTACCCTCCCCTACGGGAGCAACTCCCCTAACCCTTACCCTCCCCTACAGGAGCAGCTCCCCTAACCCTTACCCTCCCCTGCGGGAGCAGCTCCCCTAACCCTTACCCTCCCCTGCAGGAGCAGCTCCCCTAACCCTTACCCTCTCCTGCGGGAGCAGCTCCCCTAACCCTTACCCTCCCCTGCGGGGGCAGCTCCCCTAACCCTTACCCTCCCCTGCGGGAGCAGCTCCCCTAACCCTCACCCTCCCCTGCAGGAGCAGCTCCCCTAACCCTTACCCTCCCCTGCGGGAGCAGCTCCCCTAACCCTTACCCTCCCCTGCAGGAGCAGCTCCCCTAACCCTTACCCTCCCCTGCGGGAGCTCTTTTCAACAAGTTGCCGCATGATAGGTTTTCAACAGCATCTGACTTCGATATTTTACACCATTTAGAAACTGTAGTTGCCTATGGCGCTGAAAGGGTTAATAAGCCCATGTAGAAAAAGGGCGGACAGCGCTTGGGTAATGAAATGACAATAATAGTCTTCTGCTGCTGTCATCCATGGTGAAAATTTTCTATAAAATGCTGTCCATGTTCTTTTGAGAACATATATATGACAGAATATTCTACATGAGGTCTGATGTGAGACGGTCATATCTGGTATAATATCTCAACTCAGGACTGAAATTTCCTCCAATGCGCGAAAAAGCGACCCGTCGTCTTCTGGAATGCTTATGAAAATCTGTGGGAAACTTTTCATCTCATATTTGACACACAATGTTTGGGAGGGTCTGTCTTTAGCATTGTCTTTCACTCTCAAATCTTTAGTTTAATATTTGAAATGCTCTTCAGTGCAAAGTTTAACCTCTTAACTGTCACCTGCATTTTCTCACATTTGGCCCAGATCGGTGTAACACATTTAAACACTCACTGCTCCCAAATCAATGGTTCTATTACACAAAACACTGCATGTCTGTTGTTGCTGTTATGAGTTTTTGTGATAAATATGCAGCTAAATCTTCAATTTTGGGCAAAAAGAAACAAAAAAAAACAGAGGGCAAAAAGGTGGGTAGAAATTAAATCCTGAACAGCCCAGATTTCAAATGGTATATCATTTGCCTGGATTGTTTGAGGATTTAAGTCATAGTTTACAAATGAAGGATTCAAAATTTGTTTGAAAATTCCATTGGGCCCTAATTAGGGCCCAGTGACATTTAATCGGTGTTAAACTCCTGCCATCAAAGGGTCAGTAATTAGCATATCTTATTCATTGCAGATTCATTTTTTGCCGACAGACAGTTTCCGCCAATGATTTTCACACTGTATTATGCACTTTTTTTCCAAAACACGACAAGCGCCATGACCCTTTTTCGCACAAATCGCAATACGTCCCATCAACCAATCAGAGGCCACTGATGACCTGCGGTTTTCCAGCATTTCAGCTCCAGTTTGCACCTGCACTGCACGATAACTCCCCTCCCCCGCCCTCCTAATCTCACCTGTTTAACAATCAACTCTGTATTTGCTGAATAACTAAGACCAATGCATATCCTGTCATGAATAAAAATGATCACGACGAAGTGATTGCCTATTTGCTACATCATTGTAATTAATTTGACATCGCAATGATAGCAATTATCCGAGTAAATGCAGAAAATTTGATTCTTTTTTTGTTAATTTGGATTTTTTGCATTCATTCCGATTATTGCCATCCAAATTAGTTTAGTAAAAACTAGTCAACTAGTTCTGGATTTGATTTCTTTTTTTTTTTTTTTTTTGGCTTATTATCTTGTAGCAGTTTGTCTATGAAGTTTAACACATGAAACTCCCCCCTCGTTGAACCAGAATCAGTGATTTTTCTTAAAACTGTGGAAATGGATAAATAGGATTTAGAGCTGAAGTCTACATTTACTCAGTCTGTACACAGTACATTGGTGCTCATGCTTGGTTTTAGGGTGAACAAGTGCGTGTGACGTGTTTCACTCGACTGAGGCCTGGTGATATGAGTAAATCTGGATGATGTTCCTGTTTAGTCCCCCTGTAATCTCTCCTCTCGGCTCACCTCAGCATCAGCAGCTTCCTTTTCCTCTCTTACAGTGTACATCAGCCTGTACTACGTGGCGTTCTACGTCGTCATGACGGCGCTCTTCTCCCTGGCCATCTATGTGATGATGTACACGCTCAGTCCCTACGCTCCTGATTATCAAGATCGATTATTATCGCCGGGTGAGGAGCGAACAACGCCAGTATCCACTCTATGAGAGTGACAAAATTGGCAATAATAACAATATCATCAGTCCTGTGTAATCCTTAACCTCTCTAAATCTGGATGTATTGGCATGATCAGTTGATAGGAATTTCACCTAGCAATTTCCATTGTTTCCATCAAAAGTTCTTTTGAAATGTATGAAAAATAATATATAATAATGTACAATGATAATAATGATGATAATGACACAGTTCATTGAACTCAGAGAACTGGGGCAAATAGACTGTAAGCTATTTTACATTCTCTCTCTCTCTCTCTCTCTCTCTAGGGGTTATGGTATGGCCGGATACGTACGGAGAGGATGATATCGAGATCACCTTCAACAGGTCAGACAAGAAGAGCTGGAGCAGGATGTCCAACTGCCTGCAGAAGTTCCTGAGGCGTGAGTGCTGATAATGATCACATGCTCAGAGGCAGCCAACCAGAGCTCTGTCTCCATGCATGTGGCTGATCAGATCCATAGATATATATAAACACTAGATGGCTCAAGGCAGAGTCGGCAGCGTCGTCACCGGTCGGCCATCTTTGGACATCTTAGGGACTGCTCCGGTGCGCTGTGCTGTAGTCGGAGGTAAGGTGGATGATTTTACTCGCTTTAATACTCGTAACTCGCTGAATTCTTGATGGATTTACAAACGGATTGGGTTATTACAAACCTTAATGTACTTTTTATATTGAATTCAATGGTTTTAATTATTCTTAAAATGCAGTTAAATAACTACATCTCCGATGTTTACCCGACAAACCAAGCCGTTTGTTTGAAAATCAGTCGAGAATTTGGGAGAGTTGAGCAATTTACAGTTATTTATAAGTCGGTGCTCCATTGGCTGTAATGTTATGAGTGATCGAGCAGCCCTGTCCCAAGATGGCCGCCCTGTGACGACGTTACTTCACATTGGCTCGCAGCGTGCTTGAGCCATCTAGTGTTTATGTATATCTATGATCAGATCAACGTCTCTGCCAGCAGCCAATCATTAAAGTGCATCTGTATAGTTAGCCAATAACAGGAAGGTATCCGAATAAGCTGTGGGGTCAAAGATCCTTAATACTTAAGTATAACTACCAGCTTTCACCTGCTCTGATTACCTGGCTTACTTATGTGACGTGTTACTGAATCTTGATTAAATAACTGATTTAAAATGCCCTGCATTAGCTTTGCTGTGAAAATAACTGTAACGGTGTTCCGTGGTGAGCGAATTACTGCCACTATTCAGTTTGAAAGTCAGTTTTAGTCGTAGTTCAAAATCACCTGGGATTATGTCTGACTTTACTGGATCCTGACAATCAAAGCAGGTGTAATGTGTTAACCCTTTGAGCGCCAAAAACATTTTCAAGTAATTAAAAATTTCATTTATCCTGAGCTGTTGAAAACCTATCATGTGGCAACTTGTTTAAAAGAGCTCCCCTAACCCGTACCCTCCCCGGTGGGAGATCTTTTAAACAAGTTGCCACATGATAGGTTTACAACAGCATCTGACCTTGATATCTTACATCATTGGGCAACTATAGTTGCCCACGGCGCTGAAAGGGTTAAGTTTGTTCTCTCTCTCTCTCTCTCTCTCTCTCTCTCTCTCTCTCTCTCTCTCTCTCTCTCTCTCTCTCTCTCTCTCTCTCTCTCTCTCTCTCTCCAGCCTATAACAGCAGTGTGCAGGAGCTCTGGGACAGTCACACCTGCACGAAGGGTAAATACTTCATACAGCACGAGTACTCTGCTCCGCACCACACTAAGTGGTCGTGCGCCTTCTCTAAGGAGATGCTGGGTAACTGCTCCGGCCTGCAGGACCCAACCTTTGGCTACGCCGAGGGTAACCCCTGCGTCATCATCAAGATGAACCGAGTACGTCCACCAGCCAAAACCAAACAAAAACATGAAAATATGACGCTGTAGTTTGGGTTGTGAGTTTTTGGACAGTGATGGCCGATAAAAATGGCCGATATTTGTGCAGTTTGCATGAGGTGAATGTTACAATACTGCATATTGAAGCTGTCGATCTCAACCTTTGAACTTTGACCTCATGATCATGCACTCGAGCGCAGAGCTAAAATGCTAATTCTGGTCGCTGACCAAATACTTACAATCACTACTGAAACTCAGTGCGAAACACAGCGAGGCGTGTTGCACAGAGGTCAGTTTGGAGAGGTTTGATTTTTGATTGTGGATTTTCAGGTTTAATGGTGTTTCTGAAGTTTATCTGAAAGGTTTTGGGATTATGCATAACATATTTGGGAATTAAAAGCACTGATACCCAGGTCTGTGACGCATTGAAATGCACAGTGTTTATTTGCACTCAAGGACTGAAGGAATACGTCCATTTGCGCTTTTCTCAGGTCATTAGCTTCATGCCTGGCATCGGGACTGGTCTGACTCCATACGTGAACTGCACTGTGCTGGTGAGTCAATGAAAAAATGGCTTCCATTTTGAATTGCATCATACTGCCCTTGAGAGTCAGAGATAAAATGGCTTCCATTGTGAACTGTGCCAGACTGCACATCATATAGAAATCAAAACTGCCTCTGCCTCTTTTACCATTATGGGTGGCAACTTCACAATGCGGCAAATATCTATCCAGCTGAAATCGTCAAAAATAGGATATTTAATAATATTATGAATATGTGGTAATGTTTAGGGTTAGAGTTAGACCATTATGTGCAACACATTCCTCTCATATTAATAAGAATAATTCATCTGCTTTGATTACTTTAGCTGTGTAGCTAATACTGACATTTCAAAGTCTCCACCCAAGATGGTAAAAGAGACACATCCTGTTTTAATGTATGTATACTGCACCGTACTGCACAGTGCATTTAATGTATGTATACTGCACTGTACTGCACAGTGCATTTAATGTATGTATACTGCACCACACTGCACAGTGCTTTTAATGTATGTATACTGCACCATACTGCTCAGTGCTTTTAATGTATGTATACTGCACTGTACTGCACAGTGCATTTAATGTATGTATACTGCACCACACTGCACAGTGCTTTTAATGTATGTATACTGCACCATACTGCTCAGTGCTTTTAATGTATGTATACTGCACTGTACAGCACAGTGCTTTAAATGTATGTATACTGCACTGTACAGCACAGTGCTTTTAATGTATGTATACTGCACTGTACACCACAGTGCTTTTAATGTATGTATACTGCACTGTACAGCACAGTGCTTTAAATGTATGTATACTGCACCGTACTGCACTGTGCATTTAATGTATGTATACTGCACCACACTGCACAGTGCTTTTAATGTATGTATACTGCACCGTACTGCACAGTGCTTTGAATGTATGTATACTGCACCGTACAGAACAGTGCTTTTAATGTACGTATACTGCACCGTACTGCACAGTGCTTTTAATGTATGTATACTGCACCGTACTGCACAGTGCTTTGAATGTATGTATACTGCACCGTACAGAACAGTGCTTTTAATGTATGTATACTGCACCGTACAGCACAGTGCTTTTAATGTATGTATACTGCACCGTACTGCACAGTGCTTGTAATGTATGTATACTGCGCCGCACTGCACAGTGCTTTTAATGTATGTATACTGCACCGCACTGCACAGTGCTTTTAATGTACGTATACTGCACAGCACTGCACAGTGCTTTTAATGTATGTATACTGCACCGTACTGCACAGTGCTTTTAATGTATGTATACTGCACCGTACAGCACAGTGCTTTTAATGTATGTATACTGCACCGTACTGCACAGTGCTTTTAATGTATGTATACTGCACCGTACTGCACAGTGCTTTTAATGTATGTATACTGCACCGTACTGCACAGTGCATTTAATGTATGTATACTGCACCGCACTGCACAGTGCTTTTAATGTATGTATACTGCACCGTACTGCACAGTGCTTTTAATGTATGTATACTGCACCGTACAGCACAGTGCTTTTAATGTATGTATACTGCACCGTACTGCACAGTGCTTGTAATGTATGTATACTGCGCCGTACTGCACTGTGCATTTAATGTATGTATACTGCACCGTACTGCACAGTGCATTTAATGTATGTATACTGCACCGCACTGCACTGTGCATTTAATGTATGTATACTGCACCGTACTGCACAGTGCATTTAATGTATGTATACTGCACCGCACTGCACTGTGCATTTAATGTATGTATACTGCGCCGCACTGCACAGTGCTTTTAATGTATGTATACTGCACCATACTGCACTGTGCATTTAATGTATGTATACTGCACCGTACTGCACTGTGCATTTAATGTATGTATACTGCACCGTACTGCACAGTGCATTTAATGTATGTATACTGCACCGTACACCACAGTGCTTTTAATGTATGTATACTGCACCATACTGCACTGTGCATTTAATGTATGTATACTGCACCGTACTGCACAGTGCATTTAATGTATGTATACTGCACCGTACTGCACAGTGCATTTAATGTATGTATACTGCACAGCACTGCACAGTGCTTTTAATGTATGTATACTGCACCGCACTGCACAGTGCATTTAATGTATGTATACTGCGCCGCACTGCACAGTGCTTTTAATGTATGTATACTGCACCATACTGCACTGTGCATTTAATGTATGTATACTGCACCGTACTGCACTGTGCATTTAATGTATGTATACTGCACCGTACTGCACAGTGCATTTAATGTATGTATACTGCACAGCACTGCACAGTGCTTTTAATGTATGTATACTGCACCGCACTGCACTGTGCATTTAATGTATGTATACTGCGCCGCACTGCACAGTGCTTTTAATGTATGTATACTGCACCATACTGCACTGTGCATTTAATGTATGTATACTGCGCCGCACTGCACAGTGCTTTTAATGTATGTATACTGCACCGTACTGCACTGTGCATTTAATGTATGTATACTGCACCGTACAGCACAGTGCTTTTAATGTATGTATACTGCACCGTGCAGCACAGTGCTTTTAATGTATGTATACTGCACCGCACTGCACTGTGCTTTTAATGTATGTATACTGCGCCGCACTGCACAGTGCTTTTAATGTATGTATACTGCACCATACTGCACAGTGCATTTAATGTATGTATACTGCACCGTACTGCACTGTGCATTTAATGTATGTATACTGCACTGTACTGCACTGTGCATTTAATGTATGTATACTGCACCGTACTGCACAGTGCATTTAATGTATGTATACTGCACCGTACTGCACTGTACATTTAATGTATGTATACTGCACCGTACTGCACAGTGCTTTTAATGTATGTATACTGCACCGTACTGCACAGTGCTTTTAATGTATGTATACTGCACCGTACTGCACAGTGCATTTAATGTATGTATACTGCACCGTACTGCACTGTGCATTTAATGTATGTATACTGCACTGTACTGCACTGTGCATTTAATGTATGTATACTGCACCGTTCTGCACTGTGCATTTAATGTATGTATACTGCACCCTACTGCACAGTGCTTTTAATGTATGTATACTGCACCGTACTGCACTGTGCATTTAATGTATGTATACTGCACCGTACTGCACTGTGCATTTAATGTATGTATACTGCACCGTACTGCACAGTGCTTTTAATGTATGTATACTGCACAGCACTGCACAGTGCTTTTAATGTATGTATACTGCACCGTACTGCTCAGTGCTTTTAATGTATGTATACTGCACCGTACTGCACAGTGCATTTAATGTATGTATACTGCACCGTACTGCACTGTGCATTTAATGTATGTATACTGCACCGTACTGCACAGTGCATTTAATGTATGTATACCGCACCGTACTGCACTGTGCATTTAATGTATGTATACTGCACCGTACTGCACAGTGCTTTTAATGTATGTATACTGCACCGCACTGCACTGTGCATTTAATGTATGTATACTGCACCATACTGCTCAGTGCTTTTAATGTATGTATACTGCACCGTACTGCACAGTGCATTTAATGTATGTATACTGCACCGTACTGCACTGTGCATTTAATGTATGTATACTGCACCGTACTGCACAGTGCATTTAATGTATGTATACTGCACCGTACTGCACAGTGCATTTAATGTATGTATACTGCACCGTACAGCACAGTGCTTTAAATGTATGTATACTGCACCGTACAGCACAGTGCTTTTAATGTATGTATACTGCACCGTACTGCACAGTGCATTTAATGTATGTATACTGCACAGCACTGCACAGTGCTTTTAATGTATGTATACTGCACCGTACTGCAAAGGGCTTTTAATGTATGTATACTGCACCGTACAGAACAGTGCTTTTAATGTATGTATACTGCACCGTACAGCACAGTGCTTTTAATGTATGTATACTGCACCGTACTGCACAGTGCATTTAATGTACGTATACTGCACCGTACAGCACAGTGCTTTAAATGTATGTATACTGCACCGTACAGCACAGTGCTTTTAATGTATGTATACTGCACCGTACTGCACAGTGCATTTAATGTATGTATACTGCACAGCACTGCACAGTGCTTTTAATGTATGTATACTGCACCGCACTGCACAGGGCTTTTAATGTATGTATACTGCACCGCACTGCACAGGGCTTTTAATGTATGTATACTGCACCGTACTGCAAAGGGCTTTTAATGTATGTATACTGCGCCGCACTGCACAGTGCTTTTAATGTAGGTATACTGCACCGTACTGCACAGTGCTTTTAATGTATGGATACCGTGCCGCACTGCACAGTGCTTTTAATGTATGTATACTGCGCCGTACAGCACAGTGCTTTTAATGTATGTATACTGCACCGCACTGCACAGTGCTTTTAATGTATGTATACTGCACCGTACTGCACAGTGCTTTTAATGTATGTATACTGCGCCGTACAGCACAGTGCTTTTAATGTATGTATACTGCACCGTACTGCACAGTGCTTTTAATGTATGGATACCGTGCCGCACTGCACAGTGCTTTTAATGTATGTATACTGCGCCGTACAGCACAGTGCTTTTAATGTATGTATACTGCACCGTACTGCACAGTGCTTTTAATGTATGTATACTGCGCCGTACAGCACAGTGCTTTTAATGTATGTATACTGCGCCGTACTGCACTGTGCATTTAATGTATGTATACTGCACCGCACTGCACAGTGCTTTTAATGTATGTATACTGCACCGCACTGCACAGTGCTTTTAATGTATGTATACTGCACCGTACTGCACAGTGCTTTTAATGTATGTATACTGCGCCGTACAGCACAGTGCTTTTAATGTATGTATACTGCACCGCACTGCACAGTGCTTTTAATGTATGTATACTGCACCGTACTGCACAGTGCTTTTAATGTATGTATACTGCGCCGTACAGCACAGTGCTTTTAATGTATGTATACTGCACCGTACTGCACAGTGCTTTTAATGTTTGTATACTGCACCATACTGTACAGTGCTTTTAATGTATGTATACTGCACTGTACAGCACAGTGCTTTTAATGTATGTATACTGCACCATACTGCACAGTGCTTTTAATGTATGTATACTGCACCGCACTGCACAGTGCTTTTAATGTATGTATACTGCACTGTACAGCACAGTGCTTTTAATGTATGTATACTGCACCATACTGCACAGTGCTTTTAATGTATGTATACTGCACCGCACTGCACAGTGCTTTTAATGTATGTATACTGCACCGTACTGCACAGGGCTTTTAATGTATGTATACTGCATCATACGGCACTGTGCTTTTAATGTATGTTTACTGCACCGTACTGCACAGTGCTGGCGCCAGCTGAAATAGCCACCATTTTGTGCAACACTACTCTGGGCAACGGAAAATTGTGAATATTGCCATCAACTTCTCCCCACTGAAGTGCTGATGTGGGCTACAAACTGAATGATTCAATTCTGCAATTAGATGGACATCGACTGAAAATTCTGTTTGATTCAATTTTGAGATCTAAACCTTGTTGGATGAGACTTTGAACTTCATGTCTGATGGTTGTTAATGCTAGCAGTGACTTGCTAGCAATGATTATGGAGTGTCCTTACAGTCCTAACAGCATTAACAGTGTGTGTGTGTGTATGTGTGTGTGTGTGTGTGTGTGTGTGTGCTCGCGTGAAAACAGCATGGCAAAGATAGTGTGAAAGACATGGAGTACTTCCCGACCAACGGCACCTTTGACCTCTCGTACTTTCCGTACTACGGCAAGTTGGCCCAGGTAAGAACACACAACCACACCTGCTCCTTCAGTCAACATTGATTGGTCCGTTACTCCTCCAATCATGCCCCTGTTCTGTAGCAGTCATACTCAATTTGCATACATTCAGACCAAAGCTGTAAAATCCAGGATCTTTCTGGAAAAGTCCTGCTCCATATTCTGCTCCACCCACCAGGATTTGCTCATTAGCCACATTAGCCACACCTGTCTGTCCAGCGGCAGGGGAGAGCACAGGAGAGAAATGATGCAACAGGACTTTTATACTCTGACTCTGGGAATTAACAACCCTGACGCAGAGCCCAATGCCTCTTACCAGCTACAAAAACACGCAATCTTACACACGCACTCAATCATATAACATTTTGCTCTATTAAGATTCCATTTGCACTTCAGGAGTTTGTATGTACTCCTGGAGTGTTTGTGTATTGCAGGACTGCATCTGTACTGTGGCAGTGTGTCTGCGCTGACCTCATTTCCTCTTTCAGCCCACCTACAGAAACCCGCTGGTGGCGGTGAAGTTCTACATGGTACCGAAGAAGACGGTTAAGATCCAGTGCAGAGTGGTGGCGGATAATATCGCATACCAGAACATCCACGACCCGTACGAGGGCAAAGTGGTGTTCTATATAACGGTGCAGTAATCCTGCCCACTTGGTGGGACACTACAGTCAGACAGTGTCAGTGCTGTTAATATAGTAGAGTCAGTCTGTCTGTTGGGAGAGGATTTGGCGCTTGAATCAGTTTGGTCGCTCAGCAGACTGTAGTGTTGGTCAGGTCAGTGTCACACCAATTACTCCACAGTTCCATGTGTGTATCACGCTCCTAATGTCGCTTTCTAGTGTAGCCATATGGCCCTAACAGTGTGTACCTGCAACGTCTCGCCTGTGTGGATTGTTTCTTGACAGATAAAAACTTTACAGCTATTTAGTGATTGTTTTTATCAATATTTTATTTTTATTTTATTTCTTGTCTGTGGGGAGAGGTAGTAATGTCATTAAAATAACTTGGAATTAACATTATTTAAAGGCCTAGTTAGTCTTTTTGTGGGAAATCACGAACACCTTCAGTTCTGAAACATTACAGCAGGGGGCTCTACACTGAAAATTCTGCACATCACTCCTACATCCAAATACTTCCCTCAATCATTTCAGCACCACGTGCCATAATTCGAGGAATTTGATTGTGATTGTTGCAATGTTGAGGGAAAATTTACAAAAAAAAAATGTGTCCTCATAATATAATGTAAATTACTTTTGTAGAGCTGAATACAAATCTACCAACAGTCCAAAATATTGATTATTATAATAAAAAGAATTTCTTTTCGAAGTAACGGTCCAAAGTGATATTTTCCGTTCGGCAGTGGATTGTATGAATGGTGTCATGAGTCTCGTGGCGTCTCTACATGTCAGTGCAGTGTGGCAGTTTTCATCGAGTGTTTGTACGTGATATTATCTGATGCCTCAGTGTTATCTCACCTTAGCTGTTTGTAATGGCTGAGATTGCATTCTGCAGCCGGCCCACGAGGCCCGTGTTCACCCTTCATTTACTCTGACACATCAGTCCAACACCATACCGAGTTAAACCATCTGTCCTGCACGCTACATGTGTGACAGTTCCTGATACTGCCACAAGGGGAGCTGTTGTGCAGCCTCCTCCCTCACCTGTAGCGTATTGGGGTGCAGCACCTTTAACTGTACTTCATACGGGAAACTACATCTGCACTGTACACCTGGTGACTCCACCTGCCCATGGGCACTCAACAGAGAGACAGACAGACAGACAGACAGACAGACTGGCCTATGGTAAAGCAAGTCCAGTCGTATCCTGAAAGGACTGGTGTAAGCAGAGGTTTCTTTTGCCATGTGCTAACATTGCTCTCATCAAGTAACTGAGGAGGAGCTGATTTGTTGAATTAGATGTGTGTACAGGCGTAGCACTCTTGCTCAGCTATGCACCTTCAGATTGTATATAACAGGGGTCCCCAGTCTTTCCCAGAAAGGGCCGGTGTGGGTGCAGTGGTCAAGTAGGCTTGACTTGAGATCGTAAGGTCCTGTGTTCAAGCCCCGGCCACAGCCTTCGCGGTGTGTTCTTGGGCAAAACACTTCACTCCCACACTCCACGCCTCACTCCACCCAGGTGTATAAATGGATACCAGCAAAAGCTGGGGGGAGTACCTGCGGTGGACGGGCATCCCATCCAGGGGGAGTAGTAATACTCCTAGTCGCTTCATGCCACAAAAACCGGGATTAAGCACATGGGCCACGAGGCTCGAATAGGCCTCTCTTTCCAGGGGTTGATTAGTAGCATCAGGACTGTAGCTGCTTAGCTGCAATGAAAGTCTGCACCCACACCGGCCCTTTCTGGGAAAGATTGGGGACCCCTGGTATATAGGGTCAGGCGTCTGACCTTTAACCTTTAACTTAAGAATTAGACATTGGCTCAGTATCTCAAGTGCCAATAAAATCAGAAGGAAGGCAATTAGCATAAAAACACAATGACTGACGGCCCAAATATTTTATTTAACAAGTTTATGTCCTAATTAACTGATGCTGCTCATGAGTGTGTGTGTGTGTGTGTGTGTGTGTGAGAGAGAGAGAGTATGTGGTTGTGTTTGTGCACATGTTTATGAGTAACACACACTATGAGGGCAGTGTCATATATCTCAGTGTGTGAGTGTGTGTGAGTGTGTGCACATGTTTAGAGTTAACACGCACACACTCGATGCAGGCAGTGTCACACGTGTCTCTGTTCCATACCCCACTCCAGCAGGGGCGGAGTTTGAGGTTTGTTGTTTGGGGCGGGATTATTTGGGGGCGGGGTTTGTGGTTTCTGAGACTTCATGGTTTCCTGGATCCAGGGCAGGAAGCGGTCGACGCGGGTGAAGATGCCGTAGTAGCCCGGCGTGGTGCAGCCGCGGCCCCAGGCCACCAGGCCGGTGAGGAAGGCCGTGTCTCGGTAGCGCGTCACCAGCGGACTCCCATCATCCCCCCAGCAGGACAGGTGGGGTCCCTGCATGTACCCGGCACAGAACATGCTGGCCGTCAGGTTCACGCCGCTCCTCAGGCTGCACTCGGGGGCGGGGATCAGCAGCACCTCCAGGCGACGCAGGACAGGCGAGGGCAGGGGGGCGGGGCGGGGCGGGGCGGGGGGGCGTTCCCTCCGACGGTCAGCCCGCCCCAGCCACTCAGAGTGGAGTAGCGGACGGCGAAGAGCTCATGCTGGGAGAAGCTGTGCTCCGGCAGGCACACGGGCACCACTGCCTCCGAGAACACCACCGGCTCCCCCAACCGCAGCAGAGCGATGTCGCTATCGCCCGACGCCACGCTGTACTGAGCATGTGCGATGACCTCCGATACAGGAACTCGCTGCTCTGTCCCCTCCACAACACTCAGATCAGTCTCTCCTGCAGGAGTGAATTACACACACACTCAAGCACTTTGCTTTAACACACATTCTCTCAAACACACACACACACTGCAGTTAACCACACACACACACACACACACACACACACACTCAAGCACTGTGCTTTAACACACACACACACACGCACACTGCAGTTAACCACACACACACACACACACACATCCACTGCACTTACAGACACACACACATACACTGCACTCACGTACAGACACACTGATGCACGTGGTACTTTTGCACACACAAATTGAACTTAAGAATGCATTGAGTTCCTGTATCAGATGTAAAACACTAATTTCTAAAATCTTGGCACATCAAGTTTTAAAAAATGCAAATAAAATCAAAAATGAGTGATTTGATTAGGCCAACCATCCACTGCTGTATTTAAACACAACAGTAGCACATTACTGTGGTCATGTGAGTCCAAACCATCCTCCGGTGTTGATGGTTAAAGGACGGTGTTGGGGCTGACAGTGTTTGGCTGCGTTCAGGGTGGATAAAAGGGGGAATGAAGGGTAAAAAAGTGAAATATACTGCTGTAAAGCCCTGACAGCTGCGCAGCTGAAGGTCTGCAGACTGCAGGAATGGGTTTGACCAGCAGGTGTCCTCAGTGCGCCAGTGCTAATAGAGTCTGAAAGACATGGTGACGTCACGCAGGCATAAACAGTCTACTGTGCCGACTTTTTTGGCCCTGTTGCAGTCATCACATTGTGTTGTATATTTGCAATAAGCAATTGAATTCACATTCGGACATCAAATAAGGTGCCGCACTGTTTTCAGTTGGGTGAACGGATATTGCAAACCAGTCCTTTTCATTTAACCCTTTGAGTGCTGAATACATTTTCAAGGAATTAAAAATGCAGTTGTTCTGAGCTGTTGAAAACCTATCATGCGGCAACTTAATGGCTCCCAAACAAGCTGCCACATGATAGGTTTTCAACCGTGTCTGATTTGGATATCTTGCATCATTGGGTAACTATAGTTGCCCACGGCGCTGAAAGGTCTAATTTGCATTTTCCATGATGTGCCAGTTGTTAGGGAACTGGGGTGTATTCCGGTGCTCTGTCAGATACAGGAGATTTTCTGCTCAGGCGTTCGGACTCAGTACCTGCCACCACCGTCAGGCTGCTCCTATCTCTGTTGTGCACGCAGTGGGCAGCTGTGATGACCCAGCCAGGCTGCAGCAGGACCCCACCGCACAAACTCACACCTTTGTGCTCCAAAAGAACCTGGGAAACAACCCAACCCCAACCACTGTTCATAAAAACAACCCAACCAGAACTGCTGCTCATTAAAAACCCAACCAGAAACACTACTCATGAAAACAACCCAACCCCGATTGCTTCTCATAGAAACAACCCAACCCTGACTGCCACTCATAAAAACAACCCAACCACAACCACTGCCCATCAAAACCACCCAACCCTGACCACTGTCAAGTGTTTCTTTCTTTCTGTGGGTAACTTGAAATTTAATGTTTTGCACTGTGTGTAATTCTATTACTAGTGCTCTCCTCTGTCTCTGTGTAACTTTGTGTTACTCCAGGCTCAGTGCTCATCTTCCTCTCTGAAACTCAGGGGTTACTACTGTCTTCTGTTTAACTTTGAGTCAGCTTCCTTTCTTTCTCTGTCACTCAGTGTTTTATTGCTTTTCTCTCTCAGTAATTCTGCAGTAAATCCTGTCCTCTTTCTGTAACTCTAGGTTTAGTGCTTTTCTCACTCTTTAACTTTAGGTAAGAGTTCTGCTCTGGGTTTAGTGTGGTAAGTTTGGCGTAAGTGCGGCAGGCAGGCAGCTGTGTTTACCTGCCAAGGACAGTGGCCTTTGGGACACTGGTTTCCACCCACAATCCTGACTTCTGATTGGACGGTCTGATTTTCTGCACTGAGCTGAGGGATTTTACCACAGGGATACTGCACTGTGAAAGACACCGGAAGGCAGGACTGTGAATGACGGGCAGTTTTCGATTGACAGACAGCCGCCTCATTGGCGTGTTTCTGAGTGACCCCACCCCATGCAGGCTCCAACCCCTCCTCACCCTGAGCGATGCAGTCCTTGCCGTTGTCGCCGAGCACGTAGCCCTCAGCACAGGAACATCTGCGGTGGGGGTCGAAGTTGTCACAGAACTGCTCACATCCCCCATTAAAGTATAGACACTTCAAAGTGTCCTCAAAAACTGTGAGAGAGAGGTGTTGGGTTAAAGAGTTGGATGTGAACTTATAACGTGAGGCATTGGGTTTTAGAGCTAGGCGCTAAGATATAGCACGAGATATCACATATTACAGATATCAGATTATAGTATGAAATGTTGGGTACTAAACTGTGCAGTGTTAGGATATAAAGTTAGGTATAAAGTTATGGTGTCAGGAGTTGAGCCATGGTGTTAAGTTATACTAGAAGGTGTTGGGTTACAGAGTTATGTTCTAGATATGAGGTGTTGGGTTATAGAGTTAGATGTTAGGTATGAGGTGTTGGGTTATAGAGTTAGATGTTAGATATGAGGTGTTGGGTTATAGAGTTAGGGTTAGATATGAGGTGTTGGGTTATGGAGTTAGGGGTTAGATATGAGGTGTTGCGTTATACAGTTTGAGGTTATGCATGAGGCGTTGGGTTGCAGGCACACCTTCCTGGCAGTACTTCCCCTCGAAGCCCTCAGGGCACTGGCACTGGTAAGACTGCTGCATGTAGATGCAGGTGCCATTATTCTTACAAGGATTCGCCAGGCATGGATCGCAACCTTGGACAGAGATCAATGTTCAACACAAATATCTCCCCCAGTTCACACAAGTGCCAGTGGAGGGACTTGATCAAACTCTCTTACTTGCAAAGTACTGAATAAAGCATAGCCATAAGTATTTGGACGGAGTGACCTCTTGAAATCTCTGAAAATCCCTACTTGGTCCACACGATATGGATGTGTAAACCCGAAGCTGAGAGCCTCTCCAGAAACCTCATAGTCATTGCTAAAAAAAAAAAAAAAAAAGAAAGAAAGCTTTTGCATAAAATAAAATCGGGATTTTCCTGCCACCCTCTCTGTCTTATACCACACTCACCATTCACACAGCATGTGATAGGCTGTATAGCCCCATCCACCAGGGCCGGATTATGGGGGGTCTGGGCCCCGGGGCCAGGAGTTTGCAAAGGCCCCCCCACCCCCCACCCCCGCACCAACCTACCGTACCGAAGGTTTCTTTCTGCTCTTCCTTCTTACAAAGTCGTCCACTAACTCATCAAAGTTGAGCTGTGGAACAAACTCTGATTCTATTGCTATAAGGGAGAGTGAATTCAACTGATTTTGGCACATTTTCACCCTGAGCTCATTTTTAATTCGAGCCAGTCTGGAGAATGACCGTTCCCCTTCAGTTTGTTATTGGCCGGGTCAACAACAGTCTGAGTGCTGTGTAAACATTTGGGAACGTGGACTGTAAATCCAAATTTACCAAAGTCTTTAGCATTGTATTTGGGCATTTTTGTTCTTCAGAAATGAATGATTTGTACTGAACAAGTTCATCTGCCGAGCCCATGGTCAGATCAGTGGGATATGCTGCAGCAAGAGATTCGGCCCTTAAAGTGAGCTCACTGTTGGACATATTATCAGGCATGAAAAGAACATGAAAAAGATTGGTTAAGTGTGTGTATGTAGTTAACGAATGGTTAAGACAGGACACAAGTTTGTCAATTAGAACATTGAACGTTTCAATCCGAAACTTTTCCATCCATCCATTTTCTATACCTGCTTATTCCTCACTAGGGTCACGGGTCGAGCTGGAGCCTATCCCAGCTGACCACGGGCAAAGGCAGGGACCCACCCTGGACAGGTTGCCAATCCATCGCAGGGCACACACACCATTCACTCTCACACTCATACCTGTGGGCAATATAGTGTCTCCAATTAGCCTGATATGCATGTCTTTGGACTGTGGGAGGAAACCGGAGTACCCGGAGGAAACCCACGCAAACACGGGGAGAACATGCAAACTCCACACAGAAAGGCCCCAGGCCAGATTCAAACCCATGACCTTCTTGCTGCGAAGCAGAAATGCTAACCACTGTGCTCCTGGAGGTCATGTCTGTAGTCTTGGGAGACTGAATCGGTAACATTTAAAGCTGACCCTTCAAAAAAGGCAAAATTGTCTCTGTGCTGCCACAAAGTCACGAAGTGAAAGGAGAAGCTGTGTAGCTGTGTGTATGTCAATGTCATGTTTCTGCAACTGCAGGCTCGTGGCTTGGAACCGCTGCAGTATTGCATCCCAAAAGTCTGCCATGAAAGCTATCTCTAGGGTGTCCAGCTTAACACAGAGTGCAGAGGCCTTGCTTCTAGTTTCACGTTTCTCCTGTGAATCTTTGGAAAAATTGTTCAATGCCTCAATTGTACATAATATTTCCAAAGAGCCTTTGTTGATTCAGCTCTTGAACTCCAGTGAGAACCTGACAAAGATTTCAGTGTGAGTTTCACATCTGTATCACGGAACACCTTTCCCCACCTGTGTGTTGACGAGGCACAAAATGTGTACATTGATTGCAGAAAGTCAAAGAAACGGGCAGCTTCTGGGCTACTGTCAACAGCATTGACACCAACTAAATTCAATGAATGTGCTGCACAGGGGACATAACAAATCAATGGGTTTATTCGTTTCAGATGAGCTTGGACTCCATTGTACTTTCCTGACATATTACTTGCATTGTCATAAGACTGGCCTCGACAGTTAAGTCTAGGCCCAGGTTCTCCACCATTGCAACAACACACTCAGCCAAACTGTGCCCACTATGATTTTCAACAGGCTCAAAAGCCAGAGAACACTCAACTACTTCTCCACCATTATTTACAAACCTGAAAATAAAAGTGAGTTGGTCCACATGAGCAAGGTCTGGAGTGGAGTCAACGATAACAGAGAAGTATTTGGCCTCTTTTAATCTCGCTGATAATTGCTTCCTTTGTTCTTTCTCCCATTAAGTGGATAAATTCCTCACAGATTGTGGATGAGAGGTAGGACACAGAGCCTTTGCCCTTGCCTCCAAACCTTTGGAGATGGTCAGCTAGAAAAGGGTCAAATTTGGCCAACAGTTCGACAATGCCCAAGAAATTACCATTGTGAGGTGATCCCAACCGCTCATCATCTCCCCTCAAAGCAAGGCCCCTCTCCCCCAAAAACTAAATTACAGCAACAACTCTTTTCAAAACTTCCTGCCAGAATTGCCTCTCTGCATCAATTTGTTTGACAAGATCAGAATCAACTCTTCATGTGTTTTTGGAGCGACTGTGTAGTGCTAACATGCAAGCCCTATGCTCCTCTCTCCTCTCATGCTCACCGATACGCTAAGGATGTTTCCAATCAGAAAACTCGGGGACAAACGCATTGTGCTTACTTGAAAACAGTTTGCAAGCAAAACAAAAGATGCAACCAGATGAAGGGGAGTAAAGTAGCCACTGCCTAGTCACAGACTGGCCATTAGGTAGAGAGCATTTGATTAAGGAATTTGTGAAACTCCTAGTGATGCCCCCATGGTCCTATCCCTACTTGAGGCAGGGTACTTTTCACTTCGATTTTGAAAAGCGCCTGCTCCTCTACTAACCAGAATCGACTTGACCTGTTCAGTAATGGCACTTGGCCTTAAAGCAGGGTCATTAACCGTTTCACACCAGGAGTTTGAGCCCCTAGCTCCTAATGTGATACTGGTCTCAGTGTACCCCTCCTGATTGGACGAGACTTTCTCAGGCGATGCCTGGTCTGACAGTGAGTCTCCTGTCCTATGAGTGCACAAGTCTTTAATGGTTGTGGTATTTGGCCATAAAGCATGGTCAATAAGAGGTTCATGACCGGAGTTGGTGTCCCCAGCTTCTGGTGTGAAACTGGGCTCCGTGCAATCCTCCTCACTTGGAAAGATTTTCTCAGGTGATGCCTGGTCTGAGTGTGGGCCTGAGGCCTGAGCCTGACAGGTCGGGTCTGTGAGGGCTCCGGTATGATCAAACCAGTGGTGATCTCTTCATTGCTGCAACTCGGGCTACTGATGACATTATCAATATTTGAATCTTGAGGCTTGTCAAAAAAGTTAGAAATCAAAGGCACATTTAAAAAAAATCGGCCTGCTTTGCCTCCCTATTTTTTTGGCTTTTTGTTTTGAAGCCCCACTTTTTTTTGTTTGCAATCCATACTACTGATGCCAAGTGTAATGTTAGAGTGTTATATCTATTGGATTTTCTTGGGGACTTTCACAACTGATTGTAATAATGTAACAATAATATAATACAGTATAAACGAGTACCCACAATACAATACAAGGCAACAAGCCTTAAAAAAGGGCGTTGGAAAAGCTTAAGCCTTTTACAAAGGCTTTGAGCCTATGAAGGTGTAGTGTTGTTTCTAATAATATTATATAATATAATATAAATGGATATAAGCCTTTAAAGAGGCTGTTGAATGTTAAACTGCTGAACAGGTCAGGTTGCACAGGTTGAATACAAAGCAAGTTGTCAAGCTGAAAGGTCAGGTTGTGAGGAGTAGTGAAGCAGGGGGCTATATATAGAGAGAGCCCAAGTCTCCGCCCCTTCCTTCAGTCCATTGGAAAATCGATATTGGAATTCCACTTAGACATCCAAATTTGTTCACTGAAAATACAGTAGCCCTTACAATGGCTTTAAGTCTTAAGCTACACTATTATTACAATACAATACCATATAATATAATGTAAATGTCAATGAGCTTTTTAATAGGGTGTTGGATGCTAAATTTGATAGTCTAGGAGAGGTTCTAATGTAAGAATATTGTTAGGAGTTTCGATAAAATATGTGGATATGCTTGCCGTGTGCATATTTTATGCCCGAACGCATTGCAATGCTTATTTTTTGTCGATGTTACGCATGGTAGCACACCTGAACACAAGGTACGCAGACATGTGCGCATGTTGCAATATTGCCCAGGTGAAAAAATACTATACTTGAATTATACTTTTACAGACTGTATTAAGTATGGTGTATGCTTTTTTAGCCCCCTTTATGTGTAATTAAGTGTGCTCAAGTAGTCATTGAATACTACTTGTGTACTACTTCAGTACACTTAAAGTGTACACTTTCTAAAAGTATATATTAAATATATTGCAAATTAAGCGCAAAAAGTAAAAGTATATTTGTAATAACTTTTGTATGCAACAAATATACTTTTAATATAATTAAGTGTAATACTTTTTCACCTGGGCATGACACAACCGTGAGGGGCGATCTTCTGAACTTCCATGTTGAGCTCGTAGTAGAGTCAAACAATGTTGGAAAATATTAATGAGAGCCCGGTTGGCTATCTGCTCCCTACATGATACCGCCAGTATCCAATGTTGCCAATTTAGCGACTTTGTCGCTAGATTTAGCGACTTTTGGCCTTCTCTGGCGACTAAAACCTCATCTAGCGACTTAGCGGCTTTTTAGCTGAATCTGGCAACTTTAAAATGACACGTCTCTCGATTGTCAAAATCATTGTTTTTCAATGTAACTTCAGCTCTGCACCGCCACCAGAAGCTTATTTTATGGTTAAGCAGCACTGCACATTAGCCCCGATCTCGAAACTGTACCCTTTGGAATTGACAACATAGCCATGAAGACATATTTTCTTGAGATCAATGAGTCATGCGTGACGTTATGACATCATAGTAACATCATGACGTAATCTAGCGACTTTTCATATATCCAATAGCAACTTTTGGTGATTTGTTTTTGGCAACACTACCAGTATCGTGCATAGTGCTCTGATCGTTCTGCTGCAAGTATGTGCGGTTGCGCATGTAAATTAAGTCACACATCTAGCATATCCTGGGTCTTAGGGCTCGCTGAAAGGACTTTCATTCAAAACCCTTGGTAAATCAGAGGCCCTTTGTAAGAACATTTGTAATCAGAGGGCTCTCTTAACAGTATGCTCTCCCATTAGGGCTCTCCCTAGGGCCCCCACATAACCAGAAGTCGCAACCCTTAGCAGGGGCTTTCATAATCATAGGGCCCTCTGAAACCATTCCCCCCTACTTCCTTGAACCCCTAGTTGGTAAACATTAGGGCTCCCTTAGGAGTATTCACGAGAGGCACTACAGCAGGGCCAGCCCAGGGGCCCTCTGGCTGCCGTACCTTTCCCTGCCGTCCCCCATGGCTCAGGGGCCTTCTGATTGCCGTCCCCCATGGCTCAGGGGCCTTCTGATTGCCGTCCCCCGTGGCCCAGGGGCCCGCTGATTTCCGTACCCCATAGCCCAGTGGCCCTCTGATTGCCATCCCCGTCCCCCTCACCCAATTCATTTCACCCTTCTCTCTCGGTTCTCTGCAGATATGCCCTATAACAGTGTGAGTAGTCATAAGATCCAAGAGAATAGAGGCCCTCTGACATCGCAATTGGCATCGACATCGGCATCTGCATCGCTTTGGGCCCCCCCCCCCCCGGGTCCCGGGACCCTTGGGCCAATGGGCGCCGGCCCCACTGGCCCGGTCCGTAATATGGCCCTGCCGAGGGGCACAGACTGGAGTGTTGCTATAGTGCATATAGTTACCGAGGGGCACTGGCTGGGGTGTTATATAGTTACTGAAGGGCACTGGCTGGAGTGTTGCTATAGTGCATATAGTTACTGAGGGGCGCAGGTTGGAGTGTTGCTACAGCGCATATAGTTACTGAGGGGCGCAGGCTGGAGTGTTGCTGTAGCGCATATAGTTACTAAGGGGCGCAGGCTGGAGTGTTGCTGTAGCGCATATAGTTACTAAGGGGCGCAGGCTGGAGTGTTGCTATAGCGCATATAGTTACCGAGGGGCACTGGCTGGGGTGTTATATAGTTACTGAAGGGCACTGGCTGGAGTGTTGCTATAGTGCATATAGTTACTGAGGGGCGCAGGTTGGAGTGTTGCTACAGCGCATATAGTTACCGAGGGGCACAGGCTGGAGTGTTGCTATAGTGGATAAAGTCACCGAGGGGCACTGTCTGGAGTGTTGCTATAGTGCATATAGTTACTGAGGGGCACAGGTTGGAGTGTTGCTATAGCGCATATAGTTACTAAGGGGCACTGGCTGGAGTGTTGCTATAGTGCATATAGTTACTGAGGGGCACAGGCTGAAGTGTTGCTATAGCGCATATTGTTACCGAGGGGCACAGGCTGGAGTGTTGCTGTAGCGCATATAGTTACCGAGGGGCGCAGGCTGGAGTGTTGCTATAGTGCATATAGTTACCGAGGGGCACAGGCTGGAGTGTTGCTATAGTGCATATAGTTACCGAGGGGCGCAGGCTGGAGTGTTGCTATAGTGCATATAGTTACCGAGGGGCACAGGCTGGAGTGTTGCTATTGCGCATATAGTTACCGAGGGGCACAGGCTGGAGTGTTGCTATAGCGCATATAGTTACTGAGGGGCGCAGGCTGGAGTGTTGCTATAGTGCATATAGTTACCGAGGGGCACAGGCTGGAGTGTTGCTATAGTGCATATAGTTACCGAGGGGCACAGCTGGAGCGTTGCTATAGTGCATATAGTTACCGAGGGGCGCAGGCTGGAGTGTTGCTATAGTGCATATAGTTACCGAGGGGCACAGGCTGGAGTGTTGCTATAGTGCATATAGTTACCGAGGGGCGCAGGCTGGAGTGTTGCTTTAGTGCATATAGTTACCGAGGGGCACAGGCTGGAGTGTTGCTATAGTGCATATAGTTACCGAGGGGCGCAGGCTGGAGTGTTGCTATAGTGCATATAGTTACCGAGGGGCACAGGCTGGAGTGTTGCTTTAGTGCATATAGTTACCGAGGGGCTCAGGCTGGAGTGTTGCTATAGTGCATATTGTTACCGAGGGGCACAGGCTGGAGTGATGCTATAGTGCATATAGCTACCGAGGGGCACAGGCTGGAGTGTTGCTATAGTGCATATTGTTACCGAGGGGCACAGGCTGGAGTGTTGCTAAAGTGCATATAGTTACCGAGGGGCGCAGGCTGGAGTGTTGCTTTAGGGCATATAGTTACCGAGGGGCTCAGGCTGGAGTGTTGCTATAGTGCATATTGTTACCGAGGGGCACAGGCTGGAGTGATGCTATAGTGCATATAGTTACTGAGGGGCGCAGGCTGGAGTGTTGCTTTAGTGCATATTGTTACCGAGGGGCACAGGCTGGAGTGTTGCTATAGTGCATATTGTTACCGAGGGGCGCAGGCTGGAGTGTTGCTATAGTGCATATAGCTACCGAGGGGCACAGGCTGGAGTGTTGCTATAGTGCATATTGTTACCGAGGGGCACAGGCGGGAGTGTTGCTATAGTGCATATAGTTACCGAGGGGCACAGGCTGGAGTGTTGCTATAGTGTGTATTGTTACCGAGGGGCACAGGCTAGAGTGTTGCTTTAGTGCATATAGTTACCGAGGGGCGCAGGCTGGAGTGTTGCTTTAGTGCATATTGTTACCGAGGGGCACAGGCTGGAGTGTTGCCATAGTGCATATAGTTACCGAGGTGCGCAGGCTGGAGTGTTGCTTTAGTGCATATAGTTACTGAGGGGCGCAGGCTGGAGTGTTGCTTTCGTGCATATAGTTACTGAGGGGCGCAGACTGGAATGTTACTATTGTGTATATCATGTAGGTTAGAGGATGAGTGAGGTAAACTAGGCTTATGCCGTCGGAGGCGACGGCTGGGGGTATATCCCCAGCGCCCCCAATCCTTGAATAGACCTTGAATAGACTTTCATTTGAACTTAATTTCAGGTCAATAGGACAAATGGTTCTGAAGATATGGCCAAAATGGTAATTTTCCATCACAAAGCGCCACCTGGTGGCAAAATATTGAACCATACAGGTATTATGTTATGTGACACGTTGTCAGGTCATGACATTGCAGTTGCACATAGTGTCATGTCAATTGGACAAATAGTTCCAAAGATATGGTAAAAATGGTGAATGTGACAAATGTGACAAAGCTCCACCTAGTGTCAAAATTTGAACCAAACAGGTATAATGTCATCGTGCGACACATCCTCAGGTCCTGACCTTTCATTTGCACTTGATCTGAGGTCAATGGGACAAATATTTCCAGAGATATGATAAAACAGTGATTTTTTCCGTTTTTGGCCCTTGGTGGCCAATCTAGTATTCGTAAATTGTCCAAAATCGAATCAGTTCTTCCTCTTTATGATACTTACTCAAATGCAAAACTTGAAATTTCTAATTGAAATATTACTGAAGTTATCCCGTTAACACGTAGGGCGGCAGCGGCGGCGGTCGGACTAGAAACATAATATCCCCGGAACGCCATTCGAGGATATAATGATGATTTTATTTGGGTATACTTTTTTTTGAAACACCCTGTATATTGGCAACCTACCTTTTGAAATGTTATTTTTGAGACACACATTATATTAACTTTTATCATAACTAGACATTGCACAAGTGACTTACAACTGAAATAATGGATCTGTAATAAATAGAAGTCTATGATAATATTTGTATAAATATCATGCAAATCTGGAAAATAGTAACTTGCATAATAATCATACAAATCTTTCATTTTTACAATAATACAACTTGAATAACATAAATGAATAATATAATGATTACAAATCAGAGTTTGACTAACGACGAACGTGATTGGTTCATTCATATCCTTCAATGTAAACATTTTATACACCAATCGGAACAATTAACTGCGGCAGCGTTAGTTGGCAACAAAGATCGATGAAACTGAGCATTTATTGGTTGAAATTTGCTTCCATAAATTTAATTGATGATGAATTCATTCCTTGATTTTACTATTTAAGAAATGCTCCACTTCCCGATGCGGGAAACACACTGATAAAATTTTATAAATTCATCTGTGGATTTTAAGACCAAATTTAGGTGTTGTGCATATGGGAAGCGTTCTGATCGGCATGCCCTATCGTTGAATAGTGCAAAAGACCACTAAACACAAATAAAACTACTTAGTTAATTTGCCAAGATTGAAGCAAGTAGTACAAATAAGTAATTATTAAGCAGGTTATCACTGTGATTTCAGGAAGTCACAAAATATGTCAAACAAATTCATCCCTACATCTACAGGAGTGGTGGCTGATGGACTGAAAACAAGAAGCACCAGTTCGATAGCCTCCATTGCAGGATGTGCTAAAAGGGAGCTCAGAAGTTCAGAAGTGTAATTTCTTTTAATGTAACTTTTTTTCTTACGTAATTAAAACATTGTTCTTCGTTGAATTCACCATGTTACTACCACAGCATTGCAGAGAAGGATGAGTGTTAAACTGTCAATGAATTATTCTTAATCTTTGGAAAACTTGGTGATTAAGCAAAATATATCGAAATCTGGTCATGACATCTATTTAATTAAGACATTTTTGTGCCTCGATACAGCTGAGTAGCTGCCCCAAGCCTACTTCTTACGATTGTAGACTTAGGGTTATGTCTCAAAGGAAGAAATCCTGCAGGGCTCAGTTATACATGGAGTTTTAATAGGGTGTCGGTGGCTATCATTTCCCCCTAAGGACTTCTTCAATGTCAGTTAGACTCTGCATTCAGATCCTGTTTAAGTCAGAGGCAGATCTTATGTACAACTCATAGCCCCCAGTGGCTTCTTACGTTGTATTGCACAACTATGAGTTCCAGGGATTCAATTTCAATTTCAATTTGTGCTTTATTGGCATGACATACATGTTGTACATATTGCCAAAGCATGTATTGAACATATAACAAACCTATACATAAACATATAACAAAGTGAACATTAAGCAATGAATATACACATTAACAATACATAGTAACTGGGACAACAATACTATTTCTACTAATAATAATAATAATAACAGAAATTATGAAAGAAAAAAAAATGCTGAATTAATCTTTTCTCTTTTTTTTTTTTTTTTTTTGTGGGGGGGGGGGTCACTCACTACCTCTTAGGCTGTGACAGGCGTAAACAAATAGTGCTGCCAGCATCACGCTGCTGTTTTCCTCTCCCAGGAGAATGGGGAGTTTTTCTTCATCGGGGAGGTTCAAAAAATTTGGGTGGATCTGTGTAATTTTATTGAAGAATATATCTCTTTCTTTTTGGAATTTATTGCATTTTAGGAGGAAATGATTTTCTGTCTCAACCTCATTTTGATGGCACTGTGAGCACAGTCTTTGGTCTTTAGGGAGCCAAGTCTGCCTGTGTCTGCCGGTCTCTATGGCCAGACTGTGCTCACTGAGCCTGTACATGCTCAATGTTTTCCTCAGTCTTTTATTTTTGACCAAGTTTAGATAATCTGCTAGAATGTGTTTCCTTTTTAGGGCCAGATAGCAATTAAGTTTACTTTGTGTTTGGGTTTGGTTGCTCCAATAGTTGATATAATTTTCTTTATGTTGTGCTATAATTTGGTTCACTCTAATAGTGTGTGTTTTGGTGGTGCCGTCTTGAGGCTGGTTAATGTTAGCCGGTGTTAGAGAGGTCAGCCTCAGGACCAGCTGACTGAGGGCACTTCTCTCTGTGCTCATCTCTGCAGGTGTTAGAGAGGTCAGCCTCAGGATCAGCTGACTGAGGGCACTTCTCTCTGTGCTCATCTCTGCAGGTGTTAGTGAGGTCAGCCTCAGGACCAGCTGACTGAGGGCACTTCTCTCTGTGCTCATCTCTTGGCATTTCAGGGCTTTGTAATGGTATGAGTCGGGGTCGCTGTGCTTTAGATGTTCCCAAAACTTTATTGCTCTTTTTTCAATGTCAATTATGAGAGGATACTGGCCTAATTCAGCCCTGCATGCATTATTGGGTGTTTTTCTTTGTACGTGTAATATCATTGTACAGAATTCTGCATGCAGGGATTCGGTTGGGTGTTTTTCCCATTTTGAAAAATCTTGATTAGAAAGCGGACCCCAGACTTCACTGCCATATAATGCAATGGGTTGTATTACTGATTTAAAGATCTTTAACCAAATTGGAATTGGGATGTCAAAATTTATTCCCCTTTTAATGGCATAGAAAGCCCTTCTGGCTTTCTCTTTCAGTTCCTTCACAGCCAAGTTAAAACTTCCAGTTGAACTGATTGTGAGGCCTAAATAAGTGTAATTTCTGCAGTGGCCAATTGTTTTTGATCCTAAATTTAACTTGTATTTACAGTCCTGAGATCTGGGTCTTTTTTGAAAAATCATAATTTTAGTCTTCTTTAAATTTACTGCCAGGGCCCAGGTCTGACAGTACTGCTCAAGCAGATCCAGGTTCTGCTGTAGCCCGTGTTCAGTTGGCGACAGCAGGACCAGGTCATCTGCGTAGAGCAGGAATTTAATCTCTTTATCATGTAGAGTGAGACCAGGGGCTGAGGAATTTTCCAATATTGTGGCCAGTTCATTGATGTAAATGTTGAAGAGGGTTGGGCTCAGGCTGCAGCCCTGCCTCACTCCTCGCCCCTGAGTGAAGAATTCTGTCCTTTGGTTGCCAATTTTAACACTACTTTTATTTTCTGTATACATTGATTTAATTATGTCAAATATTTTACCCCCTACACCAATTTCAATAAGCTTATAAAATAATCCTTTATGCCAAACGGAGTCGAAAGCTTTTTGAAAATCTATAAAGCAAGCATATATTTTCTTTTTGTTTTGGTGGACATAATCTTTGATTAGGGTGTGTAGGGTGTAAATGTGGTCTGAGGTGCGATGTTTTGGTAAAAAGCCAATTTGACTCTTACTTAAGGCATTGTGTTCATTTAGGAATTCCAATATTCGTTTATTTATAATGCTACAAAAAACCTTCCCCAGATTACTGTTCACACTAATGCCTCTATAACTGTTGGGGTGGAATCGGTCTCCACTCTTAAAGATGGGGGTGATTAGTCCCTGACTCCAGATCTCAGGAAAGTAGCCCACCCTGAGTGAGATTGAACAGTTTTAGCAGCGATTCCTGCATTTTTTTCCTGCTGTATTTTAGCATCTCGTTGGGGATGCCGTCAGGCCCACATGCTTTTCCTGATCGGAGGGCCTGCAGTCTGCCTCTGAGCTCCTGGACAGTAATGGGGGAGTCCAGGGGATTTTGGTTGTTTTTAATAATTAATTCCAGATTATCTAGTTTTTCGCAGATGGAGGTTTGCTCTGATTTGCTAATAGGAATTTGTTCATAGAGGCTTTGGAAATGTTTTTTCCATATTTCTCCATCTTGAATAGTTGTTGTTTCATGTTTAGATTTAGTTATACGTTCCCAGTTTTCCCAGAACTGATGAGTGTTGATGGCTCCTGCATCACTGTCAGCTGCTGTCGTTTGTGTCGTTCTCTCTGCACTCTCAGTGTGCGCTTGTCGTGATTTAGTTCCTCGTGGTACCGAAGGCGTAGCTCTTGATTGTGTTGATCTCTGTGTTTTTGGTTAGAAAGTTTTCGGAGGTTTTTTCTCAAGTCATGGCATTCTTTATCAAACCAATTTTTATTTATTCTTTTGCTTTGATTATTTGAAATCTGTTGGGTCTTCAAATGTGCTATTTTAGCTGCTTTTTCAAAGATTTGGTTGATGTTTTGTACTGCTAGAGTTACGCCTTTTGTACTGGGAGGATATGCAGTGTTCATGAAACAGTCTAATAAATTTTGAATGGTTTGGTCCTCAATTGCTCTTTGATATTCTTGAGTGCTATTTGGAGCCCATCTGTAGGATTTATTTAGATGGTACAGCTTGCTGGGCTGTGTGGGTGTGGTGTTGGTGTCTGTCCTTTTTAGGAACAGGGTAATCTGGCTGTGGTCGGACAGCGGTGTTAGTGGCTTGTCCGTGAAGGCTCTGAAAGAGAAAGGGTCAAGGTCAGTAACCGCATAATCAACTGTGCTGTTGCCAAGAGGTGAGCTATAGGTACATCTTCCCAAGAAGTCCCCTCTGGTCCTGCCATTGACAATGTACAGGCCTAGGTCTCGACAGAGCTGAAGCAGACTTTTGCCATTATTGTTGATATGGTGGTCAGAGCTGTTTCTGGGTGGAATTGTTTTGATATTTGGGGAATTATTACCAAAAATGTGTTTATTTCCTTTGGTATTGATATAGTCTGGCTGTGTGCCAGTTCGGGCATTTAGATCTCCACATATCAGCACATTTCCCTGGGCCTGGAAATGGCAGACTTCAGTGCGGAGATTAGGGAACGTCTCCTCTCTGTGGTAGGGGGAGTCGGTGGGTGGGATGTAAATTGCACAAAGGAAAATATCTTTGTCATTTTTCACGATTGTCTGACTTATTTGAAGCCAGATGTATGACTCTCCTCTCTTAATTATTTGGATGTAATTTATCAGCTCTGACTTAAACCAAATTAATATACCCCTGGAGTCCCTTCCTCTGCTTACAGTGAGCTGTTTGATGGAAGGGACTGCTAATTCTTCATAGCCCAAGAGGCAGTGAGAGGACCAATCTGATCGACACCAGGTTTCTTGGAGGATAATGGTGTCGATTCTCCTTCTAATAATTGCTTGGTATATTCCATCTACTCAGATGTCCCTAATTGAAGCAAAATCCGCCAGCTAATGGACGCCTTTCCATCGTATGTAGACTTGGGGTTATCAGGGCTCTCAAGTCTCATGCATTTCAATAAGTTCTCACGCTAGACATGACATTTCTCACGCTGAGAAGTGATAAAACTCGCCGCACATTAGTAACATAAACTGTAAAAGAGATTAGTCATCTATGAATGCATGAGGCAAATGCAGACGGCTCTGCTTGAATCAGTAACCTATCAGCCAATCAGAAAATAGAATTTCTTGTTGCCAGGTGAAATAGCAGCGCCTTAATCACGTCTTCCACACGCGCGCGAATGCTATTGTGTGCACGCGACAGAGAAGAGCTGGAAGTGGAAGCCCGAAATCAGGTAATCACTTCATCACTTCTTTTTTCAATAACCGCTTATGAAAGGCGAGGAACTATGTAGGATTTTTGCTTTATGGATCTTTTTTTTTTTTTTTTTACTTCAATTTAACAGCTTTGGACGGTTATGGTTTGATGAATTGACGTGTAACTTGTTACGGGGAGGGGAGGGCTCTCTGCTCTCCATGTAGTGTATTTCGACTGAAACAAACCCTGCTTCGATCCGGTGTCAGAGGTAGTACCGCAACATCTCTTGTTTGTGACTGACGAAACGATACAAATACACAAAATAATTATTTAATTTAGCCTTTATTATACTGGGGAGTCCCAATGAAATTAAAAAGCACAGATATTGGGGGGAATGAGGAGTCACTTATTTGAGTTTACTGGCAGTTGTGATATTCAATAACTGATCCTGGTCTGCCATCTAGTGATAGAATATTGTAACTGCGCGCGTACATTTTCAGCTTCACGTGCACTGGCGGGCACATCGAGTTATCCGCGCAAAGATACACCGTTGATCGTCTCGAACACACGAAATCTAGATAATCCGTAAATGATTAAAATATTTTAATTTGAAAGCTGTTTTCCTTTCCTTCTTAGCTAATGCTACAGTTAAAAGATGACTAACTGATGCCTCAGTTAGCTGTGGTCCATGCAGCTGTCCCTGTTCAAATGCCTTCGCCACTAGACGTCCTCGATCACGGCTTACTGACGTTAACTAAACCGGAAACGTGATATCTAGAAAAAAATCATAGAAGCTTGTTAGCCAGCTAAGTAGTGCGAGACATCCTGATACTTGCGTAGTTAGAGCGAACACCGAGGACCAGAGTAGCTAAGGATTACTGCTGAGGGACAGGTAGCGAGCTACTGCCAGTATTTTTACATGCTATCAAATAATCAGGATCCGTGATTATTTAATCGGGCATAATATGGCGCTTCTTTGACTTCTCATGAGGTAATGCTATAAAAAATTCATTTTATGAAACTTTACTGCGGCACTCTCATTTACCTAGTTGCCAGGTTTTTTTGAAATGGTGTCGCACAGAACTTATCTTTCTTCTATGTAGAACTTACTTTTGTTACCAGAGCTAATCTTTTTTTAATGTCTGAAAAACTTAACGACCCTCAGAGTTTGGAAACCGTGAAGCCTTTATTATCCTTTTCGTCGCGCCAGAATTTCAGAAATCTTTACAGGTCGCAGGCAGCGAAATTGCTTCGCTGTTGAATAAAATCACTTGATGGAAGAACGAGGAAGTGTTTTTTTTTAGCTAGACAATTCAATGAGTGTATTTCAGCTGCACTGACATTTCAGTTGGTGACGGCATTGACCTCAAATAAAGATGACATATTTACGTTGGCGCAAGATCGGTGTAGCCTCGAGTCGTGACGGGTGCGAGCTATGAAAGCTATTAGCTAAGTGCCTGAAGGACAGCTTTCTAAGCCCAGTCTATTATAAAGCAGCGTTGCCTATCAATGATGCTGGCTTAAATAGTTATGGAGTGTGACATGGATCTCATAAATGAGGCTAAAACAAGGGGTTACTGACTAATTTGAAGTAGGCTATAGTGTCGCCCAACTTCTCTAATGTTGATTATAGCTCGCTACCGTGACAAGGAAGGTCGATAATTGCAATTAGCGTTGACATAGCCTATTAATCACGATATATCCATCGTAACTGCACCCTATGAATCGTCTTGCCGACGCGATTAAATGTTTGCTGCGCTGTAAAGACTCGTGGTTCGCCCTGCCATAGGGGACAATGTAATAGTTGATTACTACCGGACATACAAATATGACCGCTCGGTTGCGTCGCCCTTCCAGCCCTGCTTACATTGCGTCCGCTATACGGATCAGTGGCGCCTCGGGGAAGAACGTTTATTACGACAGCATGTCAGCGTCACTGGGCCTCCTTCAGTGTCGTCACTGCGAATGTTCATTGTGGTATTTATGTCTGCCTCGAAGCCGCGATTCCTCATAACGTTACGGCTCAGAGAAGCAGCTGCGTGCGGTTGAAGCTTAAGATACGATAAGATACGCTTTATTGAACCCCGTGGAGTAATCTGACCTCAGCATTTGACCTATCCTAGTATTTGTAAGTACCCAGCACGTCTTGACACTTTTTATGTTTATCAGAACATTTTCTTTTATTCGGGTTAAAAAACTAAAATCCAATATGTTCACCCATGGAATCCTGATGTAACGTTACATGTTACCGTCTATGTAAACTTGAGGCATGTAGCAATAATGTTTATGCCTTTTACACGCAATATAAGTTGGGGATGATCCTATCAACGGTATTTTTAAGAGAGTGATCTCGTTAAAGTGTGAAGTAATCCTTCAGGGCTTCAGGGCGAGTTAGAGTCATGTCTACCTGTCACAGACTAGCGCAGGGGTTCCCGAACTCAGTCCTGGCGCCCCTCTCTGAATGATGGTTTTTGTTCCAGCCGCAGATGCAGTCTTATGATTTTTAAAAGCTGTTTAGTCTCAATAAGGTGCATTAATATTGCACTGACATTTCACTTGGAGACGGCATTGACCTCAAATAAAGATGACATATTTACGTTGGCGCAAGATCGGTGTAGCCTCGAGTCGTGACGGGTGCGAGCTATGAAAGCTATTAGCTAAGTGCATGAACGACAGCTTTCTAAGCCCAGTCTATTATAAAGCAGCGTTGCCTATCAATGATGCTGGCTTAAATAGTTATGGTGTGTGTCATGGATCTTATAAATGAGGCTAAAGCAAGGGGTTACTGACTAATTTGAAGTAGGCTATAGTGTCGCCCAACTTCTCTAAATGTTGATTATAGCTCGCTACCGTGACAAGGAAGGTCGATAATTGCAATTAGCGTTGACATAGCCTATTAATCACGATATATCCATCGTAACTGCACCCTATGAATCGTCTTGCCGACGCGATTAAATGTTTGCTGCGCTGAAAAGACTCGTGGTTCGCCCTGCCATAGGGGACAATGTAATAGTTGATTACTACCGGACATACAAATATGACCGCTCGGTTGCGTCACCCTTCCAGCCCTGCTTACATTGCGTCCGCAATACGGATCAGTGGCGCCTCGGGGAAGAACGTTTATTACGTCAGCATGTCAGCGTCACTGGGCCTCCTTCAGTGTCGTCACTGCGAATGTTCATTGTGGTGTTTATGTCTGCCTCGAAGCCGCGATTCCTCATAACGTTACGGCTCCGAGAAGCAGCTGCGTGCGGTTGAAGCTTAAGATACGATAAGATACGCTTTATTGAACCCCGTGGAGTAATCTGACCTCAGCATTTGACCTATCCTAGTATTTGTAAGTACCCAGCACCTCTTGACACTTTTTATGTTTATCAGAACATTTTCTTTTATTCGGGTTTAAAAACTAAAATCCAATATGTTCACCCATGGAATCCTGATGTAAAGTTACATGTTACAGTCTATGTAAATTTTGAGGCATGTAGCAATAATGTTTATGCCTTTTACACGCAATATAAATTGGGGATGATCCCATCAACGGTATTTTTAAGAGAATGATCACGCTAAAGTGTGAAGTAATCCTTCAGGGTTTAAGGGCGAGTTAGAGTCATGTCTACCTGTCACAGACTAGCGCAGGGGTTCCCGAACTCAGTCCTGGCGCCCCTCTCTGAATGATGGTTTTTGTTCCAGCCACAGTTGCAGTCTTAGGATTTTTAAAAGCTGTTGACTTGGCTCAATAAGGTGCATTAATATTTAGTGCAGGTATTTATCCTCTTCAGCCACGTTTGAAAAATCTATACGTGCCGCGAAGAATAAAAATTTCATACCCACACACACAACCCCAATTCCGAAATAGTTAGGACAGAGTGTAAATTCTGAATTAAATCAAAACGCAATGAATTTCAAATCACACTTTCTTGAGTTTAGCCATTGGAATTTGATCCCACTCTTGTTTAATACAGGCTTCCAGCTGCTGGAGAGTTTTGGTTGTCCTTTGATGGATTTTTCGTTTAATTATGTGCCAGATGTTCTCAATGGGTGAAAGATCAGGACTGCAGGCAGGCCAGTTCAGCACATGGACTCTATACTACGAAGCCATGTTGTAATAGCTGCAGTATGTGGTTTTGTGTTGTCCTGCTGAAATACACAAGGCCTTCCCTGGAATAGATGTCTTCTGGAGGGGAACATATGTTGCTCTAAAACCTTTATATGCCTTTCAGGATTCATGGTGCTTCTTAAAACATGCAAGTGTCCCACACCATATACACTAATCTAATGCATCCCTATACCATCAGAGATGCTGGCTTTTGAACTGAACGCTGATAACAGGAGGGGTGGCCTTTCACCTCTTTAGTGTGGAGGACACGACGCCCATGATTTCCAGCAAGAATGTCAAATACGGACTTGTCTGACCACAGGACACTTTGCCACTTTGCTACAGTCCATTTTAAATGAGCCTTGGCCCACAAAACCCGGCAGCGCTTCTGTATCATGCCCAAAGATGGCTTCCTTTTTGCAGGATAGAGTTCTAGGTGGCATCTGTGGATGGCACGGCAGACTGTGTTTACAGACAGTGTTTTCTTGAAGTATTTCTGGGTTCATTTAGTAATGTCAATAACAGAATCATGCTGGTGAGTGCTGCAGTGGCGTCTGAGGGCCCGAAGATCACGGCCCTCCAGTGAAGGTCTTCGGCCCTGTCCCTTACGAACAGAGATTTTTCCAGTTTCTCTGAATCTTTCGATGATGTTATGCGCTGTCGTCGATGAGACCTTCAAAGCCTTTGCAATTTGACATTTTAAAGTATTCTACAATTTTTTTACGCAAGCCTTCACAGGTTGGAGAGCCAGTGGCCATGTTTACTTCTGAGAGACTCAGCCTCTAAGACATCCCTTTTATAGTCAATCATGTTGCACACCTGATGCCAGTTAACTTACTTGCTTAATGTTCTTTCAGCTGATTCTCTTATATATTAGTTGCTTTTTGCCTGTGTCCCAACTTTTTTGAGACTTATTGCTGCTAGAAAATTTGAAATAAGCTCATTTTTTGGATAAAAATGTCAAATGTCTCTTTCAACATTTGAAATGTTATCTATGTTTCATTGTAAATAACATATTGGCTCATGTGATCTTAAAGTCATTGCATTTTGATTTTATTCACAATTTACTCTTCATCCCAACTATTTCCGAATTGGGGTTGTGTATATAATATAATATAATATAATAGAATAGAAAAGAGTCTAGTATAAATAATTGCAGAGAGAAATGATTGATCCAAATATTTCATGAACATGAACAATGTTCCTCAGCGGTGAAACTGGTGACAGGTGGTCATTCGGCAAACAACTGATTCACACCTATTTTGTTTCAGGTTTATTTGAAGTTCAGAAGAATTATTTTGAAGAACTCAATACCCCATTTTCAGAAACCTAATTTAGTGCTTACTGATTTTCTCAGAGGCTAATTTGATCTCTTTAAAAATGTTTTTTCTTGAAAATCCTCACTGCATAGAAAAATAAGCACAATATGTTCAAGGGTTTTCATCATCATGGCACAATGGATGTCCATCAAAAAGTGGCTTAAGATGGTACATTATGGCTCTAAACAGGCAATGCAACTAATTGAGGCGAATTAACAGCTTATTCAAATTCTACAAATGTAATCGTGGCTGAAAAAAAAACCAGCATACACAAGGGGGCGCCAGCACCGAGTTTGAGAACAGTGGGCCAGAGAAATGTCTTCAAAAAGAAGGACGCCTTGTGCTTATCAGCGATTATGATGTTTATCGAATTTAATGCTCGTCAGATTTTCTCTGAAATGAACAATGTTTTTTGACTTAATGCAGGTTATCGCAGATATGGAAGTGACGCAGTGCAAGAGAATTTCTGCCCAGAGCAAGACAAACCAAGAGGTAAGTTTATAATGGTCTATGAGACTGGAAATCTGAATTATACTTCTCACTCCAGTTCTTGACACTTGGAAACGCTTGGATTGCTGTGCATGTCCTCCTCCTGCTGCGTGTGCATCAATCATTCTTTTTCTCAAGTCCAAACTGATGTCTTAAGTTTGCGGGATGGTGCTTTCTCAACTGACAGCTCAATGACCCACACTGAGGCTTTTACACCATGTTTTAACTTAATTGTTGAGTGATATCACCTGATTCACCTGATCACCTTTACGCACATCACCTGTGAAGTTAAAGCACAGCATTGCACAAAAGTGGTTTGTGCAATGACTTTATGAATGGCCATTTCTTAAAGGGGGCTAACAATAATGTCCCTGGTGTTTTTAGTTTTTTTTTTTTTAGTAATTCTGTTTTGGTGTGTAAATATAACTAATGTGTGTCTTCTAAAGAAAACCAGTATGTTCAGAAATGCTATTTTGAAAATTCCTTGCTCTGTTAAAAAAATAACTTTGGAAAATCTTGAAGAAACTTCAAATTTCATAGGGGGACTAATAATTTTGGCCTCGACTGTGAATAGAAGAAGTCGGGAAAGGGGCAAATACCTTTTCACAGCACTGTAGGATGGCAAAGTAATGACCTGCAGCCATCTTATTCATTTTTTGTTTTCCACGACAAGCAGGTAGGTTCTTTGATTACTAGCGATTTTCAGAATTCAACATAGAGCTGTTCATTTCATGATCGAGATAATGAGTTAATCACCAGTCTTTAGTCATGTTTTGTCCCTCCACGACATCCAGTCATGAAACGGCAGCCTGTTCCACAATTTACACTGAATCCCAATATCTCTTGCAACTACCAGTCATCTCCAAGAAAAAATGGCGCTGCCCCACTTCACTGCGTGCTTAAGCATAACAGCGAGTTAATGCTTTTTTTCCGTTTGTTTCCAGAAGATGGTTTAGTAGTTCTGCACCCAAGTGAATATGCCTAGTGGTAGAAGAGGCAAATTCACTTCAGAGTGAATAAATGCTAGGGATCCCCTGATCCGACATTGGTATCGGTATCGGTCACGATATTGAAGAAAATTCTAGATCGGGTATTGGTGACAATGGGCCCGATCCATGCAGTCTAACTCCATGCTGTGCGCTGTGAGTGACGTCATGCACTGGCAACACGCCATGCGGAGGCCAGGCCAAAGAGAATAGATTAGCACAAGAGGCAAAACTCTGGTGCTTTTTTGACAACAGCAACGAGCTGGCGTCTGGTACAGCTGCCGCCATTTTGGGATGAAAAGTCAGTAGCCGCGCACTGGCCAGTGTGGCCAAATCCGCTTGTTTTAAGCAACTTTGGGCTTCGCTTTTCGTAAGTTCGCTTGTAAATATAGGTTGTCGCAGGTTTTGGTTTTTTGGGCTTGTTTCTAAAGTGTAGTCGCTCATTTGGGCTTAATGCCGAAGCAGAGATGCCAAGTCTCACGCATTCAGCATGAGTCTCTCGCCTCTTAGTGTGGCATTCACGTTCCTGTGCCGTAGTCAAAAATTATTCAATCAGCGCACACGGAGGAAATTCACTCGTGTAATTTAAGTCATTGTGCAATTAGTTAATCAGTTTCTCGTGCATTACGGTGGATTTCTCCACTAATGACACGGAAATCGATAATGACTCACATTCTCACGCTTGTCTTTACTGAGGGATTGAAAGCAATGGAATTACATAAAAAAGTTTCAATTGGTCTTATTTCATTTAAACAATTTAAATGATGATGAAACACATGTATTGTTTCCAATTCCTGCATGAAGAGAAGCAGGAGAAGTCTGGAGTCATAATCGCTTTCCATGTTACCGGTGGTGAGGTCCACCTTTACGCAAGTGAAACTGAAACTTCAATGCGAAAGGATTTCAATTCTGCGTGAGAATCTCATTAATAAGCGGTCATTGAATAACTGCGGACTACAGTGAATAAGCCTAAATAATGCGTTAGACATACGCCAAATGGGTGAGACTTGGCATCTCTGCCAAAGCATGAAATCAAGTGCGAGTGAGTTATATTCAAGCAGCTGGTTTGGTGTCATTGCAGCACATTGCTCCCCCGCCCCCTTACCCCACAGACATGGCACAGGGCTAAAATAAACACCCGAGCGACACCTGCCCCTTTCTGCCATCGTTCCTGGCTGCCATCTCACGACGGTATGGCTACTTTTTGGTTTCGGCTTGCTCCATTAAAAAAATTCTTTGGTCAGATATACCAATACAAAAACTAGGCCTATGCTGTCCCCGAAACTCCCTAATCCTCGAAGCCCCCCTTATTACAATCCCCTTTACTAAACCTACAATATGAGGCAAATTTGAGGTCTGTGTAAGTAATAGTTCCAGGGATATGGTTAAAAAATTGATTTTCTTTCAATATGTAGGGCCACCTGGTGGCAAACCTAGGAGTGCATACTTGCCCAAAATCTACGGCTAAAATCTGCGGACGCGGCGGCGGGGGATGGGGCGAAAGCACGATATTCCCGAAACTTATATTTTGGGGATGCAATTATACTGAAGCAGCAGGTCTCATGTTGTCACGTCGACAGATTTAAAGAATAATGTAATTCCTTGTTAATATGTAATGGATGAAACTTGAAGCTTATGAAGGACAGCTGCAGGAGCCAAGTGCACTAGCAAGGCATAAAATTAATAGGCGATCTCAACTCTTGCTACGCTCGGCTTTCTAATTTAAATTCATGCCAAGTGCACTTAGCAGGGCATGGTTGTCCCTGCACCTGGTCTCATGATGCTTGCAATGTATGACGCATTGACATAATGTCAGCCAATAGAAGTGAGCTAATTTCACTGTTAGCGATGATCACTATTGTTTGTTTTTCTCAGTTTCAGTTTCTTTATTACTTTACAAAAGGTGTTATACTCCTAACTGCACTGACTGAACCAGGAGAGGTTTTGTTATATTTTTTACGTTTGACCAAGCTTGTGAAGCTAGTGGTTAATATAAGATTGCTGTACTGATGCACAGTTAGTTATTAAATAAATCGGTGCATCCCTATTAAATACCATTATTTATGAAAGCAAATTAGTGCAATCTTGTGTTCAAAATTTATAAGCCATCCTCTTCGATGTTTTGATGGTTTTCACAGTTTGTCCATTTCTTTTTTATTATTTCTTACATTTTTTCCCTTTTTCACCCTCCCTGAACACACACTGTTCGGCCCACTGCATGGCGACATGCACCCGTTGACTCGGGAGGAAGATGACGTGGTTCCTCTGACTTACGCGACGCCCTCGCTTCTTTACACTATGCAGTCGCACCACTAATTACAAACTGCCTGTGGTGTTGGAGGATCTCGTAATCGGCACACAGTTTGGTTTGCACAGCTACTTGCACCTGGTTGACCTGAAGTGGCTGCTAAAGAATGATGAACTAACATTTTTAACAAGCTTAACGCCTGTCATCCCTGGCAAGGCCGTGCCAATTGTTGCCTCACCCATGCAAACCTCCGGCCGTAGCCAGTAACGATGTGGCAGGGATTCGAACACCAGACCACAAGCGTCACTGATGAATGAATGTCTTAGCTGTGAGTCATCGGGAGGCCCCTAGTTTGTCCATTTCTATCGGATATAGAACCAAGTCTCCTAATTTTTCTTGCACGAACAAACTTTTCAGCAACCTATAAGACCTTGAATTTTGTTCCCAGGTGCAAAGTAAATGCATATTTTTGCACTTTAATTGCTAAATGTTTTCATGGAGGCCACCCTGGATCCTTACCCAGACAACCCTAGTACCTCAACTGTTATGACTGGAGTCAATTTTATATTTTTCATTCAGTGTTTTTATTTGGTAAATCTAAAAAAAAAACAGATATTATGCTAAAAAGAACTTTCATAGCAGATGAAATCCTAAACAGCTAGTTTAACAAAATACTCAATCAGCATGCAAAATAAATAACACAGCTAAAGAGACTGTGTGGAATCACATAACAGAATTATCAGTTGCTCTTGTAATCATTGAAATACAGGTGAAACGGCATAAATCCATTCTAACCAAATTTTCAGCCACCAAAAATATTTGAGAAAAAATTTGTTATTTGGTCCAATGATTGAAAAGCCAGAAAATTTTGACCGAATGTGCGATGTGGTTATTGTGCATTCATCTAGATGCAGAGAAATGCAGGAATGGACCGTGACCTGGTTGCCCTGGAGAGGATAACCGTCAGGCTTGAACAAGCCTCTCCGGTGATCTCTGAGGTAAGTTTTACAGTCTATGGAAAGTTTGAAATTTGTAATAAGCGCTAGGTATTGTTGAAAAGTGCTTACATAGCCATGCTCTGCGTGAGTCAGTGGTGAGTGTCAGTGTTGTATTTCTTCCTGACACTGCTACAGTGTTACAGTGTCACACATCTACATGAGGGATTAATGCTTTCAGACCAAGAAACTTCTTCAAATTGCAAAATCTCAGTCACTATTTATTTATGGCCATGAAAATGTTATGTAAATTCTTTGCTGGCCAAATGTAAAATGATCATTCGAGACGAGCCGACAGTGGCTGTGCTGCGGAGCTCCTTTGAGGCTCCTGGTGTAAATTTGAATGTGTGATTGTGTACCTGATATAGTTGGGTGATTTCAGGATCAGAGGTCTAGAAGTTTTACGGTGCTCATGTGTGTATTATAACGTACATCATTATTAATGCAAAGTGGGGGAGCTATTTTCTTGTTCGAAAGAGTAATTTTTCATTCCGTCAATATGCTGCAAAAAGCTACATTTGAGCAGAGACTAGGCACCATATTACAGATTTAGTAGACTTGTCATGAAGGAAATTAAAATTTGCTGTTTAGAGAAATATTAAACTTAAAATGTCATCAAATGGGTAGATTTCCTTTGAGTCTTTGGTTAAATATCTCTTATCCTAATCAGGTGAATTTAAAAAATAATTATTGAACATTCAGTGTATAATGGCATCACTAAGCAGAATTAGAGGCCTGAATGACGGCAGTAAATTTTTTCCTATAATGTAAATGTCAGTTATTCTGAAATATCCAAAATCAGGTAAAAGCATAAATCCAATGAACTGGCCGCCACTAGAATCTTTGAACTCTTGCAAAAATAAGTGATATTTTCCTTCTAAATATAGGAAAAAGCAAACCGTGCGTGGACACGAGCCACCATGTCGGAGGCGATTGAAAGACGAATCCTGGAGAGAAGGGAGGTAAGTTTTCAGTCTGTGGAAACCTTATTCTGAAGATGTCGTCTGAAGACGAGTCTCTTCCTCAGTATCTTCAGTACATCCCAAACTGGCTAATTTACCAAAATATCTATCTAACGTGCTTAATAACACAGCAAAAATGCAAAATTAGTGATTTTTTTTTTCTCTGAAATGTTTTTTATTCCATATAGGAAAAAAGAGCAGAATGTGATCTGAAACTAGCTGCCATGTTTGAGGCGGTTGATAAACGAATCCTGGAGAAAACGGAGGTAAGTTTACAGCCTGTGGAAACTTAGTTCTTGAAAAGTCGTCAAAGAGCGATATTTCTAATGAGTCTATCTTTCAATGTCTTCCATCCCCAAATAGGCCAAAAGGGCTAATTTAGCAAAATACCTGTCCAGCATGCTTAACGACACAGCGAAAATTCAAAATTAGTGATTTTTTTTTCTGTTTTCCATCTAGATACAAAAAGAATGTGAACTGAAATTATCTGCTGTGTCTGAGAGAGTTGATAAACTGGTCCAGGAGACAGCAGAGGTGAGTATAAAGCCTGTGGGAACTTCATTCTTAAAATGTAGCCTAATATCTTTCATTCTACACAGAATTAAAATAGCATAAACTTACCCATGCGATCTCGAGGCAAACACTGCGGTCTGTGTAAATTGTAACGCATTAGGCAAAATGGCAGTGATCAATTTCTATCTTTTCTTTGGTAAGAAAAATCAAACGATTCCTTGACACCAGCGCACGCTGTGGTCTTTCAGGGTATTTTGTGTACCTGCCTTAATTGTTGTCCCCCGCCGCACGTTTAGCGTGAAGGGGACAGAGTATTCAGCTCCGTCCGAACGTTCGTACGTCCCGAAACCCTTGTCTGCGCGATATCTCTAGAAGGGAGCGCCAGATTCTTTTCAAATTTGGTGTCAACATGTTTTAGGTTAATGTCCTGGCACCAGTCGATTTTGGTGACCTTCGCTACATTTTCAAGGTCACAACAAGAGATTATAGATTATCAAACTGAAATCCTTGTCTGCGTGATATCTCAAGAAAGAATTCACGGATTCTTTTCTAATTTGGTGTTAACTTGTATCAGGGTAATGTCCCAGCACCAGTTGATTTTGGTGATCTTCGCAACATTTTCAAGGTCACAACGAGAGATTATAGATTATCAAACTGAAATCCTTATCTGCGCGATATCTCAAGAAAGAATTCGCGGAGTCTTTTCTAATTTGGTGTCAACATGTTTTAGGGTAATGTCCCAACACTAGTTGAATTTGGTGACCTTCAACATTTTCAAGGTCATTATGATACTTTGATAAGTTTCACACTGAAGTCCCTATCCACATCATATCACATAGATGTATATATTTGTCCCCTGCTGTGCGTAGCACGAAGCCTGGGACATAGTACTCAGCTCCGTCTGTACGTCCCGAAATGTTGTCTGCGCGATACATCAAGAAGGAATTAATGGATTCTTTTCAAATTTGATGTCAACATGTATAAGGGTAATGTCCCGACACCAGTCGATTTTGGTGACCTTCTAGGTCACACCAAGTTATTGTGGATTTTCTCACTGAGATCCTTGTCTGCACCATATCTAAAGAAGGAATAATTGATTCTTTTCAAATTTCTTGACACAAGATAACCTTGATGCCCATTGATCATTAATTCAACCATACACCGTTGATATTACTTATTAACATGCGGCGGGGCGGCAAACACTTGTTTAAATTGTTTTTTCTTATCTAGCCGGTTTAGTTTAGGGAAGGGATTGGCCAAATTTTCAGCCACCAAAAATATTAGAGGAAAAATTGAAAAAATAGCACATTTGTTATTTGGCCCAATGAGTGAAAAGCCAGAAAATTTTGACCGAATGTGCGATGTGGTTATTGTGCATTCATCTTGATGCAGAGAAATGCTCGAATGGACCGTGACCTGGTTGCCCTGGAGAGGATAACCGTCAGGCTTGAACAAGCCTCTCCGGTGATCTCTGAGGTAAGTTTTACAGTCTATGGAAAGTTTGAAATCTGTAATAAGCGCTATGTATTGTTGAAAAGTGCTTACATAGCCATGCTCTGCGTGAGTCAAAGGTGAGTGTCAGTGTTGTATTTCTTCCTGACACTGCTACAGTGTTACAGTGTCACACATCTACATGAGGGATTAATGCTTTCAGACCAAGAAACTTCTTCAAATTGCAAAATCTCAGTCACTATTTATTAATGGCCATGAAAATGTTCTGTAGAGTCTCTGTTTGCCGAACTTAAAATGATCATTCGAGACGAGCCGACAGTGGCTGTGCTGCGGAGCTCCTTTGAGGCTCCTGGTGTAAATTTGAATGTGTGATTGTGTACCTGATATAGTTGGGTGATTTCAGGATCAGAGGTCTAGAAGTTTTACGGTGCTCATGTGTGTATTATAACGTACATCATTATTAATGCAAAGTGGGGGAGCTATTTTCTTGTTCGAAAGAGTAATTTTTCATTCCGTCAATATGCTGCAAAAAGCTACATTTGAGCAGAGACTAGGCACCATATTGCAGATTTAGTAGACTTGTCATGGAGGAAATTAAAATTTGCTGTTTGGAGAAATATTATTCTTAAAATGTCAAATGAAAAATGTGATGAGGTTATTGTGCGTTTATGTAAATGCAGGAAAAGCCTCAGATGGAGTGGAGGGTGGCCGCCCTGCAGAACAGGACTCGTGAGCTCGAAGCAGCGGCTCAGGCGATGTCTGCGGTAAATTTTACAGTCTGTGGAAAGTCTGAAATTTATAATAAGCACAATGTATTGTTAAAATGTGCATTCAGAGCCATGAACCCCATTAGTCTATGATGAGTGTCAGTGTTGCATTATTTCTCATATTGCAGTGTTACCATGTCATACGTGTACGTGTGAGAATAATGCTCCCAGACCTAGAATATATAACGTACATCGCTATTAATGCAAAGTTAGGGAGCTATTTTCATGTTCAAAACGGGAATTTTTCATTCCATCAGTATGCTGCGAAAAGCCTAATTTGAGCAGAAACTATGCACCATATTCACAATAATTAGTGGACTAGTCATGGAGAAAATTTTACTTTGCTGCTCATGAAACATTATTCTTCAAATGTTGTCAAATAGCTATATTTCCTTTGAGTTTATGGTTCAATATCTCTTATCCTAATCAGGCTAATTATATCCCCGAACGGCGTTTTGCCGCCGCCGCACCGCCCTATGTGTTAACGCGATAACTTCAGTAATATTTCAATTAGAAATTTCATGTTTTGCATATAAGTGAGTATCATAAAGAGGAAGAACTGATTCGATTTTGGACAATTTGCAATTTTTAGATTGGCCATCAGGGGCCAAAAACGGAAAAATCACTGTTTTTATCATATCTCTGGAAATATTTGTCCCATTGACCTCAGATCAAGTTCAAATGAAAGGTCATGACCAGAGGGGCTTTATATTGTATTGGGTCTATTCAAGGATTGGGGAATTGGAGGATTGGGGGCGTTCGGGGATATACCCCAAGGCGTCGCCTTCGACGGCATAAGCCTAGTTTAAAAAAAGGAACATTTAGTTCATAATGACAGTGTTTAACAGAATAAGGGGCCTGAATGACGGCAGTAAATTGTTTCCTATAATGTAAATGTCAGTTATTCTGAAATATCCTAAATCAGGTAAGAGCATAAATCCAATGAACTGGCCACCACGAGAATCTTTGAACTCTTGCAAAATAAGTGATTTTTTTCTTAATACAGGAAAAAGCGGCTTGTGAGCAGAAACTAGCCTCCATGTCTGGAGCGATTGATAAACTGCTCCTGGAGAAAGTGGAGGTGAGTTTAAACTGTGGAGACTTTATTCTTAAAAGGAGATAAATAGCTGTATTTCTAATAACCCTGTGGTTCAGTATATTGCGTCCTAAACATAACTAAAGTTGCATAAACTCACCCATGGAATCTTCCAGCAAACTTTGCAGTCTGTGTGAATCGTAAAGCTTGTGGCGTAATGATTACACTAATGAGGCATAATGCAGAACAGGAGAGATCAGTTTTCCTCTTTGCTTTGGTCAGCACACTTAAACGAATCTCCTGCCACCAGTACAAATAACTCTTTCAGGGTTTGTTCGATGTACCAGGCCTAATCAAAATTCTATTTATTTCTTGTTCAGTCAATTTAGTTGAGAGTACGGATGCACCGAATTGTCAGCCACCAAAAATATTCAGCTAAAGATAACAAAAAGAAAAAAAAAAATTTTGGTTTTTGACCCAAAGAGCAAAAAGGCTGAAAATGTTCATGGAATGTGTGATGTGGGAATCTTGCATTCATCTAAATACAGGAGAAGGCGAAGTTTGAGCTGAGACTCGCTGCCATGTCGGAGACGATTGAAAAACGGGTCCTGGAGAGAATGGAGGTCAGTGTACAGTCTGTGGAAACCTTATTCTAAAGATGTCGTCAGTATCGCCTCTGAGTTTGTGTGTCAGTATATTACATCCCAAACTGTCTAATTTACCACAATAGCTAACTAACATGCTTAATTATGCAGGGAAAAAAGTGAAATAAGTGACTTTTATCCCTGAAATGTTATTGTTTTCCATCTAGATACAAAAAGCAGAATATGAACTGAGATTCGCTGGCATCGCTGAGATTATTGCTTTGCTAGTTCATGAGAGAAAGGAGGTAAGTTTACAGCCTGTGGAAACTTCTGTCTTAAATTGTAGGCTAATAGCTACACAACAGGCCAAAAGTTTGGGGTCGCCCTCAGATAAAAAAAAAAATCATACGTCTTCTGTACTTTCCTTATTTTTTGCACATGAAGTGACTTCAGTACATGAAATACAGGAAGCCAATAGGTTTTGGGTGAATTCCAGACCTCAGACCACATTTTAAAGCTGTCTTGACTGATTTATCACTGACCACAATGCTTTATAATTCAGTTCCAATGCCTTTATGCTGCATGATTTTATGTCACTAGGACGTGAATAATTTTATGTAACAAGAAGGCATAAATGCCTTCCCCACAACCAAGGGGTAACATTGCACTTTGGGCACCATTAAAAGTCTGAGGGTTGCCCCAAACCTTTGGGCTGTAGTGTATATTTCCTCTGAGCCTTTGTTTCGTACCTCTCATCTGACATGTCGCTAAAATTGCATAAACTCAGTCATGGAATCCTGAGGTAAACATTCCAATCTATCTGAACTGCTTTGCATGTAGCATAATGTTTACACTTATCAAGCGTAATGAAAAAGGAAAGCGACCACTTTTTCCCTTTGGTAAACGCACTTAAACGGACCACTTGACGCCATCAAATAATGTGGTCCCTTAAGGTTTGTTTGACATCACTGGCCTAATTAAAATTCATTTTTTTTCTGTCCAAGCTGACATTTTTTAGTGTAGGGATGCACCGAATTATCGACGGTACATTTTATCGACTGGAAATTTGAAACTACGTATTTTTCAGAAGTGTCTCCGTAGCCCGTCTCCCCACGAGTCTGTGATGAGTGTCAGTGTGATATCGTTACTCACATTGCTACAGTTTTACAGTGCCAAGTATCTACATGTGAGAATAATGCTTCTAGACCAAGTTTTCAAGTAGCGAAAACTCCAGTTCTGGAGCTGCTCGAGGTGACAGACAGCCAGCAGGCGTGGGGGTCCTTGAAACTATTTGGCCAAGTGTCACTTTTTTGGAATTCGCCCCTTGGAATGAAAGGGTCCCCACAATGCTTGTGGGTTGCAGAGGGGAGCCTCTCGTTTGTGCAGATGCACCCAACATCTGTTTGGAGTTCAGCCTTCTTAGAGTCCCTGGGCGGAGCATTGTACCGGTGCATTGTGGTGGAGAAGGACCGGAGCTAAAAAGCGAAGCTCTCAATTTACTGGTTGATCTGTCTTCCAACCCTCACCTATGGTCATGAGCTCTGGGTAGTGACTGAAAGAATAAGGTGTTGAATACTAGCGGCCGAAATGAGCGTTCTTCACAGGGTGGCTGGGCTGACCCTTGATGAGAGGGTGAGGACCTCAGTCCTCCAGGAGAGGCTCAGAGTAGAACCGCAGCTTCTCTGCCTGGAGATGATCCAGTTGAGGTGGTTCTGGCATCTGGTCCAGTTGCCTCCTCCACACCTCACTTTGGAGGTTTTCCAGGCTTGTCCAACTGGGAGGAGGCACCGAGCTGGGCCCAGGACGCACTGGGGGGATCTGATCTCTCAGCTGGCCTGGGAACAGCTTGGGGTCCCACAGGAGGAGTTGGAGGGTGTGGCTGGGGGGGGGGGAGACCAGGGCCTCTCTGCTCTGTCTGTTTCCCCTGCGCCCGTCTCTGTATAAGCGGCAGAAAATGGATGGATGGAGGATTATCCAGTTCTGGCCATGAGAATGTCATTAGCGATCTTTTCGTTTGCCGGGCTTAAAATGATAACGCAAGAACAGAGAGATCACTTATTTTCTTTTTCTTTCATAACCACGCCGATGGGGATCAGTTCACGCCAGCACACATGTTGGTCCTCTAGGTTTTCCTCGGTGTTCCTAGCATTATTTAACCCTTTGTTGCCTGTTGTCCGATAGTTTGGACATAATGTATGTTGTTTAGGCTCATAGATGCCCCAAAAAAAAAAAACACATAATGTACATTTTATTGGACATTTCCACTTCAAAATTTCCCAAATAGGTGCCTCTTTGATTAGTCACATGGTTTTCCACAAACAATCAGCGGCGCCTGCAGCCGTACGGCCGTATGCACTGTGTGTCACAAGAATTCTAGAGAGCACCACTCGAATCATGGTGCCGGTGCAGTGTGCATTCAAGCGAGGGAGGGAGGGAGGGAGGGAGAGAGAGAGAGAGAGAGAGAGAGAGAGAGAGAGAGAGAGAGAGAGAGAGAGAGTGAGAGAGAGAGAGAGAGAGAGAGAGAGAGAGAGAGAGAGAGAGAGAGTGAGAGAGTGAGAGAGAGAGAGAGAGAGAGAGAGAGAGAGAGAGTGAGAGAGTGAGAGAGTGAGAGAGAGAGAGAGAGAGCGCTTGTGCTGAGGGACAGGGAGGGGCAGAATCGAGACTGGGGCGGGGCATGCAGGACTAAGAAAACTCATTGGTTAGTGGAGTGACAAAAACTTCAAAAGTATCTTTTTTTCCCCGCTCTTCTCACAGCGTCTGCGTGGGTTCCCTCCAGTTTGTTGAACAGCGAGAGCAGTCAGCAAGCAGTTTTACTCGTGTGCAAAAAATCTGTCTATCCATGAGGTTTAACTGAAGTTAAGCTTCAAACAACTGAATTTATTTCAGACACTCCCCAAAAAGCCTAAAAGCAATGACGCTCAGTCATTTCGCTCAGGCGAACTCTCTGTCTAAATCAAAGGAGTCATTTTACGTCATCATTGGCATCACTGCCATCCAGGGTTTGTTTCAATATCTGACGGCCCTCAGCAATAGTTTGCAGAATCCTGAGTGCGATTTACCAGGGTGATTTGTTTTGCATAACTTTTAAAAGCAATGATTTTAAATGGAAATCTGGTCCCAGTACTGAATCTTTACCCTGAATGTTCAATCACTTCTCCCATAAATTATTCCACTGACCCCCAAAAAAGCAGGCAAAGCAGTGATAATCATTTTCAATCATTATTTCAATAGTAGGAATGATCTGTTCTGCTCTGACATGGGTTCATCTGTATACAGGAACAAGTGACAGCACCGTCAACCGACCCCATAAATACAGCACCAACGGCACCAGGATCCTGCGACCCCAGCGGCCTCCAGTCAAACAGCTCTGAGCAGCTTAAGGGCCCGCAGCCCCATCAGGACGGGGCCCTGACTGAAGAGGAGGAGAGGCTGCCCCCCCCTGGACAGAGCGCCAACCCACAACCTCCTGCAGCGGAGGAGGAGATGGTGGCTCACAGAGGCCAAAACCTGTCAGAGACGTCAGGTGAGTCTGTCCTGCCTCCAATGTGTTACATGTTCTGACCGAAGTATCATGTGTGAAAACAGATGTCACCATGACAGACCCGTCTCCGGCTGTAGGGACAGATTTCACCATGACAGACCCGTCTCCGGCTGTAGGGACAGATTTCACCATGACAGACCCGTCTCCGGCTGTAGGGACAGATTTCACCATGACAGACTCGTCTCCGGCTGTAGGGACAGATTTCACCATGACAGACTCGTCTCCGGCTGTAGGGACAGATGTCACCATGACAGACCCGTCTCCGGCTGTAGGGACAGATTTCACCATGACAGACTCGTCTCCGGCTGTAGGGACAGAGAATTTCTCCCAGGAATTCCTCTGTGATCAATAAATGTCAGGGTTTGCATTCTGAACCGCCCAAAAACAAAAAAAAAATGATTTCCAAAGCAGCAGATGGTGCTTAAAAACACAGACCCTGGTTGGATGACCTGACAGATCTCATCACTATGAGTTAAAGGGACATTATCATCCAATACATTTAGCCACTTAAATCGTTCCCAGATAACAATACATTCAACTTCTAAACTTTTCCAGGTGATTCAACCCCCTCGTTATTCAATTATCAAACAAATGATGCAAGCAAACAGGCTATCCTACCTTGAATGGGGCGCGCCATTTTATTAGAGCAGTCTCTCTTTCGGTGCTTAGCTGTGACGTTACTCTGGCTGCTCTGCATCTGCGCTACATACAGCACACAAACGCCATTTTTCCACCGCGGTTTTTGTGAGTTGAGCTTGCAAGCCGACGTGCACGGAGTACCTTTCCATAACCATTATGAAACCTTCGTTTGTTAGCTAGCTAGCTAGTCAGTATTGACTGTAAATTTTAAAAACTGTGGCAAGTTCAACCGTGAATGCCTTTCTCTCATCACGGTGTATTGGAGTTGTATAGTTCAGTACTAACACAAAATTTGCTCAACTTGTTTGATAACTTTCATCTGACACCCTCACTCGTAAGATCCTCATGTATGTCGCTGCGGTAAACTTCCGTACCGCACAGCAAGTTTGTGTCATTTTTCATGTATGTTTGTATGTCAGTCAAGCGGACATAGTCAAGGTCTAGATGCAGGAAACCTAACTTACTGGCTTTCTTTCGAGGCTGGCAATTCATATTAATAGCCGGATATCACACAAAAGACAGGTAATGTTCAAGTATTATCATCGCAGTGCATAATTTATGAGTGCAATGCAGGTGAAAATGACAACCAAAAGACAGGCAGAGACCCAGGATAACGTCATTATTTACAGCGCCTTTAGCTTTATTTCCTCAAAACCACTATCTGCTAAAAGGGTCATGGCGCATTCCATAAACTTATCAAAAACATCTAAACAATTTGAAAGGATGACCCAACATGAAACATTTCCTACACATGACTGAATGTGTGTATTTATGCAGCTACTGAGTGTGACTTGCTGTACTATGATACCGTCTCTTTAAATGTCCAGTCAGCACTATGATACAGTCCCTTTAAATGGTCAGTCAGCAAAGCATTTGCCTGGGAGTGATTCCAACTCAAATCACCAGATTCGAAAAATGTTCCTGACTGACGGATTCTGATTTGCTCCAGATAAATGCGCTCAACATAATGTTCTTGTATCCAGTAGATTATGTGCTAAATTTTTAGACCCATCTCTTCATTTGTTTTCCTGATATTAAGACTTCAAGAAGGGGGCGTGGCCCCTAATTTTGCATAAAATACAAGTGTACGATATGCCAACTTCAATGAGTCATAATTTTTTAAATTAAATAGCTCACAGCTAATGCTACTCATGTGATGTGGGGAATATTATATTTCATAGTACTTGTGCAAAACGGAAATGATTAATTAACCAATTAACTAATTAACTAATTAACTTCGGAGAACACAAAAATGTAGCAAAAGGTAATACAGTGTATGCTTTGTCCTAATTGATGTCGCACTGATCATGTTACACCCCCCCCCCCCCAGATGAGCTGTCATTCCGCCTTGAACCCTGTGCTGAACTGGAAAAGAGCTTCCAGCTTCTGAACTCTGATGAATGGTAGGGAGACTCTAATGCTAATCATTCATAGCGAAAATCAATCAACCAAAAGTATGTTGCAGTTTACAAACTTCTAACTTCCTGGCTTCCGGCTGTTCCATTGCTTATTATTGGCTTCACTGAGACGTTTACTGGATATCAAACTCGCAGAGAGAAATAGAACAACTATTAATGGCAAATATGTAAGATGTTGGGGAAATGTAGTTTTTTAGAATGGCCTGATATGACTGGCGCAGCTACAAGTGGTTACACGTGTGCCAAACTATTATAACAGAAGCAGGACAAACATATATGTCTAAACTGAAAATGAAATGTCTGCACACTGTTGAATCATCAGCTTATAATAATTTATTGTTCAACAGTTTTGGCCGATGGGGCTGTCCTCAGGTAGAAAAACTAACAAAGGCCGCATCGGCTGAAACTGTTGGACAAGTAATTGAGCTCCTCAGAACAACAGTGTTCTAACTACGATTTTCTAATTTTCCGTGTTTGACCCATATTCTTCATGCTAAAGGTAAAATCTATTCATACAATAATGGGCCAGAAGATTGTTAGTTCCACCTCTGAAATATAGATAGTAGTGCAAGAGTGGTCTAACTCCAAAATTCTTCATTTTTAAGCAAAACATGCAAAAATAACAAAAATCATCAACATTGACAACAAAACACTTTCTGACCTTGAAAGCGGAGATTCAAAGGATGTCACTTCAAGACGGGTCTAAATGCTTCCTGGCATGCTGAATATGACAACTTAGAAACTTAGGAAGCTGTTTTCTCAAAATGATAAAAAATGGAGTTTGACCACTTTTGTTCTGAGGGGCTCAATTGTTGTGAGCAGATTCAACAGTGTGCGGACATTTCATTTTCAGGTTTTCCAATATGACTGGCTGTCAACAGTGATTTGGAGTGATTATTGTCATGCATTTTGGTATTTGAATTGCAGGGCTGTATTTTTGGGCTGCAGATTTTATCCAGAAATATTGCAAATCTACAAAAAAGTGGCATATGTTAAAAATGTTCAACTTTATAAAACCACTGGTAATATAAAGTGCATGCAATTTTTACATATTTAATGAGGATCACCTTGGAATTTTTACGCATGTGCACAATCCTATGAACTTATTTGTTCAGATTTGTTCTTCTAAATCTGAAATCTGCGAGTAAAGTGGCATTCACAACTTTTCTGTCCTTTAGCATTGTTTATAAATGAGGGCCCTGGTCTTTGTTCATGTAAATCCAGCACAGAGGTCAGGACGTGGGTTGATTTTGATTGGTTGAATGCAGGCTCAGATTCTGACTGGTCCAATAAAGAGGATTTTGATTGGTGTTATTGTACCCTGTAGATTATGTGCTAAATTTTTAGACCCATCTCTTCATTTGTTTTTGAGATATTGAGACTTCATAAAGGTGGTGTGGCCCCTGATTTTGCATAAAATACAAGTGTACGATATTCCAACTTCAATGAGTCATAATTTTTGAATTATTGAAGATAAATACATGAAATTTCCAGGATTGGATTTCTGCTATAATTTTTCTCAGATTACCAAAAGTCAGATGAAAAATGAATGTGCAATATGCAGAATACATTTCACAATGACTTCATGGACATTATTAGATGTGACATATGCTATTGTATGGTAAATAGCTCTCAGCTAATGCTACTCATGTGCTGTGGGGAATATTATATTTCATAGTTTGATTTTGATTGATGTAAACTTGGGGCAAATCATGTAGCAGCCTATTCTGATTGTATTACAATTGGTTTAGTGTAGCTGCTGATAATTATTGGATGAGTGAAAGGCATATTCTGATTGGTCCATCTGAGGGGCAGAATCTAATCTGAGTGGGGACAGAGTCTCATTCGGTCATTATGGGGGTTGATCCTGATTGGTTTCAACATAAGATGCATTCTGTGTGGTGGAGCATTGGGGCAGGTTCTGATCTGCCCAGCGTTAAAGCGGATTGGGATTGTTCCAGTGCAGGGGCAGATGGTGACTGATCTCCTTACTCCGCAGGTGGGTGAAGATACAGGGGCTCGACTTACTCTATCAACTGGCTAAGCACCAGCCAGAGACACTCTTCCCAGACGTGGAGGGCATCTGCCGGGTCGTCGTAAGGGAGGTAAGCCTGCCTATCAATCTGAGGCTTGTTAAACTAAGATGGATTAGAGTTAGCAGGTCTCCACACCAAGTTAAACGTGGACCAGTCGCAAATCTGGAACGTGGACTGAAGCTGAATGAGCTGCTGTGTGTTGCAGCGAGATCCGACTGCAGTGCTGCAGCTTAGTAATGATGATCTATGGATCCGGCCTCCTGAACTCGTCTGCTGTGTGTTTATGTTTCTCTGTGTCCTGCGTCACGTCTGCGCTGTCGCTCTGCTTCCTCCTCAGTGGTGCGTTACTCTGACTCATGTACAGCGGGGCATTTCTGTGGAAAAACCTTTTTTGTTTTGTACAAAATGAATATGAGTCATGAGTCTCGCTGTTAACATGCGTTTGTGCCAGTTGTTCCACACCAGTGTGCTTTAAATGTTACGATATTTTTGTCTCACCCTCGTAATGTTAGAGGGCTGATGGGATGGTGGTCGCTGAGATCTGCAGTTCCACATAATGGATATTGAGTACTCAGAACTGTCAGAAAGTGTAGGAATTCACAACAGCCAATCAGCTGATAGTGTTAGGAATGCTCATGGCAGCAGGTGAGAGTTTGAATTCGTTGCTGAGTGTCGGCCAGTTCACTGTCTTCAGTGCTCATCTGTTTGTGTTTGTGTTCAGGTACTGAACCCGCTGGATTCGGTGTCCAAGATGGCCTTAGGGACACTTACAGCGCTGCTTTCTTTACTCAAGTCGTACTTTGATCCGTTCCTGGACTGGGTCGCCGATGCGCTGTACCTGAAAGCCGCCTCCGTCATCGAAACCCTCCAGCAACTTGCCAGTGTGGCACTGGATCACATGATTAAGAATTGCAGCCCATTAATCTGCATGAAGGTCCTGCTGCTCCAACTGAGGTGGGTGGAGTCAGGGGCGGGTCATGGGCAAGGGGCTGGACAATGAGCGGCTGATGAGGTTGGAATCAAGGGCGGGTCAGTTTAATATGGGCGGGGCTCGGTGGGGTCAGGGCAGAAGTCTGTTCTTACCGCAGTGTCATTCAGTAAGTTCACACTGAAGGTTTTAGTCTCAGCCACAGAGCACAAATCAGATGAAGTTTCTGCACTGAATTTGCAACCATTTACACCAGGTGAACATCTCAATAACATCCTCAGTAACATCAGTGCAGTAGATCCCCTTATTGCTGTTGGCCCCAGCGAGGTCATGAACTGTAAGACGAACCGTGCTGCAGTAATCCTCTTCAAGAAGATAAATGCAGGGCTACTGCTTATATTTACTGCTCTGTTTCTCTCACTAACATGACACACATTGAACTTTGAATAACTGAAGGAGAGATGGATTTAACACTCATGGATATCAGTGATACTAAGCAACTAAATAAGCGCGAAACTGAATTTTTAAAAATTCTTACAATTTCGATAGGGTCCTCACACCCTTAGTGCTCGGGCCCTAATAATTCTACACAACAATTGTAATTAAAATGTCGCTGATGCGGTGCAAATGCATAACTGTTACTGTTCCCCTTTAAGTTTTATTTTTCTGGCGGGGGGCGGGGGGCTGGGTTTAAGGCATAAATAGACATACATAAGCATTGGGGCTGGATTTTAGTTTGTAGAAACCAACAGATGTTCTCCTTTCCAGTGACCCGAGTATGGAAGATCCCGAACAGGAAGTGGTAGCGCGGGAATGCTTTGCCGAACACCTGCTTGCTCTGGTGGAGTCTGCGCCCTATGAACCAGAAATGCATGAGCTCTTCCTTTCAGTCGGCCAACTAACTCAGGACCCCACAGAGGTAGTCAGGTGAGTAGAGCCTCTTTTTCAGTCCGTCTGTCGCCTCACTTCAGTTCCTCGTTTCTCAATGATTTAATTCCTTAGACCAGGTCCTGATAATTGATTGCGGCCCACCTTCAGTTAAAGGGATCATAATTCATCATAGTCACTTGAAAGGCCCTTTCTGCAGTTTACCCAAGATATTGTTCTACAAAGAAATTCCACAGCATTCTCACGATGCAGATTTTTGTCTTGAATGTGTGGCCTACGAATGATCGGCCTGCAAGCATAGAGTCCACCTCTCTACATCTGTCATGAATCTGCCACACCTGTAACTGTGAGTGGATGTTTGAAGCACTGACAGCATGTAACGATGGACATTCGAGCAGGTCCCGAGTGAAGCCAAAACATCTTGATCACCATCTAGCAGCCGGCTCCAGTATATTTTATAAACCTGCCCCATCCATGTTGGTGAAGGAATGTAGGCCACACTTAATAATAAAAGTAATGTAATGTAAATAATTAAAGTACGTGTCAAACAGTCTTTTTCAACGATGGTTTCTGCCATTTTAACTAGTTCTTAAAATTACTTAAAAGTAGGGCGGGCGGGGGGGTGGGTGGGGGGGAGGGTATTAAGTCATGATTGACAGATGAGACTGACAGTGACTCCGCCCACTGGCTTAATACCAGGAGTTCTTCAGCGCTGGAATGCAACTGTCAAGAGGAGCTATAACGCTGAAATTACACATACCTTAGTTGCTCAGTCTCCAGACAACTTCGCATAATCCACAGTGAGAGTCAAATGAAAATTGGCAGTGGAATTGACGCTCTGAACGAAGCATCATGAACTGTATGCTGGGATGCAGTCGCTGATAAGTGAAGCCTGATGGCTCGCCAGCCAGCCAAGCTTGTTTAACTATTTTCTATTGCAGGTTTCTATAACTCGGATTGGAATGAAAATCAATGGTAAAAATGTCTACATGGAACATAGTGTAATGTACTGTTAGCAGCTATGCTATGCTCAGTGCAGAGGTTTTTAACCATCGCTTTTCATTGCTAACATTAATTTAAGTGACCTACAACTGAATCTTGCTAGCTTGCTACAAACCGTTTGCTAGCTTGCAAACTAGTAAATCTTGATTCAGCGACGGTTAGCCTAGCTCGTCAGCAAGCTTGCTAGCAAGGTAGTTGGAACAAACGTTAAAGCCCATGATAGCGGGGAGTCCATTTGCCCACAGGCTGTATTTTGCTACCTTATTTTGAAGGGTTGTATGAGGCAACTTAACCATCGTCAACATATTACCCACCTAGCTAGTAGAGGGCTAGCAGTCGGCAGGAGTTTGAATGTAATACTGATGATGAGGAAAGCAGCTAACATTCTTGGCTTCTTACAACTGTACTTGGAAAACATCCAAACTACCTAAGGCCATATATAAAAGTTGGTAATAATTCCTTCCCAACTGGCAAAAACAGTGCAAACACAATGAAAAAATTTTATTTCCAAAAAAAAATCATTTTTTCGTCAAAAAAAGTCTAGAATCTTGTAAAAACGTGAGAAAACGGTGCCTCAGTGATTCCAACTTCACAGTGTTTCGATTCTACTGCGGTGACTGACTGGCCCTCTAGTGAGTGTTTGTTGAACCACACTGCGCATGTGCAAATATCTAAAGAGCCTTCAGTTAAAAGGAGTTTCCACCAGTTTGTCTTTAAAATAAATAAAAAACCTCCACCACCCCACCTTTACTTATTATGCCCAAAAGGATGATCACAAACTGTTTAATATGGCCCTCCCCTTTAACAAGCTTTCAGTCGCATTAGAAAGGTGGTTTCAAAAGGCTAATTGTTTGGTTATGTTTCCTAACAAGATAATATTGAGTATATTAGGCTAACAATAACAGCTGAAGTAAATTAACACATTCTGGGTCACTGAAGTGGCCAACTTGGCTACATAAACAGTTCAGAGAATGTGCTTGTGACTGAGTTGATAAATGTACCCCATTCTTTGCCACAGGAGCTGCGCTGAAAAGATGCTTGCTGTCCTTTCGAAACATCTGGAGGTAAGTCAGTTACTCGATCAGATACAGTACTGAGGTATTTGGCCGGACAAGTGAGAAGGTCCAAAATTTTACGGAATGAGTAATGTGGAAATTGTGTATTGGGTCATTCTGTGTCAAGTCAACCAGAGCCCCCCACATCAAAATTTTGATTTACATGAAACTTTGCACATTTAAAAACATATGCATTGACAGTACTGAGGTCAAATATTTCAACTCAATTATTCCTAGTTCCTAAAATGTAGCCTATTTTAGTGGAAGGGGGTGCATCAATTTTAACAAAATTGCCTTAATATTAGAAGGAGATTGAGGGCCTCAGATATGGATTTTCAGAGCAGACAGACCCACAAGTTTAATTTTGTCATCAGAAGAGTTGCTGAACTCTTGGCTTAAGCTACGTTTCTTTACTCAGTATGTTTGGTTTACCTGTACTGTGGCCTTGAAAAAGCAAAAGACACCAATCATACTAATTCACAAGAATCTTTTCAAAATTTAATGTATTTCTTATTCTGTCACTAATGAAGATAGAGCCCTGAGACTTGGTACGCAAACTGTCAGTCAACTTTCTGAAGACCACAAAAAATATCAAAGTCCGAATGGTTGTATTAAATATTTTAGTAACTTTGGAAGTTGGTTTCAGAATAGATGGTGCATATTTTGGGTCATTATAGTGGGTATAAATCTGAAAAGGGACACAAGTTATCGATGTCATATTTTTAGTGCTTGAAGGCATAGGTCTTGGGCCTAACATATGAAAAAACTGGAGATGTAAAACTCTTCCTTTAGACCAGGGGTGTCAAACAGGTGCAGTGGAGGGTCAAGAGGCTGCAGGTTTTCATTCCACCCAAAAACTCAGGCAGTGATCAGTGATTCACTGATGAGTCCCTTCTCCCTGCTTGAAGGTGAGGTAATCAGTGAAGTCACCTGCTGGAGTTTTTGAGTAGAATGAAAACCTGCAGCCTCTTGGCCCTCCATTGCGCCAGTTTTATACACGTGCTTTAGACTATGCAGCATGCCAATCATATTAGGTGTCTAACTTAATGTTCGGGGCACCTTGGCCTTGGTGTAAGTGAAATGGTGAATGTGACTCATGTGTCTCTCTTCTTTTCTGAATGAAATACTTGCTGGTGTGATTTGAAAGTCATTGCGTTTTGATTTTATTCACAATTTACACTTTGTCTCAACTATTTCCGAATTGGGGTTCTACATTTGATTTTGAAAAAATGCTTGTAGATCAGTATGATCGGTGTTTTTAGCTTCTCCAGGCCACAGTGCAGGTCAACGAAACACAATGAATTATGAAAAGAAGCTTAAGCCATGAGTCCAGCAACTTTTCTAATGACAGATTGAAAATGATGGGTCTGTTTGCTCTGCCAATGCATTTCTGTAGCTGGGAGGTAAAATTTCAACCCTCTACCAAATACAGGACGATGAAGGCCTCATCGATTCCACGGTTGCTCCAGCTCTCGCTGCGACGAATGTCACCACCGTGGGTGAGCGAGACTCCATCGCCCTCCCCAGTGAAACTGCACAGACTCATACTGAGGACGACTGGATCCGGCAGGGAGCGAGACCCAAGCTCATCGTTCGCTCCACACCCAAGCCGGCTAAGCCGCGGGACGGATCGCGCCGCCATAAACGCCGCGGTCGGCAATCGAGCCACGCCCCTCCAGTCTGGAACCTCCAGCTGGATGACAGGTTTTCCGTCATAGATGAGGAGGAATCATCACCACCTCGAAGTCTTGCGGTGGCCCTGCTGCCCCCGTCTGTGTCAGGAGAGGCCACTACCCCAGCTGACCCGTCACGGAACCCAACCTGTAACATTACGGTTCCATGGCCAAGTTCTTGGACTATTCCACAGGTAACTACCAGTTCTCCGGACAATGCTCGGCCACCTCAGGTTACTTTGATAATTGGAGACTCCATCGTGAGGAACATTAAAATAAAATCAGACATCAAGTACCCTGGGTCGAGGGATCGGGCGTTTTAGTAGAATTTCAAGTCTCAGCACATGGCTACAGTCTATATGCTCCACGCACAAATTGTTTTTAATTGACAATTTTAACCTCTTCTGGGAGCGTGCAGCTTTCTTTGCAAGAGACGGTATTCATCCCAATCCTCTGGGTACACGGAAGTTGGCACAGATCATTTGCTACTCAATGCACCTGGTCACATGCAATTGACTAATTACGTCCACCGTAATGCAGGACGCATGTCCGATTGTCACCATTTCCTCTGTGCATAGAAAGTCACAAAATAGATCCAAGTCTTACACTGACTGCACTCGTAGTAATTTGGTTAATGTCCTGGTAAAACCTTTGAGCTACAAAATGTCAGGTAGTGTTGTCCGTATGGCATTATTTAATGTAAGAACGCTCACTAACAAGAGTTTTCTAATTCATGATATCACCTCTGAGAAGGGATTGCATTTTATGTTTCTTGTTGACACCTGGCTGAACAATGATTGTGCTGCAGCTCTTATTGAGGCTTGTCCCTCCAACTACAACTATTTTCACGCTGTGAGACAAGGTGAAAGGGGAGGTGGCTTAGCTGCCATTTCTCTAATCAGTTTAACTGTTATCAATCTTGGAACAGTTAAACTGATTAGATTGATTTCGGTGAATTTTCGTCATTTGAATATCTTGCAATTTTGTTGAAAACTGACCCAGGTGTGCCCGTTGTAACATTATATCGGCCAACGAAGTAATCATCTGTATTTCTAACAGAATTTAGGGAGCTAATGTCCTTTATACTTGTCAGTTACGATAGAATAATTTTAACTGGAGACATGAACATCCATATTAATAATAGTGTTGACTCTAAAGCAGTGGAATTTGTTAATCTTTTAGGAAGTTTTGAATTAACTCAATATGTTGCAGAAGCCACCCATAAACATGGCAACATCCTTGATTTGGTTGTAGCACGAGGGATAAGTGTCAAGAATGTTTCAGTGTCTGATTTTGCCATCTCGGATCATAATTGTGTATTTTTTGATACTCTTTTTAATGCTTCTCGAAACAGGAGAATTCAAAATTCACAAACAGTACTTGGATAGTACAGTGGAGCAAAAGTTCTCTGAACTTGTGGATTCATTTGACTTTTTTCTGTAAACTGCTCATTAAATGAAATGGTTGATTCATTTAACGGTAATCTAAGCAATATTTTGAATGATGTTGCCCCAATTAAGTTTAAATTGGCCTCTTGAGATAAAGCTACCCCATGGATGAACAGTGTTGTCCATGAGCTAAAGCGATCTTGTAGGAAAGCTGAAAGAATATGGAGAAAAAACAAACTAGAGGTGCATCGCGGGATATTCAAGGAGTGCATCACTAGATACAACAATACTGTGCGCACAGAGAGAGGAGCCTATTTTTCTAGAATCATTGGAGAAAATGGTAGCAACTCCAGAATATTGTTTTCAACCATTGATCGACTATTAAACCCAGTCCCAACCTCTGATCCTCATAGTGAAGCCTCAGTGTGAGGAATTTGCCAGATTCTTTTCAAACTAAATTCTAAATATAAGAGCAGGCATTGCTAGCCATGATGGTAATTTATATGATAGTTCTTGTGACAGGTCAGCAAGTATGGAAGGTTTTGCAAGCATTTCTTGTGACGAACTCTGTCAAATTGTGGCACAGAGTAAAACAACGTGTCATCTAGACCGCGCTCCTACTAATTTTTAAAAAAAAGTTTTTAATTGCATTTCTGCACTTGCTCTTAAGATAATTAACACGTTTGGAGACTGGAATTTTCCCTTCTGCTTTTAAAATTGGTCTTGTGAAACCCCTTTTGAAAAAATCAAACTCTGATCCCAATATTCTTAGCAACTACAGGCCTGTCTCCAACTTACCCTTTATGAGCGAGGTGCTGGAAAAAGTAGGTTATAATCAGCTCATAACATTTCTGAATGAACACAATATTTTAGAGAAGTTTCAGTCTGGTTTTAGGTCGGAGCACAGCACTGAGACTGCTCGAACTAAAATAGTGAATGATCTTAGACTGAGTGCTGATGCAAACCTGGTTTCAATTTTAATTCTTTTAGATATTAGTGCAGCATTTCACACAATTGACCACAAGATTTTAATGAATTGGGTTGGTCTCTCCAAATTAGCTCTGAACTGGTTCCAAACCTATATCATGGGAGGCAATTTTCTGTTAGCCTTGGAGATCATAGATCTAACAAATATGACTTATCATGTGGAGTCGCTCAAGGGAGTTGCCTTGGTCCACTTCTTTTCACTTTGTATATGCTTCCATTAGGCAATATCATCAGACAACATAATGTTAACTTTCACAGCTATGCTGATGATGCGCAATTATACATCTCAGTGGAACCACATGATCCCAGTGCTTTATGTTCTCTGACCGCCTGCCTGTCTGCAATTAATCCAATCTAAAACTGAATGAAGATAAAACAGAAATTCTTATAATCGGCCCTGAAGTGAAAAGTGGTGCTCTGCTAAACAGGCTGGGACATTTTGCTTCCCAGGTAAAATCTTAAGTAACAAGCCTAGGTTTCATTTTAGATTCAGAGTTAAATTTTAAATCTCACATAAATAAAGTCACCAAAAGGGCATGGTTTTATTGCCAAAGTTCTTAACTCAACAGAATGCTCAGAAGTTGGTTCACGCTTTTATTTCAAGCAGATTGGACTATCGTAGCGCCCTTTTTACTGGTCTCCTAAAAAACACTTTCGAAAAATTACAACTCATACAGAACTCTGCTGCTACACTAGACTCTGAACAGGAACAGGAAAGCGAGAGCACATGACCCCTGTTTGAGCAGCGCTGCACTGGCTCCCCATCGCTTTTAGATTAGATTTTAAAGTCCTTCTGCTTGTTTACAAAGCGCTTAATGGTCCAGCACCCTCCTATATATCAGGTTCCCTGCTGTTTACGTCCCTCCACGACCCCTGAGGTCCTGGGACTGGCCTTCTAAAAGTTCCCAGGGCCTCACAGAAGAAAATTGGGGATTCTGGCTTTTTCCGGTACGCACCAAAATTTTGACACTGCCTCCCAAACAATATCAGAGAGGCTGGGTCAGTGGACATTTTTAAACAGCAACTGAAAACCTTTTAAAAAAACATTTTTTTAAACTTTTAAAAATCTTTTTAATCTGGCTTATAAATTGTGGTGTTGTTTTAGTGATGCTTTTATTTTCTCCCCGTTTTATCATCTTATTATTGTTTGATTTTTACTGTAAAAAGTACGTCCGTTCGCTCGGACATATAAAATTGAGGCGGTGGGGGATATTGCCATGTTAGTGGCAAAAACTTGTTATTTCACCAATTCACACCAGATATATAAATCTTCCACGAGTGGGAAGTATAATAATTTTTTTTTTTTTTTTTGGTGGGGAAGGACCTAAAATTGGGTTGCTGTGGCCTGGAATGATCCTGTACATCTTAATGCAGGAAAACGCACAAGTGGACCATTAGGTGGCTGCCCTGAAGTGTCTACTGAAGTATGTGGTTAGATTTTGGATCGATGACCTCTGACCCCAGAACTGTTGGGGTCAAGTGCGATTTGACCCAACAATCATTGAATCCAAATACACTGAAATGTTTGAATACAGTGACCATCTGACCATTTCGGATCAATGACCCCAAATGACCTCAAAATCACCTTTAACCCCCCCATGTAGGATGAACGTGTGTGACGTGACCACGGATGCACACGCTGCTCATTTTGTAGTCCCCACCCGAAACCCTTGCGGCGGGCGCAAAAATACCTGTTCGATGCACATAATAACACCGCACAACAGAATGTCTGGCCTGGATGACATCCATAAATTGCTCCATTGTAATTATGAGTTCTCAAAATGACTAAAATGCTAGAAAGGCAGAAATCCAACAAGCTGGCCTCCTTCAGAATCTGTGAACTCATGCAAAATGTGTGATATTATTCATTCTGATATGTTAATTTTTTTCTATCTGAATTCAGGAAAGCCTGGAATTTCAGGATGAATCAGCCGCCACCCTTGACACTATTGATTTTCAACTCCTGACGACAACAGAGGTGAGGTTTCAGTCCGTGGAAACTTTACTCTTAAGATGTAGACGAATAGCAATATCCCCTATGAGTCTTCGCTTTAGCAGCTCACGTGCCGAACAGGTTTGTTTTGCATAACTTTTAAAAGCAGTGATTTCAAATGGAAATCTGGTCCCAGTACTGAATCTTTACCCTGAATGTTCAATCACTTCTCCCATAAATTATTCCACAGACCCCCAAAAAAGCAGGCAAAGCAGTGATAATCATTTTCAATCATTATTTCAAAGGTAGGAATGATCTGTTCTGCTCTGACATGGGTTCATCTGTATACAGGTACAAGTAACAGCACCGTCAACAGACCCCATAGATACAGCACCAACGGCACCAGGATCCCGCGACCCCAGCGGCCTCCAGTCAAACAGCTCTGAGCAGCTTAAGGGCCCGCAGCCCCATCAGGACGGGGCCCTGACTGAAGAGGAGGAGAGGCTGCCCCCCCCTGGACAGAGCGCCAACCCAGAACCTCCTGCAGCGGAGGAGGAGATGGTGGCTCACAGAGGCCAAAACCTGTCAGAGACGTCAGGTGAGTCTGTCCTGCCTCCAATGTGTTACATGGTTCTGACTGAAGTATCATGTGTGAAAACAGATGTCACCATGACAGACCCGTCTCCGGCTGTAGGGACAGATTTCACCATGACAGACTCGTCTCCGGCTGTAGGGACAGATTTCACCATGACAGACCCGTCTCCGGCTGTAGGGACAGATTTCACCATGACAGACCCGTCTCCGGCTGTAGGGACAGATTTCACCATGACAGACCCGTCTCCGGCTGTAGGGACAGATTTCACCATGACAGACCCGTCTCCGGCTGTAGGGACAGATTTCACCATGACAGACCCGTCTCCGGCTGTAGGGACAGATTTCACCATGACAGACCCGTCTCCGGCTGTAGGGACAGAGAATTTCTCCCAGGAATTCCTCTGTGATCAATAAATGTCAATAAATCAATAAAAGAAAAATTATTTCCAAAGAGCACATGGTTCTGAGTGAGCTGAGCTGACAGATCTCATCACTATGAGTTAAAGGGACATTATCATCCAATACATTAAGCCATTTAAATCATTCCCAGATAACAATACATTCAACTTCTAACCTTTTCCGGATGATTCAACCCCCACGTTATTCAAATATCTAACAAAGGGTGCGAGCAAACAGGCTATCCTACCTTGAATGGGGCGCGCCATTTTATTAGCGCGGTCTCTCTTTCGGTGCTTAGCTGTGACGTTACTCTGGCTGCTCTGCATCTGCGCTACATACAGCACACAAACGCCATTTTTCCACCGCGGTTTTTGTGAGTTGAGCTTGCAAGCCGACGTACACGGAGTACCTTTCCATAACCATTGTGAAACCTTCGTTTGTTAGCTAGCTAGCTAGTCAGTATTGACTGTAAATTTAAAAACCGCGGAAAGTTCAACCGTGAATGCCTTTCTCTCATCACGGTGTATTGGAGTTGTATAGTTCAGTACTAACACAAAATTTGCTCAACTTGTTTGATAACTTTCATCTGACACCCTCACTCGTAAGATCCTCATGTATGTCGCTGCGGTAAACTTCCGTACCGCACAGCAAGTTTGTGTCATTTTTCATGTATGTTTGTATGTCAGTCAAGCGGACATAGTCAAGGTCTTGATGCAGGAAACCTAACTTACTGGCTTTCTTTCGAGGCTGGCAATTCATATTAATAGCCGGATATCACACAAAAGACAGGTAATGTTCAAGTATTATCATCGCAGTGCATAATTTATGAGTGCAATGCAGGTGAAAATGAAAACCAAAAGACAGGCAGAGACCCAGGATAACGTCATTATTTACAGCGCCTTTAGCATTATTTCCTCAAAACCACTATCTGCTAAAAGGGTCATGGCGCGTTCCATAAACTTATCAAAAACATCTAAACAATTTGAAAGGATGACCCAACATGAAACATTTCCTGCACATGACTGAATGTGTGTATTTATGCAGCTACTGAGTGTGACCTGTGTACTGTGATACCGTCCCTTTAAATGTCCAGTCAGCACTATGATACCGTCCCTTTAAATGGTCAGTCAGCAAAGCATTTGCCTGGGAGTGATTCCAACTCAAATCACCAGATTCGAAAAATGTTCCTGACTGACGGATTCTGATTTGCTCCAGATAAATGCGCTCAACATAATGTTCTTGTATCCAGTAGATTATGTGCTAAATTTTTAGACCCATCTCTTCATTTGCTTTCGAGATGTTGAGACTTTAAAAAGGGGGCGTGGCCCCCAATTTTGTATAAAATACAAGTGTGTGATATTCCAACTTCAATGAGTCATAATTTTTGGACATTTGACGACAAATACATAAAATTTCCAGGATTGGTTTTCTGCTATAATTTTTCTCAGATTACCAAAAATTAGATAAATGTATGGGCAATATGCAGAATACATTTCACAATGACTTCATGTACGTTATTAGATGCAACACATGCTATTGTATGGCAAATGGCTCACAGCTAATGCTACTCATGTTCTCTGGGGAATGTTTTATTTCATAGTGCTTGTGCAATCTGGAAATTATTAATTAACCAATTAACTAATGGGAACTTCGGAGAACACAATGTTGAACAATGTAATGCAGTGTATGCTTTGTCTTAATTAATGTTACACACTGATCATGTAACCCCCCTCCCTCAGATGAGCTGTCTTTCGGCCTTGAACCCTGTGCTGAACTGGAAAAGAGCTTCCAGCTTCTGAACTCTGATGAATGGTAGGGAGACTCTAATGCTAATCATTCATAGCGAAAATCAATCAACCAAAAGTATGTTGCAGTTTACAAACTTCTAACTTCCTGGCTTTCGGCTGTTCCATTGCTTATTATTGGCTTCACTGAGACGTTTACTGGATATCAAACTCGCAGAGAGAAATAGAACAACTATTAAGAGCAAATATGTAAGATGCTTGGGAAATGTAGTTTTTTGGAATGGCCCGATATGACTGGCGCAGCTAAAAGTGGTTAGACGCACACCAAACTATTATAACAGATGCAGGACAAACATATACGTCTACACTGAAAATGAAATGTCTGCACACTGTTGAATCATCAGCTCAAAATAATTTATTGTTCAACAGTTTTGGCCGATGGGGCCGTCCCCAGGTACAAAAAACTAACAAAGGCCACATCGGCCGAAACTGTTGGACAAGTAATTGAGCTCCTTAGAACAACAGTGTTCTAACTACGATTTTCTAATTTTCCGAGATAGACCCATATTTTTCATGCTAAAGGTAAAATCTATTCATACAATGAGGGGCCAGAAGATTGTTTGTTTGAACTCTGAAATACAGATAGTAGTGCAAGTGGTCTAACCCTAAAATTCTTAAGCTTTAAGCTTGCAAAAATAACAAAAATCCTCAACATTGATAACAAAATACTTTCTGACCTTGAAAGCGGAGATTCAAAGGATGTCGCTTCAAGACAGGTCTAAATGTTTGCTGGCATGCTGAATTTCACAACTTCGAAACTTAGGAGGCTGTTTTCCGAAAATGATTAAAAAAATGGAGTTAGACCACTTTTGTTCTGAGGGGTTCAATTGTTGTGAGCAGATTCAACAGTGTGCGGACATTTCATTTTCAGTTTTTCCAATATGTACAGACTGTCAACAGTGATCTGGAGTGATTATTGTCGTCCATTTTGGTATTTGAATTCCAGGGCTGTATTTTTATTATTAAAAAAACTGCAGATTTTATCCAGAAATATTGCAAATCCATAAAAAAGCGGCATATGTAAAAAAATCTCCAACTTTATTAAACCACTGGTCATCTAAATTGCATGCAATTTTTACATATTTAATGAACTTGGAAATTTTACACATGTGCACAATCCTGTGAACTTCTGTGTTTTAGAGTCAAATTTGTTATTCTAAATCTGAAATCTGCAAGTAAAGTGACATTCACAACTCTTCTGTCCTTTTGCATTGTTTATTAATGAGGGCCCTGGTCTTTGTTGGTGTAAATCCAGCACTGGGGTCAGGATGTGGGTTGATTTTGATTGGTTGAGTGCAGGTGCAGATTCTGACTGGTCCAATAAAGAGGATTTTGATTGATTGAGTGCAGGCTCAGATTCTGACTGGTCCAATAAAGAGGATTTTGATTGGTTGAGTGCTGGTGCAGATTCTCAATGGTCCATTAAAGAAGATTTTGATTGGTGTAAACTTGGGGCAAATCATGATGCAGCCTATTCTGATTGTATTCCAGTTGGTTTAGTGTAGCTGCTGGTAATTATTCGATGTCTGAAAGGCATATTCTGATTGGGCCATCTGAGGAGCAGAATCTAATCTGAGTGGGGATAGAGTCTCATTCGGTCATTATGGGGGTTGATCCTGATTGGTTTCAACATAAGATGCATTCTGTGTGGTGGAGCACTGGGGCAGGTTCTGATCTGCCCAGCGTTAAAGCGGATTGGGATTGTTCCAGTGCAGGGACAGATGGTGACTGATCTCCTTACTCCGCAGGTGGATGAAGATACAGGGGCTCGACTTACTCTATCAACTGGCTAAGCACCAGCCAGAGACACTCTTCCCAGACATGGAGGACATCTGCCGGGTCGTTGTAAGGGAGGTAAGCCTGCCTATCAATCTGAGGCTTGTTAAACTAAGATGGATTGGAGTTAGCAGGTCTCCACACCAAGTTAAACGTGGACCAGTCGCAAATCTGGAATATGGACTGAAGCTGAATGAAGCTGCTGTGTGTTGCAGCGAGATCCGACTGCAGTGCTGTAGCTTAGTAATGATGATCTATGGATCCGGCGTCCTGAACTCGTCTGCTGTGCGTTTATGTTTCTCTGTGTCCTGCGTCACGTCTGCGCAGTCGCTCTGCTTCCTCCTCAGTGGTGCGTTACTCTGACTCATGTACAGCGGGGCATTTCTGTGGAAAAACCTTTTTTGTTTTGTACAAAATGAATATGACTCATGAGTCTTGCTGTTAACATGCGTATGTGCCAGTTGTTCCACACCAGTGTGCTTGAAATGTTACGATTTTTTTGCCGCTCCTGCTGTCTGACGGCGTTAATATTAAACACTTGTAATTAATTTGACAGTATCTCTTTGGGAGAAACTGGAAGTGAATACAGAAGTTCATTTATGTCTCACCGTCGTTATGTTAGAGGGCTGATGGGATGGTGGTCGCTGAGATCTGCAGGTCCTCATAATGGACATTGGGTGCGCAGAACTGTCAGAAAGCGTAGGAATTCACAACAGCCAATCAGCTGATAGTGTTAGGAATGCTCATGGCAGCAGGCGAGAGTTTGAATTCGTTGCTGAGTGTCGGCCAGTTCACTGTCTTCAGTGCTCATCTGTTTGTGTTTGTGTTCAGGTACTGAACCCGCTGGATTCGGTGTCCAAGATGGCCTTAGGGACACTTACAGCACTGCTTTCTTTACTCAAGTCGTACTTTGATCCGTTCCTGGACTGGGTCGCCGATGCGCTGTACCTGAAAGCCGCCTCCGTCATCGAAACCCTCCAGCAACTTGCCAGTGTGGCACTGGATCACATGATTAAGAATTGCAGCCCATTAATCTGCATGAAGGTCATGCTGCTCCAACTGAGGTGGGTGGAGTCAGGGGCGGGTCATGGGCAAGGGGCTGGACAATGAGCGGCTGATGAGGTTGGAATCAAGGGCGGGTCAGTTTAATATGGGCGGGGCTCGGTGGGGTCAGGGCAGAAGTCTGTTCTTACCGCAGTGTCATTCAGTAAGTTCACACTGAAGGTTTTAGCCTCAGCCACAGAGCACAAATCAGATGAAGTTTCTGCACTGAATTTGCAACCATTTACACCAGGTGAACATCTCAATAACATCCTCAATAACATCAGTGCAGTAGATCCCCTTATTGCTGTTGGCCCCAGCGAGGTCATGAACTGTAAGACGAACCGTGCTGCAGTAATCCTCTTCAAGAAGATAAATGCAGGGCTACTGCTTATATTTACTGCTCTGTTTCTCTCACTAAAATGACACACATTGAACTTTGAATAACTGAAGGAGAGATGGATTTAACACTCATGGATATCAGTGATACTAAGCAACTAAATAAGCGCGAAACTGAATTTTTAAAAATTCTTACAATTTTGATAGGGTCCTCACACCCTTAGTGCTCGGGCCCTAATAATTCTACACAACAATTGTAATTAAAATTTCGCTGATACGGTGCAAATGCATAACTGTTACTGTTCACCTTTAAGTTTTGTTTTTCTGTGGTGGGCGGGGGGCTGGGTTTAAGGCATAAATAGACATACATAAGCATTTGGGCTGGATTTTAGTTTGTAGAAACCAACAGATGTTCTCCTTTCCAGTGACCCGAGTATGGAAGATCCCGAACAGGAAGTGGTAGCGCGGGAATGCTTTGCTGTACACCTGCTTGCACTGGTGGAGTCTGCGCCCTATGAACCAGAAATGCATGAGCTCTTCCTTTCAGTCGGCCAACTAACTCAGGACACCTCAGAGGTAGTCAGGTGAGTCGAGCCTCTTTTTCAGTCCGTCTGTCGCCTCACTTCAGTTCCTCGTTTCTCAATGATTTAATTCCTTAGACCAGGCCCTGATAATTGATTGCGGCCCACATTCAGTTAAAGGGATGTACATCTGTCATGAATCTGCCACACCTGTTAATGTGAGTGGATTTTTGAAGTATTGACTGCATGTAAAGATGGACATTCTAACAGGTCCCGAGCGAGGCCAAAACTTCTTGATCGCCATCTAGTGGTCGGCTCCAGTATATTTTATAAACCTGCCTCATCCATGTTGGTGGAAGGGATATGGGCCACACTAGATAATTAATGTAATGTAACTAATTAAAGTACGTGTCAAACAATTTTTTTTACGATGATGGTTTCTGCCATTTTAAGTAGTTCTTAAAATTACTTAACATCCCCCCCACTTTTAAGTCATGATTGACAGATGAGACTGACAGTGACTCCGCCCACTGGCTTAATACCGAGAATTCTTCAGCGCTGGAATACAACTGTCAAGAGGAGCTGTAACGTTGAAATTACACATGCCTTAGTTGCTCAGTCTCCATACAACTTAGCATGACCCACAGTGATTTTGAGAGTCAAATGAAACTTGACAATGGAATTGACGCACTGAACGAAGCATCATGCTAGCTAGCTAAGCTAGTTCAACAGGTTTCCATAGCAGGTTTCTAAAAGTTGTGTAGGAATGAAAATCAATGGTAAAAATGTCTAAACGGAACATAGTGTAATGTACTGTTAGCAGCTATGCTATGCTTAGTGCATTTTTAACCATCACTTTTCATTGCTTACATTAATTTAAGTGACCAATGACTGTATCTTGCTAGCTTGCTACAAACATTTTGCTGGCTAGTAAATCCTGATCCAGTGACTGGTAACCTAGCTTGTCAGCAAGCTTGCTAGCAAGGTAGTTGGAACAAACGTTAAAGCCCATGATAGCGGGGAGTCCATTTGCCCACAGGCTGTATTTTGCTACCTTATTTTGAAGGGTTGTATGAGGCAACTTAACCATCGTCAACATATTACCCACCTAGCTAGTAGAGGGCTAGCAGTCGGCAGGAGTTTGAATGTAATACTGACGATGAGGAAAGCAGCTAACCTTCTTGGCTTCTTACAACTGTACTTGGAAAACATCCAAACTACCTAAGGCCATATGAATAAAAGTTGGTAATAATTCCTTCCCAACTGGCAAAAACAGAGCCGACACAATTTTAAAAATCTAAAAAAATCTCTTTTAATCAAAAAAATGTCTAGATTCTCGTAAAATCCTGAATAACGGTGCCTCAGTGATTCCAACTTCACAGTGTTTCGATTCAACTGTGGTGACTGACTGGCCCTCTGGTGAGTGTTTGTTGAATCACACTGCGCATGTGCAAATATCTAAAGAGCCTTCAGTTAAAAGGAGTTTCCACCAGTCTGTCTTAGAAAAAAAAAAAAAAAAGCCTCCACCCCCCTTATTATGCCCAAAGGGATGATTACCAACTCCTTTTAATATTCCCTGCCCCTTTAACAAGGTTTCAGTCGCATTAGAAAGGTGGTTTCGAAAGGCTAATTGTTTGGTTATGTTTCTTAACAAGATAATATTGAGTATATTAGGCAATAACAGCTGAAGTACATTAACACATTCTGGGTCACTGAAGTGACCAACTAGGCTACATAAACAGTTCAGAGAATGTGCTTGTGACTGAGTGGGGCGAATGTATGAGCAGGACTTGGATGCCACAGCTCAACCCCCGATCACTATTACGCAGACTCTGGCTCCAGAAGTACGAGGTGGTGGCGTCTGGATGAAGGATATTTTGGCTCCACTTTTGCTCAGCAGTAGGAAGAGGAGATGCGTTGTCCATCTTTACATTCAGTCTATGGTTTGATGGAGTCAGAAGAGTCCAGTCTAGCCCATGTTGATAAATGTACCCCATTCTTTGCCACAGGAGCTGCGCTGAAAAGATGCTTGCTGTCCTATCGAAACATGTGGAGGTAAGTCAGTTACTCCATCAGAAACAGTACTGAGGTATTTGGCCGGACAAGTGAAAAGGTGCAAAATTTTATGGGATGTGTAAATTGTGTATTGGGTCATTCTGTGTCAACTCAGCCAGAGCCCCCATCATCAAAATGACTTTTCACTTTTAAAGAGTTATGCATTGGCAGTACTGAGGTCAAATATTTCAGATCAATTATTGCTAATTCCTGAGACTGAAAGATGGCGTGAAAGCGTGAACCTTGCCACTGCGATTGGCTGTGATGTGGAGACGCGTAGTTTTCGTGAATGTTTGCCAGTGGGGCAAAGCGCACCGATAACCGAAGCACTAGTGAGCTGCGCCACTGCGAGTGGCTGTAAAGCCTGGTTCGATGATCAAAGTGTAAAACCTATCTGCAGAATTTTTCTGATTGGCGGATTTCATTTTGGATGATGAGAACAAGGAAGGCTGCTCATCCAAAGTGAAATTTGCCAATCAGAGAATTTCTGCCAATAGGAGGTTTTGTGCTTTGGTCAACATTATGCAACATTACGCAGTCGCGATTGCGCGAGGTTCACGTGCCAGGAATGATGTAATCGCGCACCTGCAGTCAGCCACGCGCGCTGGCGCTTCGCGAGGTCGCGCACCTCCAGGATTTTGAAACTTTTCGCAAGCCACGCTCGTGTCGCCCATTCAAAAATGTTTTCCGCTTTCTTCTGCTTCTACTGGTTTTGGCTGCTTGTACTACTTCATATAGTTTTTTTTTTTTTTTTCAATCGCCCCCTTTTTTTGTGGCGAATACTGCAACAGAGAATGTGCCACTATAAATGCCTCCGCGCTCTGAGGTGTGCACGCAATCCGCAAATGGAGCCAGGCAAAGGTATTACTGAGGCTTAAAGTGGATACACGTGTAGTATCCGTGAATGTTTGCCAACGAGGCAAAGTGGACCCATAGCTGAAGCGCTAGAGAGCTGTGCCACTGCGAGTGGCCGTGAGGTGGAAATGCGAAGTATCCGTCAATGTTTGCCGGCGATGCAAAGAACATCAGCATTTGTAATGGTTTGATGATTTTGGAATAAACATGGCAATCATTCAACAGCATCATAAATGTATGATAAGAAGAACACAACGTGCATATATAGCAATAGTTGCTCAGACTATTTGGTCCAATTTCATTGGGTGCGTTCGAGCGCATCTGTAAGGAAGCCGGCTGCGCAAGATTCCCAAAAATTACGCGAGAATCTTGCTGAAGCTGCGCAATGAGCCCTCCAAACCCCGCCCTGGCTGCAGGATCTTGCAGAAAATAGGCTCGTTTGGGTTGAACTGCCAGCTGGCTGTGGCTGACAGCGTAGCCAATGAGAACTGTTGCTGACTTCAGGGGAGGAGTATAATAGGTCTGCCGTCAAATCAAACACTTTCCCGTTGCGTTGGAAACATGGCCAATCTCGCCGCTTTTGCTTTGTTGGTGATGGACGAAATCGAAACCATTGTTGACCAAGTTTTTGAAAAACAGTGATTTATTTTTGTTGAGAATATCTTTGTTATTCCAAAAAAAATATGAATGGAGTGACGTAAAGTAAATAAAGTAGAATTCAGGTTCATCAAATTGAACTGTAACAGACGTCAAACGCGTCATCCAGAACTGAAACCAAATACCATCCATTTCCGTCGTCACAGAGGCGTATCCGTTTTGCCGCAGCCAGAGGAGAACAGCCGCACCATTTGGCTGCAGGCATCTTGATCCTGCGAGGTGTTGTGGTCATGTGACAGGAGATATTACATAGAAGGTCTGCAGTGCTGACGGAAGTCGAACGAGATTTCTCACCGGCGTGCATCACTTCCAGCCGGGTCTGCTCGGCATGCGGCGCCGCATAAAGTCAAACGAGCCTATTAACAGTATAACAGTGCTTGTTGTCATAGCAATATTTCGGTGCTTCTCTATTTGACCTCGCTTTTAGAAGACGCGGGTGTAGTGCCGCGTCGCCCGTTTTACACATACAAGCTCATCTCTTGTGTGCATGGCACCTAACATTTATTGAATGAAATCAAATTGTCTCGTTTGCCATGGCAGAAGTTGTCTTGGCTGGCTACAGTTTATTTGCTTAATTTTTACTTAGTAGCAAATTACAGCTCACTAGCTAGAGGGACCAATCGACTGAATTAGATCGTTCAAATGGACGATTGAGCCCTACAAGGATGAATTGGTGTACTTCATGTAAACATCTGTGTTTCATCTGCCGCAAATGATTAAAGTTGTGTCTTTTAGTTCTGCGTCAAAGTCAGCCAAATAGCCAAGCTTAAGCAAGTGGAAAGTAAACCTTTTGAATTTTTATATAAGTCTTCTGAATTGTAGTAATTTGTATATGTTTTTCGCAGGTTCATCCACTTCCTGTGGTGGCAGTATCCTCTAAGACGACTGCAAGCCCCTCTGGACCAACTCCGTCCGAGCAAAAGAAAAAACTTGAAGATATCCTCCATGCCATTCTGCCTCCAAGGTAGCACAGCATCACTACTCCAGGTACCAGCATCACTACCCGCTTCAGTGAGTCCCATTACTAACTTTACTCCTCTCCTTTGCTGTAGAGTTTGGTCAGATGGTGACAAGGAATGGATGCAGCCAGTGTCGAGTCAGCCTGCCACACGCACTGACGTCATTAAACTGCAACGGCAGCTAGATTTGAAGCTGCAGCAGACGCAGGCTGGAGAGGGTGGAATCTGTCCCATCCGGAGAGAGCTCTACTCTCAGTGCTTTGGTAAGGATGACTTGAACAAACAGAAATGACACTGAGAAAACATAAAGGCTGAATCCCACTGCTGAAAGGGGAAGGATGTGTCCTCTCCTCTGCTGTTTTCTCCTCCTTCCAGGAAGTAGAAGGAGGCAAATGGAGCAAAGGAAGGTATATTGCCCAGATTAGGCTACTGTGTGAAATTTTGTTTTACCTCACCACACCGGTAAATGCTGGGTTTGTCTAGCCATATCATTTCCCTAAGTTTCTTTTTATTTGCCGGAGCATCATACCTGTGCTGCATTCACACCTAGTCACGTGTTGCGGCCATTGCTGCTGAGTTGTGCAGCGTTCTGGCCAAGTCACTTCATGGTTCGTTTGAGTGATGTCATTATGTGAACTTAAATTCCAGCCCCCAATCCAGAAGGTGGCGGTAATGCACCTAAAATCGCTGGCTTAATTGATCGGCCACTGCTGCATGACATCAGAGTGCATTTCTCCGAAAATTGATTCTGTTTCAACTTTTCACTGGTGTGGTGTTTTTTCCTAGCATCCCCTGCAGCCCCTAGCACTGCAGCGTAAACACATTACCCCCATTCAAATGAGTGGGTTGACAGTTGTTTCTACTGCAACTCCTGATGTGAATGCAGCATAAAGCCGTGTGTCGCCCTGCCCGCTGTCACACAGATGAGCTGATCAGACAGACGACCATCAGCTGTGCAGAGAGAGGCTTGCTGTTGCTGCGGGTTCGTGATGAGAGCCTCATGTGCATGGCCACCTACCAGGCCTTGTATGAGAGCAGTGTGCTGCAGTCGGAGCTGAACAAAGCTGAGATGGAGAGAAAGGTATGGTGTGTAGGGTCCATCATTGCTGCTTAACACTCCCTGCAGAAAGTAAAAGTCCATCCCAATATTTTGCTCCAGCTACAAGGATTTGCTAATTAGAGAAAAACGGCATCTTGATGGTGAGAATAATTTGTGAGATTAGCAGGCAAAGCTTGTTCGTCATGGAAAATATGGCAAGACTTTTACTTTCTGACCTCTAGAATATGTACAACTGCTGATGACAGAACCCTCACATTCAAAAAGAGATGTCAGCGCCCTTTGGCTAGGTTTATTTAAACCTTACAGAGTGACTATGCACTATTCCACAGTTTTGGATGTAAACTTTTATTGAGTGCTGTACGCCTTTTGAAATGAAATCATGTGGGTCATGCCTTCAGCAGCTGAACACAAAGTGGACTGCTCTGATTTTCACCTGACAAAATCAATCTGAACCTGCATCGACTAGTTGAAATGAGCAGAGCGTGTTTGCTTGCAAATGCTTGCATGTACATGTCGCTTAGAGTAGAAAACCTTGATTTCAAAGGGATGTGGCCCCCTGCTGCTCTCATTTATTGAAATTATTGCAATAAGAGTGTCTGCGCTGAGCATCTGAATCAACATTTTCTGATGGGAGTTATGAGTTTTTATTGCAGTAATTTTTTGTGCAAAATGTACTCAACTCGTTTCATAACTTTCATTTGTCACGTTTACTCGTAAGATCCTCTATATCATGTATATCCCTGGGACAGGCCAATGTACCGCATGGTGAGTTTGTCATTTGTCATGTATGTTTATTATGTCAGTCATGCAGACAGAGTCGAGGTGTAGGTGCAGGAAATTTAATTAATTGCTTTCTTTCGAGGCAGGCGATTCATATTAATCGCCAGATATCACGTTAGATGCCTAATGCTGAAGTTTTACCATCACAATGCATAATGCATGATTGCAATACAATGATGAAAATGACAGCCAAAACAAAGGCGGAGAGCCCGGATGACATCACCATTTACGGCGCCCCCTAGCGGCGGCATTTCCTCAAAAACACCATCTGCTATGGTGCATTCCATAAACTTATCAAAAACATCTAAACAATTTGAAAGGATGACCCCACATGAAAAATTTTCTACACATTATTTGTATGTTTATGCAGCTATTGAGTGTGACTTGCTGTAACATGATTTCCTTTAAGTGTCAGCAAAGAGGGCACACAAATGCAAAAAGTAGATCAATCTCACAAACTGAGTTCATGGAAATCGCTATTTGCCACCAACACTCAATTTAAATGCTTTGAGTCGCCTCTTGCCATTATGTCAGAACCTTACTAGCTGCAATAATGAGGGAACGGCCCCACTGTCACCATATTCTGCCTGCTCCATTAACAAATAAGAATTTTCCCCATCTATTGACATCACCATGGGAGCTCAACTATTGTCTATTGTCTGATAGTTTTTGATGGATGAAGAATTAAGACACACCAGAGCGTAATTGCAGTTGCTGGTTGAGGAAGTAATGTACTGCTGTAAATTCTGGTTTCAATCACTTTCCTCTTCACAGATACAAGCCCAAGAGAAATATATCAAGGACCTTGAGCAGAGAGTGAAGGTCACACAGGCAGAGTGTGAGGCCTTGAAGACCAGAGCGATGGAGCGAGGGGAAGAGAAGGATGTGACAGGCATGAGGGAGGAGGAGGTCCTCAGGTGCTCCACCCAGCAGCTGATGGTAAGTCTCTGCTCATACACGCCAGCTATAAGTAGTCAGTAGCTACATTCATATTTCACATATCCCACATCTGCCTCATTTATTAGTCTCAGCCATCCCAGGATGATATGTATTGGTGATATGTTCATGTAAATCAAGTGTAGGGCAAAGGACCAAGATGTTCCAGTTCACTTCTCAACACTTGTTCTGCACCATCTCTTAAATCATAGTTAGTGCTCTTATGGTCTTTACAGGTCCAACCTGCAGGCATTACTCGGAAGAAATGATCAGAGCCATGTACTTAATGTGAGACGACACTCAAGTTGGGACAGTTATGATAACTGAAAAAAACAAGGCCTTGTTTTCTGAGTACAATCATTAGAGGGCTATGAATGAATAATAATTTGCATTCTATTTAATATAATAAAGTACTATAATGTTAAAATAAATATATGGGGGAACTCATACTTTAGGCTTCCTTTAACAGCATCATAAATACTAATTTCACTGGTTTGACTCAGTATTGGGCAGTTGTTCTCAAACTCGGTCTTGGTGTCCCCATGTGTGTGCTGGTTTTTGTTCCGATCAGAACTGCATCATCGGATTTTAATTACCTGTTAATCAGTCCAAACTAGGTGCATATTTCATATTTAAAGTACTTTTTTTTACCATCTTAAGCCACATTTTGACAGAAATATTTGTGGTAACCATGAAGAATAAAAGACCCTTTGACGTATTGTGTTTGTATTTCTATATTGCAAGTAATTTCAGCTAACAACATTTTTAAACCAATTAAATTAGACCCTGAGAAAATCCATAATCTCCAAATTAGGTTGCTAAACACAGATTTTTAGAGTTCAAAAGAATTAGCTTGAACTTAACAACTATGACCCAGAACTGGTTTTGCTCTATCATTTGCCGGCCTTATAAATTGTTCAAGCAACAGTGTGTTCCTAGTATAAGGCAAATTAAACCTTCAATTGGTTCTTAAATTGTGAACACACCCAAAGTCAAAGGTACGAGGAAGGATCATTCAGACAGTGAGGTTGTGAGGTCAAAGGAACGGAATTCACCCGTCGTGTCCGAAAACACAGCTCGTTGGATGCGTTACCAAATGCAGCATTAAAACGGTGAATAGCCATTATTTCACTTCCTTTACACCAGGGGCACTTCCGTCAAGCCAGGGGCTTGTGTCACGTCCGGGGCTTCTGCTCCAGGGTTGCAGCTGGATGCTATTCGTTGAGCGCGTCTGCAAGTAAGCCGGCTGCAGCTTACTTGCAGACGCGCTCAAACGCACCCTTTAATTCACGACACGACTCGTGTTTATGAGTGTGAAGAATGCAGCATTATTCACTTAGCTAGCTGGCTAGCAAGGCTAGCAAACTGGCTAGCTAGCTAGTTTGCTAGCCTATCAAGTGATATTTACGGTAGCGAACCACCTAGCTAGCCTGCTTGTGAGCTTATTGCATCTTGTGCACATAGCTAAACTGATAGAAACAGTAAATGGTTAGTTTACCGCCACTTAATGTTATTCAGCAATTAAGCTAGTAGGGCGAGCTGAATCCATTTTTTTTTTTTTTTTTTTAAAGGGTTAGTACCACTACCTGGTGCCATGGGGCGAACATCCGAACTTTCCCTTTTCCTTTATTAAACCCGACGCAGGTTGAACGAAAGCGCCAAATATCAAAGGGCATGTGAAATGCTTCCGGAAAAAAACTTGACTGACATCAGTATTTTTCAGCGACATGCTGCACAGAGCCAAATAAAGGACGACAGAATCGTCTCCTAATAACCAATTAGGCTCCTCTATGAAAAGTTACCTGTTCCAGTTTACTTTACTTGATTAGCAATCAAATGGGGCCTTCGACCCCAGAACTGTTGGGGTCATGTGCGATTTGACCCAACAAGCATTGAATCCAAGTACCATGAAAATGCACTGAAATGTTTGAATACAGTGACCTTCTGACCATTTTCGATCAATGACCCCAAATGACCTCAAGATGACCTTGAACCCCCCATCTGTAGGATGAGCGTGTGTGTCTTGACCACGGATGCCCACACTGCTCATTTCGTAGTCCCCTTGTGAAATTCTTTCGTCGGGCACAAAAATACCTGTTCGATGCGCATAATAACACCGCAAAACTGAATGTCTGGCCTGGATGACATTCATAAATTGCTCCATTGTAATTATGAGTTCTCAAAATGACTAAAATGCTTAAAAAAGGCAGAAATCCAACAAGCTGGCCTCCTTTTCTGAAGCTCTCCTTCAGAAATTCAGGAAAACTCAGAATTTCGGGATAAATCAGCTGCCACCCTTGACACTATTGATTTGCGACTCCTGACGACAACCGGGTGAGGTTTCAGCCCGTGGAAACTTTATTCATAAGATGTAGATGAATAGCAATATCCCCTATGAGTCTTCGCTTTAGCAGCTCACGTGCCGAACAGGTTTGTTTTGGATAACTTTTAAAAGCAGTGATTTTAAATGGAAATCTGGTCCTGGTATTGAATCTTAACCCTGAATGTTCAATCACTTCTCCCATAAATTATTCCACTGACCCCCAAAAAAGCAGGCAAAGCAGTGATAATCATTTTCAATCATTATTTCAAAGGTAGGAATGATCTGTTCTGCTCTGACATGGGTTCATCTGAATACAGGAACAAGTAACAGCACCGTCACCAGACCCCATAGATACAGCACCAACGGCACCAGGATCCCGCGACCCCAGCGGCCTCCAGTCAAACAGCTCTGAGCAGCTGAAGAGCCAGCAGGCCGATCACGACGGTGCCCTGACAGAAGAGGGCGCTCACGAGGAGCCCCGCAGTTCCTGCGTCACGTTCGATGAATCTTTAAGGTCCCAGTGGTGGGATGTTCATAGCAGAAGCCTGGAAATTCCTGACAGAGGCCTGGACAGGGAGCAGGAAGTGCAAACTGCTGCACTGGACTGCAGCTCGGTGTCACAGCTCCAAGAGGAGGAGAGGCTGCCCCCTACTGGACAGAGCGCCAACCCAGAACCTCCTGCAGCGGAGGAGGAGATGGTGGCTCACAGAGGCCAAAACCTGTCAGAGACGTCAGGTGAGTCTGTCCTGCCTCCAATGTGTTACATGGTTCTGACTGAAGTATCGTGTGTGAAAACAGATGTCACCATGGCAGACCCGTCTCCGGCTGTAGGGACAGATTTCACCATGACAGACTCGTCTCCGGCTGTAGGGACAGAGAACACCATGACAGACTCGTCTCCGGCTGTAGGGACAGAGAACACCATGACAGACCCGTCTCCGGCTGTAGGGACAGATTTCACCATGACAGACCCGTCTCCGGCTGTAGGGACAGATTTCACCATGACAGACCCGTCTCCGGCTGTAGGGACAGATTTCACCATGACAGACCCGTCTCCGGCTGTAGGGACAGATTTCACCTTGACAGACCCGTCTCCGGCTGTAGGGACAGATTTCACCATGACAGACCCGTCTCCGGCTGTAGGGACAGATTTCACCTTGACAGACCCGTCTCCGGCTGTAGGGACAGAGAACACCATGACAGACTCGTCTCCGGCTGTAGGGACAGATTTCACCATGACAGACCCGTCTCCGGCTGTAGGGACAGATTTCACCTTGACAGACCCGTCTCCGGCTGTAGGGACAGATTTCACCATGACAGACCCGTCTCCGGCTGTAGGGACAGATTTCACCATGACAGACCCGTCTCCGGCTGTAGGGACAGAGAACACCATGACAGACTCGTCTCCGGCTGTAGGGACAGAGAACACCATGACAGACTCGTCTCCGGCTGTAGGGACAGAGAATTTCTCCCAGGAATTCCTCTGTGATCAATAAATGTCAGGGTTTGCATTCTGAACCGCCCAAAAACAAAAGAAAAATCATTTCCAAAGCAGGACTTAAAAACACAGACCCTGGTTGGATGAGCTGACAGATCTCATCACTATGAGTTAAAGGGACATTATCATCCAATACAATTAGCCATTTAAATCGTTCCCAGATAACAATACATTCAACTTCTAACCTTTTCCGGATGATTCGACCACCTCGTTGTTCAAATATCGAACAAAGGGTGCGAGCCAACAGGCTATCCTACCTTGAATGGGGTGTGCCATTTTATTAGAGCAGTCTCTCTTTCGGTGCTTAGCTGTGACGTTACTCTGGCTGCTCTGCATATGCGCTACATACAGCACACAAACGCCATTTTTCCACTGCAGTTTTTGTGAGTTGAGCTTGCAAGCCGACGTGCACGGAGTACCTTTCCATAACCATTGTGAAACCTTCGTTTGTTTGTTAGCTAGCTAGTCAGTATTGACTATAGATTTAAAAACTGTGGCAAGTTCAACCATGAATGCCTTTCTCTCATCACAGTGCATTGGAGGGATGTAGTTCAGTACAAACGCAAAATTTACTCAACTGGTTCAATTACTTTCATCTGACACCCTCACTCGTAAGATCCTCAGTATCATGTATGTATGCTTTTTCTTAATTGATGTTACGTACTGATCATGTGACCTCCCCCTCAGATGAGCTGTCATTGGGCCCCGAACCCCATGCTGAACTGGAGAAGACCTTAGAGCTTTTGAGGTCTCAGGAAGGGTAGGGAGACTCTAATACTAACCGCTCATAGCGAAAATCAATCAACCAAACGTATGTTGCTGTTTGCAAACGTCTAGCTTCCTGAATGGCGATGAGCAGGGCTTTCAGCTGTTCCATTGCTGATTATTGGCTTCACTGAGACTTTTTCTGGATATCAAAGTCACAGAGAGAAATAGAACAACTATGTAAATATGTAAGAAGCTTGGGAAATATAGTTTTTGTAGAATGGCCTGATATGACTGGCGCAGCTACAAGTGGTTACACGTGCGCCAAACTATTATAACAGGTGCAGGACAAACATATACGTCTAAGCTGAAAATGAAATGTTCGCACACTGTTGAATCATCAGCTCATAATAATTTATTGTTCAACAGTTTTGGCCGATGGGGCCGTCCCCAGGTACAAAAAACTAACAAAGGCCACGCCGAAACTGTTGGTCAAGTAATTGAGCTCCTTAGAACAACAGTGTTCTAACTACGATTTTCTCATTTTCTGAGTTACACCCATATTTTTCATGCTAAAGGTAAAATCTATTCATGCAATAATGGGGCAGAAGATTGTTAGTTCAACTCTGAAATACAGATAGTAGTGCAAAAGTGGTCTAACTCCAAAATGCTTGGATTTTAAGCGAAACATGCAAAAATATCAAAAATTGTCAGCGTTGGCGACAAAATACTTTCTGACCTTGAAAGCGGAGACTCAAAGGATGTCACTTCAAGACAGGTCTAAATGCTTGCTGGCATGCTGAATTTGACAACTTCGAAACTTAGGAAGCTGTTTTGTCAAAATGATAAAAAATGGAGTGAGACCACTTTTGTTCTGAGGGGTTCAATTGTTGTGAGCAGATTCAACAGTCTGTGGACTTTCATTTTCAGTTTTTACAATATGACATGCTGTCAACAGTGATTTGGAATGATTATTGTCATGCATTTTGGTATTTCAATTCCAGGGCTGTATTTTAATATTAAAAAAACTGCACATTTTATCCAGAAATATTGCAAATCCACAAAAAAGTGGCATATGTTAAAAAATTTCATTCTGCATGCAATTTTTACATATTGAGGATCAACTTGGAATTTTTGCATTTGTGCACAATGCTATGAACTTGCTATGCTATGAGAGTCAAATTTGTTCTTCTAAATCTGAAATCTGCAACCAAAGTGGCATTCACAACTCTTCTGTCCTTTTGCATTGTTTATTAATGGGGCCCTGGTCTTTGTTCGTGTAAATCCAGCACTGGGGTCAGGATGTGGGTTGATTTTGATTGGTTGAGTGTAGGTGCAGATTCTCAATGGTCTCAAGAGGATTTTAATTGGTGTAAACTTGGGGCAAATCATGATGCAGCCTATTCTGATTGTATTCCAGTTGGTTTAGTGTAGCTGCTGGTAATTATTCGATGCCTGAAAGGCATATTCTGATTGGGCCATCTGAGCAGCAGAATCTAATCTGAGTAGGGATAGAGTCTCATTCGGTCATTATGGGGGTTGATCCTGATTGGTTTCAACATAAGATGCATTCTGTGTGGTGGAGCATTGGGGCAGGTTCTGATCTGCCCAGCGTTAAAGCGGACTTGGATTGTTCCAGTACAGGGGTAGATGGTGACTGATCTCCTTACTCCGCAGGTCGAAGAGGATGAAGGGGCTCGGCTTACTCTGTCAACTGGCTAAGCATCAGCCAGAAACACTCTTCCTAGACATAGAGGACATCTGCTATCCCGTCTTAAGGATGGTAAGCCTGCCTATCAATCTGAGGCTTGTTAAACTGAGATGGATTAGAGTTAGCAGGTCTCCACACCAAGTTAAACGTGGACCAGTCGCAAATCTGGAACATGGACTGAAGCTGAATGAGCTGCTGTGTGTTGCAGCGAGATCCGACTGCAGTGCTGCAGCTTAGTAATGATGATCTATGGATCCGGCCTCCTGAACTCGTCTGCTGTGTGTTTATGTTTCTCTGTGTCCTGCGTCACGTCTGCGCTGTCGCTCTGCTTCCTCCTCAGTGGTGCGTTACTCTGACTCATGTACAGCGGGGCATTTCTGTGGAAAAACCTTTTTTGTTTTGTACAAAATGAATATGACTCATGAGTCTTGCTGTTAACATGCATTTGTGCCAGTTGTTCCACACCAGTGTGCTTGAAATGTTACGATTTTTTTGCCGCTCCTGCTGTCTGACGGCGTTAATATTTAACACTTGTAATAAATTTGACAGTATCTCTTTGGGAGAAACTGGAAGTGAATACAGAAGTTCATTTATGTCTCACCGTCGTTATGTTAGAGGGCTGATGGGATGGTGGTCGGTGAGATCTGCAGGTCCTCATAATGGACATTGGGTGCGCAGAACTGTCAGAAAGCGTAGGAATTCACCACAGCCAATCAGCTGATAGTGTTAGGAATGCTCATGGCAGCAGGTGAGAGTTTGAATTCGTTGCTGAGTGTCGGCCAGTTCACTGTCTTCAGTGCTCATCTGTTTGTGTTTGTGTTCAGGTACTGAACCCGCTGGATTCGTTGTCCAAGATGGCCTTAGAGACGCTTGCAACCCTGCTTTCTTTACTAAAGACATACTTTGATCCATTCCTGGACTTGGTTGCCAAGGCGCTGTTCTTGAAAGCTGCTTTCAACAACGAAACCGTCCAGCAACTCGCCAATGTGGCATTGGATGAAATGATTCGGAGCTGCAGCCCATTAATCTGCATGGAGGTCCTGCTGTACAATCTGAGGTGGGCGGAGTCAGGGGCGGGCCATGGGCAAGGGGCTGGATAATGGGGGGCTGAGGTGGGTCGAATCAAGGGCGGGTCAGCTTAATATGGGCGGGGCTCGGTTGGGTCTGGACAAAAGTCTATTGCCATAGACTGTATAAAAAGATGGAGGAAGCTACCGTGACGTCACCCATTGGTTTCAGCATACCATGAAGGAAGCCTCGATTTTGGCAATTAGAATTGCACCATGTTGTCATTTTGAAACCGGTTGTGATTTCTATTGGACGAGAGCGTGTACTGAAGATCCGGGGAGGACCGTGGCTCTGGATCTGACGAGGACCAGAGGATAGCCACGCCCCCAAAGCATATTCTGGCTTTATCCTTTATTCTAGTCTATTTGGGACCATAATTTACAAAAATGAACATCATCCTAGATCGAAGGAGACTTGAAACTTGATATTGCTACCATAAAATAATGTGGAAAATCATTATTTAAATGAAAAATCTGGTGGGAAAATAAGGTCATTTTCACATAGACTTCTAGAGCATTGAACTTCTTTCTGCAACCACCAACGTCGCCATCTGCTGGCCATTAAATAGAATGCCATTTTATGGTACTTCCGCATGGGCTTCATTTTTCAGACCAGGGTGCTGCATCCATCTTTTTATACAGTCTACGGTTATTACACTCATTGGGTAGGAGCTTTTTTCCGCAGCGTCGTTCAGTAAGTTCGCACTGAAGATTTTAGCCTCAGCCACAGAGCACAAATCAGATGAAATTTCTGCACTGAATTTGCAACCATTTACACCCAGTGAACATCTCAATAACATCCTCAATAACATCAGTGCAGTAGATCCCCTTATTGCTGTTGGCCCCAGCGAGGTCATGAACTGTAAGACGAACCGTGCTGCAGTAGTCCTCTTCAAGAAGATAAATGCAGGGCTACTGCTTATATTTACTGCTCTGTTTCTCTCACTAAAATGACACACATTGAACTTTGAATAACTGAAGGAGAGATGGATTTAACACTCATGGATATCACTGATGGCGGCACCAGGCATGTCGTGAGATTGTTGATGCTGCCTGGCTTAATGCCGCTCTAGGTATGCAGCCTCTGTCCAGGAAGACAGGATCCATCCATTGGGCGTGGCTTTATTGACCTTAATCCAACTATTGAATGTTTAACTCAAATTGCTGTACTATTACACTCCGTCTGCACTGTATTGTTTGGATCTGGTGTGTGTTTTAGCCTCTGATGTTCTCCCTTCCAGTAACCCGAGATTTGAAGATCCCGAACAGGAAGCAGTAGCGCGGGAATGTTTTGCCAAACACCTGCTTGCACTGGTGGAGTCTGCGCCCTATGAACCAGAAATGCATGGGCTCTTCATTTCAGTCAGCAAACTAACCCAGGACCCCACAGAGGTAGTCAGGTGAGTCGAGGCTCTTTTTTAGCCCGTCTGTCGCCTCACTTCAGTTCCTCGTTTCTCAATGATTTAATTCCTTTGACCAGGCCCTGATGATTGATTGCGGCCCACCTTCAGTTAAAGGGATCATAATCCATCATATTCAGATGAAAGGCCCTTTCTGTAGTTTACCAAAGATATTGTTCTACAAAGAAATTCCTCAGCATTCCCATGATGCAGATTTTTGTCTTGAATGCGTGGCGAACAAATGATCGGCCTGCAAGCATAGAGTCCACCTCTCTACATCTGTCATGAATCTGCCTCACCTGTAACTGTGAGTGTATGTTTGAAGCACTGACTGCATGTAAAGATGGACATTCAAACAGGTCCCGAGTGATGCCAAAACATCTTGTTCGCCATTTAGTGGCCGGCTCCAATATATTTTATAAACCTGCCCCATCCATGTTGGTTGAAGGGATGTCGGCCACACTAAATAATTAAAGTAATGTAATGTAAATAATTAAAGTACGCGTCAAACTATTTTTTTCACGAAGATGGTTTCTGCCATCGCAGACGCCGCCTGCTGGCTTAATACCGAGAATTCTTCAGCGCTGGAATACAACTGTCAAGAGGAGCTGTAACGTTGAAATTACACATGCCTTAGTTGCTCGGTCTCCATACAACTTAGCATAACCCACAGTGATTTTGAGAATCAAATCAAAATTGACAGTGGAATTGATGCTCTGAACGAAGCATCATTAACTGTATGCAGGGATGCAGTCGCTGATAAGTGAAGCCTGATGGCTCGCCAGCTAGCCAAGCTAGTTTAACAATTTTCTATAGCAGGTTTCTGTTAGTTGAGTAGGAATGAAAATGAATGGTAAAAATGTCTATACACAAAACATAGTGTAATGTACTGTTAGCAGCTATGCTATGCTCAGTGCAGAGCTTTTTAACCATCACTTTTCATTGCTAGCATTAATTTATGTGACCTATGACTGAATCTTGCTAGCTTGCTACAAACATTTTGCTGGCTAGTAAATCTTGATTCAGCGACGGTTAGCCTAGCTCGTTAGCAAGGTAGTTGGAACAAACTTTAAAGCCCATGATAGCGGGGAGTCCATTTGCCCACAGATTGTATTTTGCTACCTTATTTTGAAGGGTTGTATGAGGCAACTTAACCATCGTCAACATATTACCCACCTAGCTAGTAAATGGCTTGCAGTCGGCACAAGTTTGAATGTAATGCTGATGATGAGGAAAGCAGCTAACATTCTTGGCTTCTTACAACTGTACTTGGAAAACATCCAAACTAGCTAAGGCCATATGAATAAAAGTTGGAAATGATTCCTTCCCGACTGGCAAAAACAGAGCCGACACAATTTAAAAAATGTTTTTTTTTCTAACAAATCTTTTTTCGTCAAAAAAATGTCTAGAATCTCGTAAAAACGTGAGAAAACGGTGGCTCAGTGATTCCAACTTCACAGTGTTTCGATTCTACTGTGGTGACTGACCGGCCCTCTAGCGAGCGTTTGTTGAACCATACTGCGCATGTGCAAATATCTAAAGAGCCTTCAGTTAAAAGGAGTTTCCACCAGTTTGTCTTAAAGCTATTCTTACCTTTCTGGCATGTGGCTCAGCACTTAGTAGAAATTTGAACATGAACAACTCCACCTCCCTCCAAAGTCCCGCCCTCTTCCCCCTGCCTGACCTCTGAGGCTCCCCTCCTCCCCGACGCGTGCGGTGAGAAAATGAGCAGCGCGAATGAGGCTGCTTACACACCGCACACGAAACAAACTTTTCGCTAGACTGATTACATTCAAAGTCAATGCAAAGACGCGAATCTCGCCCGTATTCGCGTCTTTGCATTGACTTTGAATGTAATTTGTCGTACGAAAAGTTTGTTTCGCGTCCGGTGTGAAAACATCTTGAAACGGGGCAATGGAGTCAGATTCAGAGGCACCGGTTAGTGAAAAGTAACCAGCAGTAATTTCACAATATTCAATTCTGTATGTAGTATAAAATAAAATGCTCACGTAACGTCTGACGATCTACCATTAATGTTAGTAATTATATCATTTCAGCTTCTGTTTGTTTACAGTCAGATGCTTCGTGTTTCGGCAGAATTCATACATATTTTCTTGCAAAACTGCTGTCATAACGTCTTACCTCACCAGAATTGTCCCGATAACGTCAATCATTAAATCAAGAGCAGTTGCAGCTGCTTTGTTAAAGGCTAACTTCCTTGAGTAGCTACCTGCTTTGTCTCTACCGCTCTGCTGCTCTGCCAGAGAGCCGCGCAACTCACAAGCGGTGACAGCGGTGTAGGCAACTGGAAGGGGCACAGCAAAGGATGACAGACAGGAAGCTCAGCAAATCCTTTCATTCGGACTGAAGAAAATGATTGGTTCGAAATATATGAGAATTAAATATCGATGAGTTTCAACACCTGGTGTATTTCTTTTACATTTTAGTGTGCCATACGCTTATTAGGAGCATTTTCAGATTACTAAAGAAAAGTTTAAAAATTCCAGGAAGGTAAGAATAGCTTTAGAAGAAAAAAATTTAATATTAAAAACCTCCACCACCCCTCCGCCTTACTTTTTTATGCCCAAAAGGATGATCAGCAGCTCTTTGTAATATGGCCTGCCCCTTTAACAAGCGTTCAGTCGCATTAGAAAGGTGGTTTCAAAAGGCTAATTGTTTGGTTATGTTTCTTAACAAGATAATATTGAGTATATTAGGCTAACAATAACAGCTGAAGTAAATTAACACATTCTGGGTCACTGAAGTGACCAACTAGGCTACATAAACAGTTCAGAGAATGTGCTTGTGACTGAGTGGGGCGAATGTATGAGCAGGACTTTGATGCCACAGCTCAACCCCCGATCACTATTACGCAGACTCTGGCTCCAGAAGTACGAGGTGGTGGCGTCTGGATGAAGGATATTTTGGCTCCACTTTTGCTCTGCAGTAGGAAGAGGAGATGCGTTGTCCATCTTTACATTCAGTCTATGGTTTGATGGAGTCAGAAGAGTCCAGTCTAGCCCATGTTGATAAATGTACCCCATTCTTTGCCACAGGGGCTGCGCTGAGAAGATGCTTGCTGTCCTATCGAAACACGTGGAAGTAAGTCAGTTACTCCATCAGATACAGTACTGAGGTATTTGGCCGGACAAGTGAAAATGTCCAAAATTTTATGGAATGAGTAGTGTGGAAATTGTGAATTGGGATGTTCCCTGTCAACTCAGCCAGAGCCCCCCACATCAAAATGTTGCTTTTCATGAAACTTTGCACATTTAAAGAGTTATGCATTGGCAGTTCTGTGGTCAAATATTTCAGCTCATTATTGCTAGTTCCTGAAATTTAGTCTATATTAGGGAAGGGGGGAGGGGGGTCAAAATTAAGCCTGGAATTTCAGGATAAATCAGCCGCCACCCCCGACTCTATTGATTTGCAACTCCTGACGACAACACAGGTGAGGTTTCAGTGTGTGGAAACTTTACTCATAAGATGTAGATGAATAGCAATATCCCCTATGAGTCTTCGCTTTAGCAGCTCAGGTGCCGAACAGGTTTGTTTTGCATAACTTTTAAAAGCAGTGATTTTAAATGGAAATCTGGTCCCAGTACAGAATCTTAACCCTGAATGTTCAATCACTTCTCCCATAAATTATTCCACAGACCCCCAAAAAAGCAGGCAAAGCAGTGATAATCATTTTCAATCATTATTTCAATAGTAGGAATGATCTGTTCTGCTCTGACATGGGTTCATCTGTATACAGGTACAAGTAACAGCACCGTCACCAGACCCCATAGATACAGCACCAACGGCACCAGGATCCTGCGACCCCAGCGGCCTCCAGTCAAACAGCTCTGAGCAGCTTAAGGGCCCGCAGCCCCATCAGGACGGGGCCCTGACTGAAGAGGAGGAGAGGCTGCCCCCCCCGGGACAGAGCACCAACCCACAACCTCCTGCAGCGGAGGAGGAGATGGTGGCTCACAGAGGCCAAAACCTGTCAGAGACGTCAGGTGAGTCTGTCCTGCCTCCAATGTGTTACATGGTTCTGACTGAAGTATCGTGTGAAAACAGATGTCACCATGACAGACCCGTCTCCGGCTGTAGGGACAGATTTCACCATGACAGACCCGTCTCCGGCTGTAGGGACAGATTTCACCATGACAGACCCGTCTCCGGCTGTAGGGACAGATTTCACCATGACAGACCCGTCTCCGGCTGTAGGGACAGATGTCACCATGACAGACTCGTCTCCGGCTGTCGAGACAGATTTCACCATGACAGACTCGTCTCCGGCTGTAGGGACAGATGTCACCATGACAGACTCGTCTCCGGCTGTAGGGACAGATTTCACCATGACAGACCCGTCTCCGGCTGTAGGGACAGATTTCACCATGACAGACTCGTCTCCGGCTGTAGGGACAGATGTCACCATGACAGACTCGTCTTTGGCTGTAGGGACAGATTTCACCATGACAGACCCGTCTCCGGCTGTAGGGACAGATTTCACCATGACAGACCCGTCTCCGGCTGTAGGGACAGATTTCACCATGACAGACCCGTCTCCGGCTGTAGGGACAGATTTCACCATGACAGACCCGTCTCCGGCTGTTGGGACAGATGTCACCATGACAGACTCGTCTCCGGCTGTCGGGACAGATTTCACCATGACAGACTCGTCTCCGGCTGTAGGGACAGATGTCACCATGACAGACTCGTCTCCGGCTGTAGGGACAGATTTCACCATGACAGACCCGTCTCCGGCTGTAGGGACAGATTTCACCATGACAGACTCGTCTCCGGCTGTAGGGACAGATGTCACCATGACAGACTCGTCTTTGGCTGTAGGGACAGATTTCACCATGACAGACCCGTCTCCGGCTGTAGGGACAGATTTCACCATGACAGACCCGTCTCCGGCTGTAGGGACAGATTTCACCATGACAGACCCGTCTCCGGCTGTAGGGACAGATTTCACCATGACAGACCCGTCTCCGGCTGTTGGGACAGATGTCACCATGACAGACTCGTCTCCGGCTGTCGGGACAGATTTCACCATGACAGACTCGTCTCCGGCTGTAGGGACAGATGTCACCATGACAGACTCGTCTCCGGCTGTAGGGACAGATTTCACCATGACAGACCCGTCTCCGGCTGTAGGGACAGATTTCACCATGACAGACTCGTCTCCGGCTGTAGGGACAGATGTCACCATGACAGACTCGTCTTTGGCTGTAGGGACAGATTTCACCATGACAGACCCGTCTCTGGCTGTAGGGACAGATTTCACCATGACAGGCCCGTCTCCGGCTGTAGGGACAGATTTCACCATGACAGACCCGTCTCCGGCTGTAGGGACAGATTTCACCATGACAGGCCCGTCTCCGGCTGTAGGGACAGATTTCACCATGACAGACCCGTCTCCGGCTGTAGGGACAGATTTCACCATGACAGACCCGTCTCCGGCTGTCGGGACAGATTTCACCATGACAGGCCCGTCTCCGGCTGTAGGGACAGATTTCACCATGACAGACCCGTCTCCGGCTGTAGGGACAGAGAATTTCTCCCAGGAATTCCTCTGTGATCAATAAATGTCAGGGTTTGCATTCTGAACTGCACATTAAAAAAAAGAAAAATTATTTCCCAGGAGCAGATGGTTCTGAAAAGCTCAAACCCTGGTTGGATGAGCTGACAGATCTCATCACTATGAGTTGAAGGGACATTATCATCCAATGCAATTAGCCATTTAAATCGTTCCCAGATAACAATACATTCAACTTCTAACCTTTTCCAGATGATTCGACCCCCTCATTGTTCAAATATCGAACAAAGGGTGCGAGCAAACAGGCTATCCTACCTTGAATGGGGTGTGCCATTTTATTAGAGCAGTCTCTCTTTCGGTGCTTAGCTGTGACGTTACTCTGGCTGCTCTGCATATGCGCTACATACAGCACACAAACGCCGTTTTTCCACTGCAGTTTTTGTGAGTTGAGCTTGCAAGCCGACGTGCACGGAGTACCTTTCCATAAACAAACCTCAGTTTGTTTGTTGCTAGGCAGTATTGACTATAGAATTAAAAACTGTGGCAAATTCAACCGTAAATGCCTTTCTCTCATCACAGTGCATTGGAGGGATGTAGTTCAGTACAAACGCAAAATTTACTCAACTGGTTCAATTACTTTCATCTGACACCCTCACTCGTAAGATCCTCAGTATCATGTATGTATGCTTTTTCTTAATTGATGTTACGTACTGATCATGTGACCTCCCCCTCAGATGAGCTGTCATTGGGCCCTGAACCCCATGCTGAACTGGAGGAGACCTTAGAGCTTTTGAACTCTGATGGACGGTAGGGAGACTCTAATACTAACCGCTCATAGCGAAAATCAATCAACCAAACGTATGTTGCTGTTTGCAAACGTCTAGCTTCCTGAATGGCGATGAGCAGGGCTTTCAGCTGTTCCATTGCTGATTATTGGCTTCACTGAGACTTTTTCTGGATATCAAAGTCACAGAGAGAAATAGAACAGCTATGTAAATATGTAAGAAGCTTGGGAAATATAGTTTTTGTAGAATGGCCTGATATGACTGGTGCAGCTACAAGTGGTTACACGTGCGCCAAACTATTATAACAGGTGCAGGACAAACATATATGTCTAAACTGAAAATTAATTGTTTGCGCACTGTTGAATCATCAGCTCATAATAATTTATTGTTCAACAGATTTGGCCGATGGGGCCGTCCCCAGGTACAAAAAACTAACAAAGGCCACATCGGCCGAAACTGTTGGTCAAGTAATTGAGCTCCTTAGAACAACAGTGTTCTAACTACGATTTTCTAATTTTCCGAGATAGACCCATATTTTTCATGCTAAAGGTAAAATCTATTCATACAATAAGGGGCCAAAAGATTGTTAGTTTGAACTCTGAAATACAGATAGTAGTGCAAGTGTTCTAACTCTAAAATTCTTAGTTTTTAAGCTTGCAAAAATAACAAAAATCATCAACATTGATAACAAAATACTTTCTGACCTTGAAAGCGGAGATTCAAAGGATATCACTGCAAGACAGGTCTAAATGCTTGCTGGTATGCTGAATTTCACAACTTCGAAACTTAGGAAGCTGTTTTCCTAAAATGATAAAAAAAAATAGAGTTCAGGGGCAAAGCTAGAACCGGGAATTGGGGTGGCACAGACACGTCCCTTTATGACTATTAGGATAGTCCTGGCTAGTTCTCAATTATTTTTCTTGATTGACGCGTTTTCCAATTATCGTAATAGGCAACTGAAGACACAGTTTGTCATGCAATCTAACAGCGATGAAGTCATGGGGTAAATTCCGTAAAACTGAGAATTGGGGTGGACGTAACATCTGTTTTAAAGAATTATTAGTCTTGACCTGTCCGCAGTCATTTTCATGATTAACAGAAGGTTCACTCCGAGAGAACTCCACAGTCCACACTTAACAGCTGCTGCTTCTTCTCCCCGATTGGGTAAGACGACAATCATCCATCTGGACGCGTTTGCATAATTTAAATCAACGTCAAATAGAGCCGCATGCTTTTTATAGCCTATTTCACTGCCAAGTGACACTTTTTCCCACAAGTAATTTTGAATAACGTTGATTTAAATTAAGCAAATACGCGTCCAGATGAATGATTGATGAATGAATGTCCAATAAAGAGGATTTTGATTGGTTGAGTGCAGGTGCAGTTTCTCAATGGTCCAATATAGAGGATTTGATTGGTGTAAACTTGGGGCAAATCATGATGCAGCCTTTTCTGATTGTATTCCAGTTGGTTTAGTGGAGCTGCAGATAATTATTCGATGTCTGAAAGGCATATTCTGATTGGGCCATCTGAGGAGCGGAATCTAATCTGAGTGGGGATAGAGTCTCATTCGGTCATTATGGGGGTTGATCCTGATTGGTTTCAATATAAGATGCATTCTGTGTGGTGGAGCATTGGGGCAGGTTCCGATCTGCCCAGCGTTAAAACAGATTGAGATTGTTCCAGTGCAGGGTAGATGGTGACTGATCTCCTCACTCCGCAGGTGGATGAAGATACAGGGGCTCGACTTACTCTATGAACTGGCTATGGACCAACCAGAAACACTCTTCCCAGACATGGAGGGCATCTGCCGGGTCGTCGTAAGGGAGGTAAGCCTGCCTATCAATCTGAGGCTTGTTAAACTAAGATGGATTAGAGTTAGCAGGTCTCCACACCAAGTTAAACGTGGACCAGTCGCAAATCTGGAACATGGACTGAAGCTGAATGAGCTGCTGTGTGTTGCAGCGAGATCCGACTGCAGTGCTGCAGCTTAGTAATGATGATCTATGGATCCGGCCTCCTGAACTCGTCTGCTGTGTGTTTATGTTTCTCTGTGTCCTGCGTCACGTCTGCGCTGTCGCTCTGCTTCCTCCTCAGTGGTGCGTTACTCTGACTCATGTACAGCGGGGCATTTCTGTGGAAAAACCTTTTTTGTTTTGTACAAAATGAATATGACTCATGAGTCTTGCTGTTAACATGCGTTTGTGCCAGTTGTTCCACACCAGTGTGCTTGAAATGTTACGATTTTTTTGCCGCTCCTGCTGTCTGACGGCGTTAATATTTAACACTTGTAATTAATTTGACAGTATCTCTTTGGGAGAAACTGGAAGTGAATACAGAAGTTCATTTATGTCTCACCGTCGTTATGTTAGAGGGCTGATGGGATGGTGGTCGGTGAGATCTGCAGGTCCTCATAATGGACATTGGGTGCGCAGAACTGTCAGAAAGTGTAGGAATTCACCACAGCCAATCAGCTGATAGTGTTAGGAATGCTCATGGCAGCAGGCGAGAGTTTGAATTCGTTGCTGAGTGTCGGCCAGTTCACTGTCTTCAGTGATCATCTGTTTGTGTTTGTGTTCAGGTACTGAACCCGATGGATTCGGTGTCTGCGATGGCCTTGGGGACGCTTGCAGCCCTGCTTTCTTCACTCAAGACGTACTTTGATCCGTTCCTGGACTGGGTCGCCGAGGCGCTGTTCCTGAAAGCTGCCTCAGACAATGAGGCCCTCCAGCAACTCGCCAATGTGGCATTGGATCACATGATTCAGAGCTGCAACCCATTAATCTGCATGAAGGTCCTGCTGTACATTCTGAGGTGGGCGGAGTCAGGGGCGGGCCATGGGCAAGGGGCTGGACAATGGGGGGCTGAAGTGGGTGGAATCAAATCAATAATCGAAAATGTAAATGAAAATGGCGGACTTCCTGTTGGGGTTGGACCATGATTTTATGAGACTTTTTTTGCGCATCAGAACAACTTCTACATGTGTACCTGTTTTCATCCAGCAACTCCACAAAAGCCCTGTGGGGAGGGGTTTTATAAAATTTTATGGGGGCTCTATAGAGGCAGGTGTACAAAGTTTGTTGCGTTTTTTTAGTATTTGAAGGCCTCCAAACATTCTAAAATACTTGGCTAAAAATAATAATAAAGAAAAGAAAATTCTTCCAATTTCGATAGGGTCCTCACACCGTTAGTGCTCGGGCCCTAATAATTCTACACAACAATTGTAATTAAAATTTTGCTGATACGGTGCAAATGCATAACTGTTACTGTTCACCTTTAAGTTTTGTTTTTCTGTGGTGGGCGGGGGGCTGGGTTTAAGGCATAAATAGACATACATAAGCATTTGGGCTGGATTTTAGTTTGTAGAAACCAACTGATGTTCTCCTTTCCAGTGACCCCAGTATGGAAGATCCCGAACAGGAAGTGGTAGCGCGGGAATGCTTTGCTGTACACCTGCTTGCACTGGTGGAGTCTGCGCCTTATGAACCAGAAATGCATGAGCTCTTCCTTTCAGTCACTAAACTAACTCAGGACTCCTCAGAGTTAGTCAGGTGAGTAGAGCCTCTTTTTCAGCCCGTCTGTCGCCTCACTTCAGTTCCTCGTTTCTCAATGATTTAATTCCTTAGACCAGGTCCTGATAATTGATTGCGGCCCACCTTCAGTTAAAGGGATCATAATTCATCATAGTCACTTGAAAAGGCCTTTCTGCAGTTTACCCAAGATATTGTTCTACAAAGAAATTCCACAGCATTCTCACGATGCAGATTTTTGTCTTGAATGTGTGGCCTACGAATGATCGGCCTGCAAGCATAGAGTCCTCCTCTCTACATCTGTCATGAATCTGCCACACCTGTAACTGTGAGTGGATGTTTGAAATCCACGTGAACGTGAGAAAACGGTGGCTCAGTGATTCCAACTTCACAGTGTTTCGATTCTACTGTGGTGACTGACCGGCCCTCTAGCGAGCGTTTGTTGAACCACACTGCGCATGTGCAAATATCTAAAGAGCCTTCAGTTAAAAGGAGTTTCCACCAGTTTGTCTTAAAGCTATTCTTACCTTTCTGGCATGTGGCTCAGCACTTAGTAGAAATTTGAACATGAACAACTCCACCTCCCTCCAAAGTCCCGCCCTCTTCCCCCTGCCTGACCTCTGAGGCTCCCCTCCTCCCCTGACGCGTGCGGTGAGAAAATGATCAGCGCGAATGAGGCTGCTTACACACCGCACACGAAACAAACTTTTCGCTAGACTGATTACATTCAAAGTCAATGCAAAGACGCGAATCTCGCCCGTATTCGCGTCTTTGCATTGACTTTGAATGTAATTTGTCGTACGAAAAGTTTGTTTCGCGTCCGGTGTGAAAACATCTTGAAACGGGGCAATGGAGTCAGATTCAGAGGCACCGGTTAGTGAAAAGTAACCAGCAGTAATTACATAATATTCAATTCTGTATGTGGTATAAAATAATGTGTATGTAAAAATTGTGTAAGAATAGCTTTAAAAGAAAAAATTTTAGTATAAAAAAACCTCCACCACCCCCCCGCCTTACTTTTTTATGCCCAAAAGGATGATCACCAGCTCTTTTTAATATGGCCTGCCCCTTTAACAAGGTTTCAGTCGCATTAGAAAGGTGGTTTCAAAAGGCTAATTGTTTGGTTATGTTTCTTAACAAGATAATATTGAGTATATTAGGCTAACAATAACAGCTGAGGTAAATTAACACATTCTGCGTCACTGAAGTGACCAACTAGGCTACATAAAAAGTTCAGAGAATGTGCTTGTGACTGAGTGGGGCGAATGTATGAGCAGGACTTTGATGCCACAGCTCAACCCCCGATCACTATTACGCAGACTCTGGCTCCAGAAGTACTAGGTGGTGGCGTCTGGATGAAGGATAATTTGGCTCCATTTTTGCTCAGCAGTAGGAAGAGGAGATGCGTTGTCCATCTTTACATTCAGTCTATGGTTTGATGGAGTCAGAAGAGTCCAGCCCATGTTGATAAATGTACCCCATTCTTTGCCACAGGGGCTGCGCTGAGAAGATGCTTGCTGTCCTATCGAAACACGTGGAAGTAAGTCAGTTACTCGATCAGGTACGGTATTAAGGCTTCTTCAGCTCCAGAGATCTCTGAGTACGGTACAGTTTTTCCGAGCATCTCATTATTGGGTTTGTGATTTCAGTGGCAAGTGATTTTAGAAACATTTTTATGAATCAGTTTCCCAATTATTTTATTGAACAAGCCACTTCAAATTATTGTATTTATCAGTTTCCAGATAGTTTTATTACAAGGGCCATTTAAAAACATTTTTACCAATCGGTTTATCAACTCAAGTATGCAATTGCTCATTGAAAAGCATTCTCATTCGTTTGGTTTGCAAATGGTTGTTTAACCATTCTGCTTGAGCTGAGACAGAAAGAGGCGTGCTGGGATTGTAGCAGATGATTTACTCTTGTTTAAACAGGTTTTTCTGAAACTAATTTGATCTAAAAGCTTAAACATTAAAGACAATTTGCTCCCGAGGTATAACCTTTGTCGCATTAGGGGCAGGGAGAATCTTCCCCCCTATTTTTTTCCCCTCCTTCTAACAACTCGGTAAGCAAATAGCCAAATTAAGTCGCTAATGCGGTCAAACAAAGGCGACGGGGGGTTTTTTGGGGGGGTTTCAGTTTCCCGGGAGCAAAGCAAAGTTACATAATTTTTAATGCTAAATAATTAGCTAACCACGTAAATTGTATGATTTAGCTACAAAGTAAAACGGGGAGTGAATCTGAAAATGAGATGTGGGAAATATTTAAGGGGGCAGGGCTCGACAAGTTTTGAAAAATTCACTGTCCTTACAGGGCCAGTGACTGGTCATTTCCACTTGCCCAAACCAACTTTTCATTGGCCCGAATTTTTCATGACCCTTTTCTGTGGATTTTTATTAGCAGCAAGGAAATCTTTTTGTTTTTCAAAATAGAAACTTTTTTCTGTAGATTTTACACAAATTGCCTTGACATAGCTTATTGCTTATAAATTAAACACATTAAAACATTCATATCGTGATGATCGCTGATTTTACGGAATTGAGTTAAAGCAATTCTTGCCTTTCTTGTAATGTACCGATCAGGAACCAGTCGCGAGAACCAGGAAATGCAGTAGAGCTTGTTATATTGGTAAAGGGGGGTGACCCTGCAGGGTCATATCTGCAGGGCAGAAGGCAACAGTACAGAGTCCACAATCCAAAAGTCAAAATCCACTTGGGCAAAAATAGTATCAAAAACCAGGGCAGCAATCACAGTAATCGTAGTCGGACAGAAATGGGTCTGGTTCACAGGAATAGTTCTGTCAGAGAAGCAAAGCCAACACTAGACTCGAGACTGACATCACAGAATAAGTAAACCTAAAATTAAACTGACCAAAACACACAGAACCACGACACCCAACAGACTCCGAGAACACGCCGGTACAGCACGGTACGTTTCAGTACGGCAGCAATCAATCTGGATGTGTCCGTAAAATATTAATGCAGTTTTGCTCTAGCAGCATTTTTGTGTGTATGTGCTTGTGACTAAGTAACCACCACCGTCCCTCTTAGCGCATTGTCCTATCTTTTATTGGCAACTAATAACCTGATCTGTCTAAGAGGGCAAAGATACCACAGTGAGATATAGAAGGACATTTTATTTATACACTAATAAAACATAAAAAGACAAAGACAACAAGGACAGGGACACAGAAGAGGAGAAAACAGAAGTGAGATCAGAGGGAGCCAGACAGAGCGGGACCATTTCCCAAAGTTTCTAAAACACTGCAGGTGATGCTCCTGGCGATGCAGCCCTTTGATCCACAATCATTAGTGAAGCTTGGGTCACAGACGGCTGTCGCCATATTTGATTCGATTTGGCTAATGTGATCACCACTGGTGCATGCAATCCCACTTGGGTCAGATTAGCCAGGTGGCACAGCCCGACACCCGAATCACCAGGGCAGTCAGGCCGCAGGACCCGAACCAGTGGAGGAGACCAAGGACCCCGATCCAGAGGAGGACCCATACGGGGCGAGGTCGGGTACCGCCAGCGCACCCTGGCCGATCATCGGGCCACCAGGAGGGGAGGGGGGCAAGGGTACAAGACCCCCGCCCACCCCACGGACACCCGCCCCGCCCCACCACCCCCCCCACCCACAGCGGAGCCCGAGAAGCCGCCCAAGCCCGCGGAGCCCAGGAGCAGGTAGACCAGGCCAGGGCCGGGGCCGGGGCCAGGGCCAGGGCGCGCCCACCCGCTCATCGGAGTAGGAGAGGGGGGGGGCTGCACCGCACCTCTGCTTTACAGTCTGTATAATCCATCCAATATCCAATATAATATAATCCAATTCTAATCAGGCTTTAATCCAGCTTCATTACAACTAGTTGCCCGCGGAGGATGGGCTCCCCCACTATAGTCGGGTTCCTCCTGAGATTTCTTCCCACTGGGGAGTTTTTTCTCACCCATTTGAGGATGTTTCTCCCTACTGGGAGTTTCTTTACCTCATTTGCTATTTTTGGTATTAGGCCAGATTTTTAATGCTATATTTATATTTATATTTGTTGGAAATATGATATGTAAATATGACACTCGGTTTTATTCGTTTAAACATTTAAGGAACAGAGTACTTAGGCAAATGTCACCCCCTACCATGGAAACTTTCATTGGTGTGCACAGCATATCTGATGTTCCTTCAGTGAAAGAGCACACTACTGGCACCTTTTTTAACAGATCAGAGTTGAATTGTATGTTGGAATTTGTCTGCACCAATTGATCATTTTGATGTTTATCTTGTTCTATGTATGATATATATACCTTGAGTAAGAAATAAACTATTATTATTAATTAAAATAAACAGCCTTTATAACAGTCTAATGAAAAGCACTGTGTAAATAGAATTAAATTCAACTGAAGTGAAAAATAGAAGTGTTAAATGATGTTACTTTCCCAATTTGTTTTGGAAATATGCATCCTTGGCAATAAAATTATTTTTGATTTTTTGAGTGTGGTTTTATTCTGCCGGAGAGACAGAGTGCACCCAAAGACATTCAGAGACTCTACAAGAGTACCTCCAGTGCTGTGAAAAAATATTTGCACCCTTCCTGATTTATTTATTTATTTATTGCATATTTTTCACACTTAAATGTTTCAGATCATCATGAAAATTTTAATTTTAGACAAAGATAACCGAAGTAAAAACAAAATGCAGTTTTTAAATTATGATTTAATTTATTGAGGGAAAAAGCTGCAAACATCTGATGTCATTCAGACTCTCGATATGAGTTCCAGGTACTGTTCATGAATTTTTGTCATAACAGAATGTCGCTGTTTGTTCCTCTTGGATACTCCACTTCATGAATATCGAGAGTGCAAATGAAATCAGACCCTTTGTTTGTAAATACAGTGGTACATCTATCACACACCAGAACAGAAACAGAAACCAGGTAGAGCTGTGATGTGAATAGAGGCCACTAGATGGAGGAATTTACCTTTCTTTTATTAAGCCCAGACTGGAGCTAGGTTTAGACATGTCATGGTCCTAATGAAATTCTGACAAAACTCAATGATCTCAATTACATTGTGAAGACTCCAGATAGGAGAAAACCAAAACAATTGTGTCACATTAACATGCTGAAGCCTTATCATGACAGAAATGCTAGGGTTGCAGCTGTCACTTCAGATTCTCCTATGGCCGAGATTTGTGAAGATGAGGGGTAGTTTCAAGATGAAGAACCTAGAATTAAAGCTGAAGTTCTTTCATGTAAATTGTCAAATTCTGAAGTGTTGCAAAATCGTGATGTAAAACTCCAGCGCTTAGAACCCTCACAGAGAGATCAGTTGGAGAGGTTGATCAAGAAATATGAGGATCTGTTTCCTGATGTTCCAAAGAGAGTTTCTATAGCCTCTCATGATGTAGATGTTGGTGATGCCAAACCAATAAAACTGCATCCGTACCGGATGAATCCTGAAAAGAGAAAGATTGCTGAGAAAGAGGTTAAGTACATGTTAGAACATGATATTATCAGACCCTCCAACTCAGATTGGAGTTCACCCTGTGTGCTAGTTCCAAAACCTGATGGAAGTACTAGATTCTGTACAGATTATCGCAAAGTGAATGCTGTAACTAGAACTGATGTGTTTCCAATACCTAGGATTGATAATTGTATCGATAGAGTAGGGCAAGCAAAGTTTCTGACCAAGATTGATTTATTGAAGGGTTATTGGTGTGTGCCTTTAACTGAGAGGGCCAAGAGTATCTCTGCTTTTGCCACACCATCTGGATTGTACCAGTATGAAGTCCTACCCTTTGGCATGAAAAATGCCCCAGCCACGTTCCAAAGGATGATACAGTCTACAATCGCCGGATTGCCACACACGGGTGCGTACATCGATGACCTGATCACATGGAGAGACTCCTGGGAAGAACATCTAAAAGATGTAGAGACGTTGTTCCAGCGCCTGACCTAGGCTAACCGGACTGTTAACCTGAACAAGAGTGACTTTGGTTGTGCTACTGTCACCTATCTTGGCTACGTCATAGGCCAGGGTCAGGTGGAACCCATAAATGCTAAAGTCCAAGACATCATGGACTTTCCAGTTCCTGACAACAAAAAAGCTTTGCGCCGCTTCCTTGGAATGATCGGGTACTACCGCAAGTTCTGCAAGAACTTTGCTGAGATTGCTCTCAGTTTAACTAACCAACTGAAGAAAGGCGTAAAGTTCACTTGGGATGATGCATGCCAGAGAGCCTTCGATCGCCTGAAGTCTCTGCTGTGTCACTTCCCCATGCTCAAATCTCCTGAATTCAACAAACCGTTCTCCATCGCGGTCGATGCTAGCGACCAAGCTTGTGGATCTGTGCTCCTACAGAGAAGTCACTCTGATGACATTGAGCATCCCGTGGCATACTTCTCCAGGAAGTTCAATCGCCACCAAACAAACTATTCCACAATAGAGAAGGAACTGTTGGCTCTGGTCCTTTCTTTACAACACTTTGAGGTTTATGTTTGTACAGGGGAAAAGCCAATGATTGTGTACACAGACCACAATCCGTTAATGTTTTGGAGTAAGATGAAAAACAAGAATCGGAGATTGTTGAATTGGAGTTTGATTTTACAGGAGTTTGACTTGGAAATTAAGCATGTAAAGGGCACTGACAATGTGATTGCTGATTGCTTATCCCGTGTTTGAAAATGTGTGTGTATATATATATATATATATCACGTGTTTATTTGAATATTGTATGATATGTATATATAGACAAGTGTTCACTTAACCATTTTGTATTGAAAAGAAAAATTTTGCCTTTATGAGTCAATTTTTCCCTTTTGGAATGGAGGTGTGATGTGAATAGAGGCCACTAGATGGCAGAATTTACCTTTCTTTTATTAAGCCCAGACTGGAGCTAGGTTTAGACATGTCCTGGACATGTCTGGGGCAAGTCCCCGAAAATTAAAAAAGAAAGGTCTAAATGTGGGTGGGGTCTGCAAAAGAGTATATAAGGAAAAGAATTGAGACAGTAAAGTGGTAGGAGAATTTGCAAGGAGAAGGATACATGTGACCAGACCTGTCATTTCTGTTTAAGAGCTGTGAAGTTTCTTTTGTGGATTTTTGCCTGTGTTAGAGCATTTTTTTTCCTTACCCAGGACATCACCAAGCCACCCCAACAAAAAGGGACTGTAAATATTTCTGTTTTTCTTGTAAATCAATCTTGGTTATTAGTTGTAGGTTAGTATTAGTCTTTGTCTGTTAATTAAATGTGTTCAAGTTTTTAAAACTGTTTCTGTCATCCCTTGCTGTTGCTTTAGCTGTTATGTTGTAAATTGTAATAACAAATTGGGGCCATAACATAGCCATGACAAGTTCAGGACTGGGTGGCGGACAGCTCCCAGGGGATGGACTGGACAGCCAGGTGTCCCCTGGGTGTAAACCGGCTGTATGCACCTGCAGGATCCGGGCTGGGCAGGGCCGAGGAGAGGAGAGGAGCGAGCCCGGAAGGCCTCCCGGGGCCACAGTCTGGGGCTGGGGGTGGTGGCAGTGTGAGCAGCTGAGCCTGGAGCTGTGAGGCCCTGGTCTTGGAGGCCACTGAGCTCACTGCTGAGCAGCCGTTGGGTAGCCAGCCAGCCCAGTGACCCCCGAGACCCTCTCAAAATATTTCTGAGCACCTTCAGAGCGTATAATTAATGAGATAAAGTAACATCTCATTATCAGAAAAGCTGGAAAAAAATTAATTCCAGAATCTTGGAATTTTTTATTTTTATTTTTAACTTTTATTTGCCCCTTTTTTTAATTCAGGGTTAGCTTTATGATGTATGAATGATGGAAGCTGATTTTGAGCTCACACTAGATACGGTATATTGCTCCTTTTCACAGAAGCTACTTATTCCGTATGCGTGATATTTGGCAATATGAATTTTGGGTGAGCGTGAGAAAAGCCCTTGAATTCTGCACTTTTTCATGAAATAATTTAGAAACACAAAGGTTCGTACTGGTTTACACAAAAGCCTGTTTTTTTTTTTTTGTTTTTTTTACTTCAAACCTCAGACTGCCTTGTTAAAGGTCACTCATCTGCGGTGGCATTAACCCACTGTTGTGTCATTTTACTCTCATGAATATTAGCAAGCCCACGTGCACCTGCATTGACAGGCAGGAACTGAGTAACAGTCACAATCCTAGTTTCCACTAGTTCACAGGTGATAAAAAAAATGCTCCGCAGGTAAGCAACTGCCAGAGATACAACCTAGTAATTATCCCAGCCCTTAAAGAGACCACACAGATGACTAACTAGCTGGCTACCCATCTTCAACATACTTGCAGTCATTCAAGCACAAAGTCGTATTCCGACACATCTCCTATAGGTAAGGAATCCCTTAAGAGGCTGACATACTTTGCAAAACAAAGTTTCAATATTATATCCGTCATTTAAAAATACAAATGTTCTTCCTCTTGTTTGGGCTTTATGCATTTGACTACAGAAGCTTGATCACTTCTCCAAATGGTCGGATGCGCATTCACTGTTCTTTAACGGCATGATACTAAACATGGTGGCATGATATTGCTGTGGTGTTTACTGCTCTGTGTTATGTAGCATCCATCACGCTGGTACAGTACAGGGAACTGAGAAGGTGGGGCTCCTTTTCTGTTCGAGCACAAGGAAAGAAACCCTTGTGGAAGGTCCCGGTCGTGGGAAGGTGGTGCTGGTGATGTTTGTCAGCACAGAGAGCCATATCCTGTGTGACATTCACCCAAGTGACAGCAGCTGGGATTGTAGCCCATTCAGTTGTCTGTCCACAAACCGTGGTCGCTGAGCACGAGCCACTGTTCACTACTACTAGGGGCACTAACGGTTGCGGTCCAGACCGTGGTCGCTGGCGGACCACTGGTCACTACCACTACGGGCGCTAAAGGTAGTGGTCCGGACCATGGTCGCTGACATGGACCACTACACCAACCACTGGTCACTACCACTAGGGGCGCTGCAGTTAGTGGTCCAGACAGGTCCGGTACCACAGGGGTGCTAAAGGGGACTACCCCCTCAGTTGTATTTGTGGAATCAATTTAATATTGATTTATTTGCTTTATTACAAATTGTTTGTCCTTGCTTGCTCTTGTTCATTTTCTTAGGCCTTAGTTGCATATTCTTGCCTGTGTCTGACTAACCTAGGCCTTGCTTAGCTGTAGTTTCCATAAATCTGACCAATGCGTCATTGCATATAGTTTATCTAGAACCATGTGGTCCTGACGGACCCTAACAAGGTCAAGATGTTCTCTTTCTCTCCAAAGTTTGTGTTCTCAGGAAAAGGAGTACAGAGAGAGCCTGGGACGCCAAAAAGATCCGCCCAGGAGATGATGAGAAGAAACCACCTGCCTTCTCTGAGATGTGTACGTGTACCTCAGGGTCAGCTTTACCTGGGCTTTACAAGGGCTGCGTGCGTCTGCAAGGACATTCCAGTTGATGCCATGATGTGTAAATCAGCTCGGGGGGAGGAGGATGTCAATAATGTACTCTTATCTATACACCAGGAAGAAAGAATGTCTTTATCCTTGTTCTTGCCTGTAACGAGAGTTGTCGTGTGTAGCGAGGATCCTATTCTGCAGAATGGTAAACTGGATATATATATTATTGTAACCTCCGAACGAGTTCGAAGGATACTATGGATTTGGCCTCGTCACGCGTCCGCGTCCGCAGAGATTTTCTTGTGAACGCTCTACAGCCCACATAAGTGCACTGATTCTTTTCAAATCTTGCACATGTATTATGGTAAGTCCACGACACCTATTGATTTTGGGTACTCTGGGCCCAACTGGGGGGCCTTCGGGGGATACATGTACTCGGTTGCCGAGTGCTCTAGTTCTCTCTTCCTCCGCCTGAGTTCTTTTCTTGAGAAGGTAACACCAGGAATATCAAAATTTCTACAACAGTATTTTCTGCAGAAAGTTTTATTCACAGCAAAAAAATGGCCCAGATAACACAGTACTAAGCTTACCATGACTCTGAAACATAGCGCTGCTTCTTGTCCCTTGTCAAATAAATTTGTACGTGGCGGCACCCAGTACGTGATGTGATTAAGAAAAAAATCTAACAAACAGCTAAAACGGGTAACAACCAAGTTAGCTAGCCTGCTAAAACGTTTCTAACCTCCACGTAAAGTATCTTCCTTGCCGTTAGCCAAAAAAAGCAGGTTAGAGGATAGATATCAGAACTTGACTTTTGAAGAAAAACAAAACACCTCAGCCGGTGCTCGTCGCCCCGGCGGCAGCAAAGGTATTGCTGAGCCCGAACAGAATCGGCTCGCTCGATCAGCCACAGATGATGTTACCCTGGCGGGTTCGGCCACAACAAGCGCAGTCGGAGGGGTCCACCGCCCGTCTCAGCTCTGACTTTGGGACTGAGGACCCAGCCCAGGTGCACCTATGATGGTGTAGGTAGTTATTATTTTCTTGTTTTTAGCAGTCATCTCTCATTGATTAGAATTGTTCATAAATTTTTATTATTTTGCATTTTGTTGGCCTGCGTTCCAAGTGCTCCAATCCCCTGAATTGTGCTGGGGGGCTCCGGTTTAATACTGGCTTCATCAATGTTGTGAAATAAATGTATAATTTGATTTTGAAACAGTAGTCGTTTTTAAGCCTTTCAGATGCTTTTCCATGGTTGAATCAATTAATCCAAGCAAACCTACGACCAGAACAATTTATGTAGTGTGGTGACTGGACAATATGCCCCAAAGATTTCCAGTTCATGTTATTGCCATGATACACGAACACATAGAAAAGATGGGTAGTCTTACGCAAAGTCAAAACCACAGACTATAAAAAGATTGGATGAGGCAACCATGACGTCAACCATTGGTTTCATTGGTTTTACCATTTAGGAAGCCTCGATTGTGGCCATTTGAACAGCCCGATGTGATTCCTATTGGATGAAAGCGTGAATTGAAGATCCAGGGAGGAGTCAGGGATAGATCTGACCGTATCTAAAGAGGACGAGAGGATAGCCACGCACCCTAAAGCATATTCTAGATTTATCCTTTATTCTAGTCTATTTGGGACCATAATGTACAAAAATGAACATCATAATATACCGAAGGAGACTTGAAACTTGCTATAGATAACCTACCATAAAATAATGTGGAAAATCATTATTGAAATAATAAACCAGGTGGGAAAGTAGGGTCATTTTCTCATAGACTCCTATAGCATTGAAATTCTATCTGCAACCACGACGTCGCCATCTGCTGGCCATTAAATAGAATGCAAATTTTAGAGATTTCTGCATTGGCCTCAGTTTTCAGACCTGGGTGCTGGGTCCATCGTTTTATCCAGTTTATGGTCAAAATGCCACTATATTGCCTCCTGCGGACAGAAAAATAGAATCGGGGATAACGAGATGATAACCCAATATTTCACAAAATGAAAAGATTAGCCCCCTCGCTATTTCTAATGAGGCACTCAGTCACTTCATCCTGGCACCGGGCCAGGGTCTGGACCATTGTCGCTGGCATGGACCACTGGACGTGATCACGAAGGGCACTCAAGCTATTGATCTGGACCATAGCACAGAGATTTGCAGACGATTTGAGTGGTATTGCTATGGCCCAAATTTGTTATATTATATACAAAACCCAAAACCAGTGAAGATGGCACGTTATGTAAATCGTAGAAAAAAACAGAATACAATGACTTGCAAATCCTCTTCAAATTATATTCAATTGAATACACTGCAAAGACAAGATGTTTAATGATCAAACTGAGAAACTTTTTTTTTTTTTTTGCAAATAATCATTAACAAAAAAGTTGGCACAGGGGCCTTTTCACCACTGTGTTACATCGCCTTTCCTTTTAACGACACTCAGTAAACGTTTGGGAACTGAGGAGACCAATTTTTGAAGCTTTTCAGGTGGAACTCTTTCCCATTCTTGCTTGATGTACAGCTTAAGTTGTTCAACAGTCCGGGGTCTCCATTGTCGTATTTTACGCTTCATAATGCGCCACACATTTTCAATGGGAGACAGGTTTGGACTACAGGCAGGCCAGTCTAGTACCCGCACTCTTTTACTACGGAGCCATGCTGTTGTAACACGTGCAGAATATGGCTTGGCATTGTCTTGCTGAAATAATCAGGGGCGTCCATGAAAAAGACATTGATTGGATGGCAACATATGTTGCTCCAAAACCAGTATGTACCTTTCAGCATTAATGGTGCCTTCACATATGTGTAAGTTGCCCATGCCTTGGGCAATAATACACCCCCATACCATCACAGATGCTGGCTTTTGAACTTTGCGTCTATAACAGTCCGGATGGTTCTTTTCCTCTTTGGTCCGGAGGACACGACATCCACAGTTTCCAAAAACAATTTGAAATGTGGACTCGTCAGACCACAGAACACTTTTTCACTTTGCATCAGTCCATCTGAGATGAGCTTGGGCCCAGCGAAGCCGGCGGCGTTTCTGGGTGCTGTTGATAAATGGTTTTCGCTTTGCATTGTAGAGTTTTAACTTGCACTTGCAGATGTAGCGACAAACTGTAGTTACTGACAATGGTTTTCTGAAGTGTTCCTGAGCCCATGTGGTGATGTCCTTTACACACTGATGTCGGTTTTTGATGCATTACAGCCTGAGGGATTGAAGGTCATGGGCATTAAATGTTGGTTTTCGGCCTTGTCGCTTACGTGCAGTGATTTATCCAGATTCTCTGAACCTTTTGATGATATTACGGACCGTAGATGATGAAATCCCTAAATTTCTTGCAATAGCTCGTTGAGGAATGTTGTTTTTAAACTGTTCGACAATCAGCTCACGCATTTATTCACTAAGTGGTGACCCTCGCCCCATCCTTGTTTGTGAATGACTGAGCATTTCAGGGAAGCTGCTTTTATACCCAATCATGGCACCCACCTGTTCCCAATTATCCCGTTCACCTGTGGGATGTTCCAAATAAGTGTTTGATGAGCATTCCTCAACTCTCTCAGTCTTTTTTGCCACTTGTGCCAGCTTTTTTGAAACATGTTGCAGGCATCAAATTCCAAATGAGTTAATATTTGCAAAAAATTAGAAAGTTTACCTGTTCGAACATTAAGTAACTTGTCTTTGCAGTGTATTTAATTGAATATAGGTTGAAAAGGATTTGCAAATCATTGTATTCTGTTTTTATTTAGGATTTACACAATATGCCAACTTCACTGGTTTTGGGTTTTATATATGACATATTGGACAGCAAGGGATGACAGACAAAATTGTGAAACTTTTACAGATTTAATAAAACAAAGGCTGACCAAGATTGAAAATATTTTTTAAAAAATGAGATAGTTACAGTCCCTTGGTAATTGAGATGGGGTTGCTTTGTTGCGATGTCTTGGGACAGGAAAATGCTCCAACACAGGCAAAGATCCACAAAAAGAGCTTCACAGGTCTTGAAAAGAGTGACAGGACTGGTCTAATGTATCCTTCCACTATTTCTCCTTGCAATTTTTCGTACTACTTTACCCTCTCAATTTTTCTCCTTATATACTCTTTTCCAACCCCTCCCTCCTTCCAGACTTTTTTTTCAATTCTCTGCGACTCTCCCATCTGAGGCATGCCCAGGACATGCCCAAAACCTAGCTCCAAACAAAAAAGGTCAATACTGCTATCTAGTGGCTTTGTTTTCCACATTACAGTATGTTGCACTGACCATGGTCGCTGACACAGACCACTGATTAATCCACCTCCCTTCTCAGGCCATTCAGGCAATGCTATTAGCGAAATAAATTTCAGGTATTATGATCATTTTTATTTAAGATATGGCCTTACCTATAAACAATTATGCCTGAATTCTTCTTGTTGCAGCGTATAATCCAATTTGTGTGATTACGTCTATCTAGGAGGCGCTATCATTATCTGTTAATATACTTAGTCTTTGTGGTCCGAACCGAGTTGTTCAACTTGTTTGTTGTGCGGTCAGGACCATGCGCACGGGTAGCCCATGCGATGGGGAGTGTCCATTCATTCAGAAAAAGTTTTTAAAAAATGACTGTTGGCTTCACTTGTTTTTTCAATAAATGAGCTGTGCATTATTGTTATTGTGATTATTAATAATAATAATGATAATAAACATTATAAAACGGGTGCTCCCCATCCTTAAATGTGATTGACTGAGTCGTGTTCCATGCCGATATAGTCACTGTAACCCACTGCATTCTGAGGCAGACCGCAGCACAAAATATCCTTGCGCACAATCAACTACTCAGCGTTGAACTGACTCGTTACGTTTTTTTCAAGACTTTTAGCTTGTTGTTTCAATGTTAGCAAGGTTTAGCTTTTTAACCCACTAACCAGTTGGCTATCTACCTAGCTAGCTATTGCAATGTCATTTTAGCTTGCTTGCTACATTGCTAACAAGCTCGCTATTGTTGGGATTCTGGATTCTGCTGTCATGTTAAGTTCTGTGCCTGGCCTAGCCATGTTTTCATTTCCAAGCTTTGCACTTTGTCTCCCCTGTCTTGTCTTGTGTGTATCTTTGCTCACGGTCCCTTGTCTTGTGTGCCACTCATTCAGGTGATTTATTGGTTTCTGGGTTTCAATCTTCTTTCATTATCTCGTGTTCTTCCTTCCTCTCTCTTTTACTGTCTTACTAACACATACTAACAGTTTATTGTTTTTGCTAAATACTAACCCACACTAACCTTGTATATTTGGACTAACTTACTAACAAGCACTTGGGATTGTATAGCTGCACTTACTAATTGACTAATGATCTCTCAGCTGTCGCCCAATTCTAGTCTCCGCCTCCTTGCCTATCCCTAATTATCTCTGCTGCAGTTTTCCACTTATATCTCATGCTTTCCTTTTCTTTTGACTATGCACTTTTAGTACTCCTTAACCGGAGCTGTTGTTTGTTCATAGGATTGTCTTGTGATCCCCGTCTGTGTTTTGGCTACAGCCTAATTCATGTAATTAGTTTATTCCTCATGTGTCTCTCCCTGATCATTGTTCCCACTGATTGCACCTGTTCTCCCTGGTCATGTGTTTACCCCGGGTGTGTATATAAGATGTCTGTTTGGTACACTTTCTTGTCAGATCGTTCTCCCTAGTTTTCTCGTGCCACGTTTCTCGCCTTGATTGCTCAGTGTTTATCTTTCTGACTGGATTGCTCGACTATTGATTTTGGTTTGCCCTTTTTGGATATTGTTGCATCTGTGAGTTTTGACCTTTTTCTGCCCGACCTTGATTTTGTGATTACTGCCCTGGTTTTGGATTCGGACTGTCTTTGGCTTATGAGTTTGTTTCTCCTCCAAACCTACGCCTGTGTACCGAACCCTTTTTGTCTGACCACGAACTTTGTTATTGGTGCCCTGGTTACGATTCTGGATTACGCCCATTGGATACTGTTTTTGGATTGTGGACTTTGTACCGTTGCCAGCTCTGTTGGGGGGTTTCCCCCTTCAGAAATAAAGCCTCCTTTTTGCATTCTACTGGTTGTCGCACTTGGTTCATTTCGTAAATCACAACATTACGATCTGACCATGACGGAGCCAGCGTCAGACCAGTCTCTGCAGGAGGCAGTGCACCAACAGGGCGCTCAGTTAGAATTCCAAGAGCGTCAGCTTCGGGCTCTTATGCAACATATGCAAACCATGAGTCTTCAGATGGCGGATCTCACTCGCTCTGTGGAAGACGCTCAGCGGCTACAGTCTCCCCAGCCTGCCGTCCATGCCACTCCTGCTCCTGCGTCTGCTCCGCCACTGCCAGTCTGCGAGCCACGCCTGCCACCACCTGAGAGGTACGACGGGAACCCGGGAGCATGTCGGGCTTTTCTCACCCAGTGCAAGCTCATTTTCAGCCTACAGCCCTCGTCATTCCCCACCGAAAGAGCTCGGGTTGCTTTCATCATCACGCAACTGACGGGAAGGGCCAAGCAGTGGGCTACTGCTGCATGGGAAGCAGATCTACCCTGCGTGCAAACGTCTAATTTGCTGGGTGAGGAGATGAGGCGCATCTTTGACCGCACGAAGCTGGGTCACGAGGCGGGACGAGAAATTCTGCGCATTCGACAGGGGAGCCGTTCCGTGGCCGACTATGCCATTGATTTCCAGACACTGGCTACCAACAGCAGGTGGGGACATAGAGCTTTGTTCGATGCCTTTTTTAACGGGCTTTCTGAAGCGTTAAAGGATGAGCTGGTTTCCCGGGAGTTACCGGAGGATTTGGATGACTTGGTCGACTTGGCTATTCGCGTGGATTCCCGATTGGAAGAACGCAGACGCTTCGCCTCCCGCAGACGACCTAACCCACTCCTCCAGAGCACTCCGCCTCTACCACCCCCTACTGGCGACAGTCCTCCTGAGCCAGAACCCATGCAACTGGGCCGTACTCGCATCCCTGTGGAGGAGAAGAACCGCCGTCGCAGAGAAGGGGCCTGCTTCTACTGTGGCAAGGGGGGACACCACATTGCTCAGTGTCCCAACAAGAGAAGTTCCCCTGGTGCCCAGAGAAGAGTAGTGATTGGAGTGACGCCAGTGCAGGAGACTAAGAACCGTACGTGCCTCCCAGTTATCCTGGAGTGGGGAGGAGGGAGTAAGTCCACCCTAGCCCTCATTGATACCGGCGCTGAGGAGAACCTCATCGATGTGGAGCTGGCTCAAGAATGGGGAATCCCCACCGAGAAGATCTTTCCTGACCGGGTGGCCAATTCACTCAGTGGCCAGAAAATAGCCCAGATAACTCACGCTACCAGCCCCATCAAACTGAAAACCTCAGGAAACCACCACGAAACCATTCAGCTCCTCCTCTTACATTCTCCCCATGCTCCCATTGTTTTGGGCCATCCATGGATGGCCAAACACCTCCCAAATATTGATTGGCGGAAGAATGAGGTTAAGGGTTGGAGCCCCAACTGCTCCCTGGCATGCCTCCACAACGCCCGCGAACCTCAACACAGCCCATCCCAAGAAGAAATACCAGATCTTGAGAAGGTCCCCCTAGAGTTTCATGATCTCAAGGAAGTGTTCTCTAAGTCCCGGGCCACCAGCTTACCACCTCACCGACCCTATGACTGCACCATTGACCTGAAGCCAGGTACTATGCCCCCTAGAGGCCGACTCTATTCACTCTCCAGACCAGAAACCCAAGCTATGGAGAAGTATCTCTCAGAGTCTCTTGCTGCTGGCATTATACGCCCGTCATCATCACCTGCTGGTGCCGGATTCTTCTTCGTGTCTAAGAAGGACGGATCATTAAGACCCTGTATAGATTACCGTGGACTTAACGAAATAACTGTCAAGAATCGCTATCCACTTCCTCTAATGAACACTGCTTTCGATCTCCTGCAAGGAGCTAAGATTTTTACTAAGCTCGACCTCCGTAATGCCTATCACCTGGTACGCATCAGAGAGGGGGACGAATGGAAGACTGCCTTTAACACTCCCACGGGACACTGGGAGTATTTAGTTCTTCCTTTCGGGCTTACTAACGCTCCAGCAGTGTTTCAAAACCTTGTCAACGATGTTTTAAGAGACATGATAAATAAGTTCGTGTTTGTGTATCTTGACGATATCCTGATTTTTTCAGAGTCCCAGGAGGCCCATGTCAAACATGTTCGCCAAGTGCTCCGTCGCCTCCTGGAGAACCGCCTCTTTGTTAAAGCTGAAAAATGTGAATTTAATGTGGAAACCACTACGTTTTTGGGTTACATCATCTCCCCAGACACCATCCGGATGGACCCCCTAAAGGTGGAAGCTGTCACTAATTGGCCCAGACCAGAGGATCGTAAGTCTCTCCAGCGATTTTTGGGCTTCGCTAACTTTTACCGCCGGTTCATCCGGAATTATAGTTCTGTGGCCGCTCCTCTTACTGCTCTCACCTCTTCTAAATCCAAGTTTCTGTGGTCCGAAAAGGCTGAAGAGGCCTTTAATGACTTAAAAGCTCGTTTCACCTCTGCACCTATCCTAACCATTCCCAATCCAGAACTCCAGTTTATTGTTGAAGTGGACGCCTCCAATATCGGAGCTGGAGCCATCCTGTCGCAGAGGTCCACAGAAGATGGTAAGGTCCATCCTTGTGCCTTCTTTTCTCGCCGCCTCAGCTCTGCAGAAAGAAACTACGACATTGGGAATCGGGAGCTGTTGGCGGTAAAGTTGGCCTTAGAGGAGTGGAGACAATGGCTGGAGGGCTCCAAGGTACCCTTCATCGTCTGGACAGACCACAAGAACCTGGAATATCTACAAACGGCCAAAAGACTCAATCCGCGACAAGCCAGGTGGGCACTTTTCTTTTCACGATTCAACTTTCATATTGCCTATCGACCTGGAAGTAAGAATGTCAAGCCTGATGCCCTCTCTCGTTGTTTTGAAATCCAGGAAGAGGAAATTAACAAAGATACCATCCTCCCTAAAGAAGCGTTCATTAATGCATTATGTCTTGATATTGAGAGAGAAGTCAGAAATGCCCAAAACAATGCTGCTACTCCCAGTGCGTGTCCCACCAATTGTTTATATGTGCCAGCTACCTTACGCTCCCAAGTCCTGGAATGGGGACACGCATCCAGACTGTCCTGCCACCCTGGTATCCGCCGCACTAAGAACTTTATTCTTCAGAGGTTTTGGTGGCCAGAACTCACTCAAGATGTCCAGGGCTTCGTTGCTGCTTGCTCGGTCTGTGCCCAGGCTAAGACTTCTCACCAACCACCTCAAGGTTTATTGCAGCCCCTTCCTACACCACACCGCCCCTGGTCCCATATTGCTCTTGATTTTATCACAGGCCTTCCCTCATCCAATCACCACACCACCATTCTCACAATTGTTGATAGATTCTCCAAAGCAGTTCACTTAGTTCCCCTCACTAAACTCCCTTCTGCTCAAGACACTGCCAACCTAGTAATCCAACATGTCATTAGACTCCACGGCATACCCACTGATATCACTTCCGATCGCGGCCCCCAGTTCACTGCACTTTTTTGGAGAACATTCTTTAAAGCTTTAGGCACTTCAGTCAGTTTGTCATCAGGTTTCCACCCCCAGACTAATGGCCAGACCGAGCGAGCTAACCAGTGTGTGGAAAGTGTTTTACGATGTCTTTGTATTAGGAACCCCTCCTCCTGGAGCTATCAGTTACCGTGGGTGGAATACGCGTTGAACAGCCACACCTCTGCTGCCTCCGGCGTCTCCCCCTTCAAAGCCTGCCTGGGCTACCAGCCCCCTTTGTTCCCGTCCCAGGAGGAGGAGGTAGCTGTCCCCTCAGTCCGCGAATTCGTCCGTAGGTGCAGACGCACCTGGACTGCCACTCGCCAGGCCCTGCTCAGGTCGGTCGCTCGGATGAAAGAACAGGCCGACAAGAGACGCACCGCGGCGCCCATGTACCGACCTGGGCAGCGGGTCTGGTTGTCTTCAAGGGACATTCCCCTCAGAGGTAACGGGGGTAAGCTTTTCCCCAAATTCCTGGGCCCTTTCACCATTGAAAGGGTCCTAAGTCCCACTGCCGTTCGCCTCCGTCTCCCCCTGTCCATGCGACGCATACACCCTACTTTTCATGTGTCCCAGTTAAAACCTGCAGTAACCCACCACCTGTCCTCTGGACCTGATCCCCCACCACCTGCCCGGATCATCAACGGAGGCGAAGCCTACACGGTCCGTGCCCTCCTGGACTCTCGTCGACGAGGCAGAGGACTGCAGTACCTCGTCGACTGGGAGGGTTACGGACCTGAACATCGCAGTTGGGTGCCAGCAAGGCACATATTGGATAAAAACCTCATCAAAGACTTTCATGCTAGTCACCAGAGACTTTCAGGTTGAACGCCAGGAGGCATTCGTTGGGAGGGGGGTTCTGTTGGGATTCTGGATTCTGCTGTCATGTTAAGTTCTGTGCCTGGCCTAGCCATGTTTTCATTTCCAAGCTTTGCACTTTGTCTCCCCTGTCTTGTCTTGTGTGTATCTTTGCTCACGGTCCCTTGTCTTGTGTGCCACTCATTCAGGTGATTTATTGGTTTCTGGGTTTCAATCTTCTTTCATTATCTCGTGTTCTTCCTTCCTCTCTCTTTTACTGTCTTACTAACACATACTAACAGTTTATTGTTTTTGCTAAATACTAACCCACACTAACCTTGTATATTTGGACTAACTTACTAACAAGCACTTGGGATTGTATAGCTGCACTTACTAATTGACTAATGATCTCTCAGCTGTCGCCCAATTCTAGTCTCCGCCTCCTTGCCTATCCCTAATTATCTCTGCTGCAGTTTTCCACTTATATCTCATGCTTTCCTTTTCTTTTGACTATGCACTTTTAGTACTCCTTAACCGGAGCTGTTGTTTGTTCATAGGATTGTCTTGTGATCCCCGTCTGTGTTTTGGCTACAGCCTAATTCATGTAATTAGTTTATTCCTCATGTGTCTCTCCCTGATCATTGTTCCCACTGATTGCACCTGTTCTCCCTGGTCATGTGTTTACCCCGGGTGTGTATATAAGATGTCTGTTTGGTACACTTTCTTGTCAGATCGTTCTCCCTAGTTTTCTCGTGCCACGTTTCTCGCCTTGATTGCTCAGTGTTTATCTTTCTGACTGGATTGCTCGACTATTGATTTTGGTTTGCCCTTTTTGGATATTGTTGCATCTGTGAGTTTTGACCTTTTTCTGCCCGACCTTGATTTTGTGATTACTGCCCTGGTTTTGGATTCGGACTGTCTTTGGCTTATGAGTTTGTTTCTCCTCCAAACCTACGCCTGTGTACCGAACCCTTTTTGTCTGACCACGAACTTTGTTATTGGTGCCCTGGTTACGATTCTGGATTACGCCCATTGGATACTGTTTTTGGATTGTGGACTTTGTACCGTTGCCAGCTCTGTTGGGGGGTTTCCCCCTTCAGAAATAAAGCCTCCTTTTTGCATTCTACTGGTTGTCGCACTTGGTTCATTTCGTAAATCACAACAGCTATTTCAGTACTAGCGATACATTTTTGATCTTTTGTGTGTGTGTGTGTGTGTGTGTGTGTGTGTGTGTGTGTGTGTGTGTGTGTGTTTGTTTTATGGGCTATGTGTAAGGTAACCACATCCATTGCGGTGAGCACTAGCTAGTTGACAAGCTGGCCAGCAAACTAAAGCACAATTCAACATATTTTCCAGGACACCGGCAAGTGTGGAGGACAAATGTCAATCTTGTTCTTTACTCTCGCTGCTGGTTGTAATGAAATGGCCGATCGGCGCGAGTTGAGAACAAGGAAACTAGAAAACCAAAACGAATGTAAAATTTTTTTGGGACCTTCGGAGACATTCCAAATAGCCTGATGTCATAGTATATCTACATTAACGAGCCCAAATAGCCTGATGTGACATGACAATGGCGCTAGATGAAAAAGCAATCTTAGTGTCTGTGTTGCTGGCCAACCATTCTGTCCACTCTCTTGCTTTCACCCCCTAAATCTAAGCATTGTGACTTAACACGTTTAAGGTGAAGCAATGAAGCAGATAATAGCAGGTTTAAGCCTTTGAGCGCCGAATACGTTTTCAAGGAATTAAAAATGTAATTATCCAGAGCTGTGTAACTTGTTTAAAAGAGCTCCCGCAAGTTGCCACATGATAGGTTTTCAACAGCATCTGACTTCGACATCTTACATCACTGCGCTGAAAGGGTTAAACCAGCCATTGCTTGTAGAAGCGTCATTGAAGGAGGCATAAAAAAGGACGGGCAAAGTTTGTCGCGAGCCCATGTGGCTCAGCAGACTGGTGCATAACCCTGGTTATATCTATTCAATACAATTCTATTCTACGAGGCGAATGGGAGTATCGCTTCTTCCGCTGGATGGGATGCTAGTCCGTCACTGTTTACCCCCCTCCTCAGGAACACACTGCAAAAGCCTTGGCAAGTACTTGGACTCAGGACCTTTCAATCCCAAGTCAAGCACAATTAACTCAGAATCAGCATGATCCCAGAGTCTTTTTGAGCAGCTCACCATTCTCTGATACTCCACTGAGGCGCTCCATAATAATTTCTGTGCTAAGCAGCGCGTTGGCCATTTTCCTCGCTCCCAGCTTGCCTACTTTGCGGTAGATCAGAGCAACTCCAATGCCAATTAGATGAAATCCTGTCACCATAAATCCAAAAAGGTAAACATCCTCCACGTCTTCAAGGGATAGTGCCACCAGACAAAGAACGTGCCATCTCGACCACGCGTCCCGAATGTAGCCAGCAGCAAAAGTCGCATCCGGGCAGCGCGGCTCGCCAGATGCTCCGCTTCTTGGAGAAAAAAATTTTGTCGATCGCATTCAGGGACGAGCTAATTAATTCCATCTTTACTTGAAGAGCCTCAGAAGCAGACGGAAGGTCCAAAGGAAAGAGGGGGTAACAGGACAAAACAGGACAAAGACAGAAGGCGCAGGCAGGAGCAGAGATCGAGTGCGACTGCTCTCCTCAGAAGGCGGGAGAAGAAAAGCCGCAGCGCCACCGCTTCCCCCGCTCATTGAAGGAGGGTTGGAATCAAATCCCTCTTTCTCATTAATTGCGCACACTGTGACTCTGCCAAAAAGTGGGACAGGACACCATCTTTGCATCTTTAATAGATTGAAATATTAAGTATGCAGGGTATTCCGAGTCCATTTATCAGTGACGTGACCTCAAGCACGACAATGCATCAAAAGTGCCAAATTCAAAGGCACTTATGCCAACCCAGAGTACAAACTGTCCAATCACCTTCACTGTAAAAATCCTAAAATAGATATTTGTGTGAAGACTAATAAAGGTTTCCTGCTTGAAGAGATTTACTCAATGACTTTATAGTATCAATGACTGACTCAGGTTCCATCAGTGACATAAAGCTAGTCATCAAGGATGACATTGCCTAGGACAAAAAAGCAGGAATGGGTTGTGGATGCGTTTCTGTGAAAGCAGTCATGCCATAAATTCTGGGTGAGATAAGGCCTTGAGTGCAGTGACTGGTCAGGAAAAAAATAGGTCATATACTTAGATTATCGGGAATTCTGCTAGTCAAGAGGAATCACATCCCTGGGCCTTTAATCCCACAACCGCAGGGTGCACAAGGACTCGGCATTGTCAGTATTTATTTACAATATTCTTTAATTTACACTGGAACCAAGTGTAGCCACAATAAATCCAGTGCTGCTGTTGGACTCCTTAGCAAGTCCCTTAACCTTCAATTGTGCCATTGAATCGGCACCTGCTGAAACAAACCGCAAGCTTTCGATAAACACATTCGCGTTAGAACTGTAATGTAGATTGATGGCCAGCATCTACAGCGTCAGACAGCAGAGTTCAGGCTAAAGATTTTGCTGCACTCAGTGGAGTAATCCAACGGTTAATAGTCCAGACCGAATGCATAATGCAAGGTAATCGTGTGGAATAAGAATTAGTACACACTAGCCCTCTTAATGCATTTGACTTCCTCTGACTCCTTTCAGTAACCACGTGCTTTTAGTGCCACCTTGAGGACAATGAGCGACATTACCCATTTTATTGCCCATTTTTGAGAATGTCTAGGCTGCACAAGGACTGCATAAAACTTGCGTTCCAATCCGAAAAAATGCTTGCTTCGTCGTGTTCACTCGCCTTCCAATAGAGGGGGGAATCTCCAAAAAATCCCGGATGTAAGATGGCTGCCACTTGTAGGGTCGTTCCAATCCAGTTTTGCGAAAGGAACGGCGCATTTTCATTTGCTCAAGCCCTCGATTATCCTCCCTCAAACGAAGCCAACAACGAACATCCCTCCAAGCTTTGATATTGCCCAGAATGCTTTGCTCATTCTCCCTCGGTAAAAATTTCACGTCAGCCATTTTTTTCTGCTAGCAAAAGGAGGAATTATGGCAGGGAAATTACCATACAAATGAAAGAATTGTGCTCAAGTAGAGTGTATTTTATGACAGAGTTATATGCAAATAGCGAAGTTTGGGGGTGAGGGGCATCGGTTTCGCATTATTTTTAAGCATGTAATATTAGTTCATTTTTGCTGTAGCTAGCCCATAACATCCGCAAGGACTGTTGCGGAGCTTATAGCCGCTTTCACATTGGACGCGAAACGAATTTTTTGCTCGACAGATTACATTCAAAGTCATTGCATTGACTTTGAATGTAATCTGTGGTGCGAAAAATTAGTTTCTTGTCCGGTGTGAAAACAGCTTTATTTTCCCATAAAACAGTCGCGAGTGCCGCAGCAATCAAACGAGCACGCCGTCTTCTTCTTGCCATAAACATGCGATACAGCGTCCGCTGAGCTGTAAAAGGTAAAACGTACAGGCAGCTAACGCAGTCGGCTCCATGGCAACACAAACTTCCCGTTGGCTTGTCGACAAAAGTCAAAGCGGGGAAGGAATGCTGCGAGGGTCATTCCAATCAGTCGTCCAACAACCCTCCCCCTATAGACCAGTGGCGCAGAGCTGAAAATAAAGGGTATACCCCTCCAGACGGTAGAACAAAGCGGGACCTGTTTTATTTGAAGGGTGTCTATTTCATAAAAAACATGGTTGTACAAAATTAATATTGTAACAACATATGGATTAACCCCTTATTTGCCGGAACATCTGCAAAATTCTGTATCGCTACACCAGAGGCATTTCCTCTGCAATGAATGCACATATTGATGAGTGGGCATCAGTATACTGCATCATTTAGGTCCATTATATGCTATTGCAACCTTTCTGGGTGTTTAATTTGATTTTCATCAAATTGTGGGTATATTAACCCCTTAGAATCCAAATATTTTTGAGTTTTTTTCAGGTTGTTCGTTGAATATTTCAATTATAAATGATTAATTGTCAGGAAAATAAAGGAAAACTTAAATCATTCTATAGTTTTAGATGTCTTTTATTTAAAAATACCAGTTTGAATTTTTCAGAATGGGTACAACACTGCCAATTAACCCTTTGTTTGCAACTGCGCATAAACCCGGATTTAACGTTGAAATCACAATTTGAGAAAATGAAGGCGATATTTTCTCTATGGGTGAGTTGTACATTACTAAGGAGAGAAATCGTTGTATGTCAGAAACCATGCTGCATGTCAATCACTTCTCTGCCAATGTCTCCTGATCATGGGGGACATTCGAACAGGAAACACACTCACTAATGTCAATGCAGAAGAGCCCTGTCGACACACAAACACACTTGGTACCTCATGAGCAGTTACCGTCCGTACAGTAGAGGTGAGTGATATCACAGACTTCGGCTGGTGCTGATTCTTTTGTGTACTGAACCTGATGCAATCCTGTAGAGTCTCGAAACGTGTCCATCTGGGTCGGGTATATTTGGTTTGGCAATGTGGCTCTGTCTGCAGGTGTGCTCGCAGGGCATGCTGCCGAAATGCATCCTCAGTGGGGGGCAGTTGGGTGGCCGGTTTGTCATTTGTGGTGGCAAGTACGTACCGCAGTTCATCTAAGGCAGGGGTAGGGAACCTTCTCCAGAAAGAGCCACTGTGGGTGCAGGGTTTCATACCAACCAAGCTGCTACGCACCTGATTCTACTAATCAAGGCCCTTAACAAACATTCCAGAGGTTGATTAGTAGAATCAGTTGTGTAGCAGCTTGGTTGGTATGAAACCTTGCACCCACAGTGGCTCTTTCTGGAGCAGGTTCCCTACCCCTGATCTAAGGTCTTGCATGTTTCTGCTTTCTTCCCATACATGGCAAGGACCAGTTTCTTAGCAGCCTCCATCCAGCCTTCAAACTCATTTTCATTCCTAAGACCAGCCAGTGCATTCCCAGAAGTCACCTTCTTGCTCAGCGTCTGATAAGCAGATTTCTTCCCTATGCCAAAAAGTGAGCTTGTAGAGTCACATCCAGTCAGTGCATGTGTCGCCAAGATAGACTGACATATTTCATTGCCGAGTTTGGTGGTAATTTCATGAATTGGTATGAAGCGTTCTCTTGTTATGAACTGGCCAGCATGTCCTGCGTGCATGAAAACCTCCTTACTTAGCTGTCCTTGATTGGCGTAGTGCCGGAGAAGAACCAGAACATCTGTGTCATCTGATCGGATGATTGTCCCAGCAAACTGCGATGACAAGCTTACAGCGTGCAGTACCATCCTGGTGTCAGCCTCTTCCTGGGTGCTGAATCGTTCATCCATCCATTCTTGCCCCATGCCAGTCACCTTGATTATAGTTTCGGTATCTTGAAATTCCCCAGCCATCACTATTGCTGTACCGTCTGGAAGTTTGTCCTTCGCGTTCTCTATGATGTAGTTACTAACAAATGAGACCAGGTCAGCCTTGTTTGCTCCGACTTTCAGGTACTGCCTGTAGTGAGGTACTGTCCGATTTCCGATGATGTGATGGGTTGACATGTTTTGGGGGATGGCAGAACCACGCCGCTGACGTTCATCTGCCTTGATCGACACCTTGGAGTCATATCTATCAATGACCACGGTCACCACCTCTGCTTGGAATGTTGGGCTTCTGAGTATTCTGATCAACCTCTTCAAAACAATTTCTGCAAGGTCAATGAAGGTTTTGAAATGATCCACATTCAGAGCCCGAACCATGGCCATTCCATCAATTATGTAGGCTGTCGGTGTGCGGGTGTCATGTGGCAGATCAAAAATCTCTGAAGAGTATGATTCAAGCTTTTCTGCTAAATCGGCCTTCTTGGTCTTTCTCATCATGCCATCATCATGGAAGAGTGAGGGTGGAACTGCAGCGAGCTCATAGGTCAGAACCATTTTCATGTCGATGTCACGGTTCTTTGAAACTGCTAAAAGGCGTCTGAACAGGACCTCCGTCAAGGATGAGCTTTTTGTCCTTATCATTAGTCAGATGCTTTTTCATAGAGGCAAACATGACTGCTGTGTCTCTTGGAAGTGGATCCCAAAAGCTCTTGCGTTCATCTCCCACCAACCGTTGATCGATGAATTTCTGAAGTGATGCAGAACCTTTCTCCGGCAATGACCCAAGGGACTCTTTCACTGCAGCCGATGCAACTTGTCCGCTCACAATGTTGATCAAAGAGTCAGGAACTTCATCAAGGTTGAATGGATCTTGGCAATGATTGGAAATGAAGTCTTGGATTCGGCTGACATCATCCAGGTCTTTGGCCTTTCTTGAGGGTCCCAACTCCTCATGGTTTCGCTTCTTCTTGGTGAGGCACAGTTCCTTGAAGGCCTCCGCATACTCTCCACTGATATGCCGGGAAAGCAACCGTCGCAAAAGCGCTCCTTTTCTCAAAGGTGAACCCTATGATCCCTCCATCACTTTTTGCTTCTCGGTTGATGGTCTGCTCAAGAGCTTGATCCGTAGGCACACTATTGAAATTCATTTCTGGGCTTCTCCTCACTATAAATCCTCCATGCATCATATGTTGGTACATCATGGGCTGGTCAGTTTCGAGCCGTCTCATCTCTGCGACATAGACCGGGCTGTACCTGGTGTAGTTGACTTTCCCAGCTACGTGAAAGAATGGCACCGTCTCCGTCACGGCGTCAAGGTGGAGAAGAAAGTCGCCCTGCCTGTCTGCCCGCAGTAGCCTCAGAAGAATGCCACAAGCATGCAGGAAGCTGTCCCAATATGAAAACGTAGACGACTTCTTCCTTCCAGTCCCCCTGAAAGTCGCCATAGTGTTGGCAAATGCTGACACGGTGTCCTCCGGCTGGTTACAGATGGTTCTGATTCTTTCAGGGTCACCGTACTCGAATGCCACATCAAAGTTGGTGACCAGTGCAAAGGTTTCTTGGTCCACCCATGGTAAGCTGTGCTGTTTGGCATATCTCTCTGCACTCTGAAGTAGATGATGCATCAGGGCCTCATCCACAAGCCTCAATGCCCGCACTACTCTGGCGTAGTGTTTTCCCTAAAGCATCAGAATAGACGATGATGTAGCATATGTTCCTGATGATGTTAGGATGTCCTGAAGCCCACCATTTAAAATAACTTTATCCAAAAAACATTATCCATAATATACACTAACAGGGTGGAACTTCAAGGTTTCCTCAATCAGCCATGTCATATGAAATTGAGAAAAATGAAGGAGAGAATGAATGTCGGAGCTTGCCTCAGTTTTTCACTTCAATTTCCCTCCAAAAACGATGTATCATCAAGTAAATGGCTATAGGGATTTGTAGTCTTCTTTGGGGGGGTCAAGAAAGTACTGACTAACAGGGTGGAAAAGGACTGCAGGAACATATTATATATTATATAACCACAGAAAATAAACGTAGTTTCACCATTTTTACTTCTTTTTTTAATGTAAGTAGTCCCTTGTCTATCAAATTAATAAAGAATAAGTTTAACTTTTGATAATTTTAAGTTTTATATAAATCAAAGAAGTTGATTACTTTGCATTGGGGACATGCTGAAATTAACACGTATACCACAGCGAAGGTGCCTTAAAGAGATTTAAAAAAAAAAAAGTTATTCAACTATGTTGAAGCAATAGAACACACCTAAACACATAATAAAATACATTTTTATTAGTATTTGTCTAATTTTAAAAAAATTATAAGAGCCAGTAAATCACAGGGACATGAATATGTGGCCCAAAACAGGAATCACCCTCATACCTAGATGAGATTCGAAGTCAAGAACAAAAATGATGGAGACATCACATTCTAAAACAGCATAGGCCTACTGATCTACTCAGAGGAATTTAGTTAATACCTCAAAGCTGAAATGCACTCTATCAGTTACAGAATCGATAACATTTTCACCTGGGATGGTGGCCAGAATGAGGTTTGGTGGCCACAGCAATTACATAATCCAGCGTTGTCTGCCCAAAGAAACACAAATTTCCATTCATTGTACATAAAGCCATGTGCTGCTTAGGACTGGTCAGCATGCAGCATGCAGTAATTAAGATGGCTATAGGCCTTCGTCCCACAACTCTTACCTTAGTTGGAATGAGAATTAGGTTCAAATTTATACGTATTCGCAAACAAAGGGTTAATTGGCAGTGTTGTACCCATTCTGAAAAATTCTAACTGGTATTTTTAAATAAAAGACATCTAAAATTATAATGATATTAGTTTCCCCTTATTTTCCTGACAATTAATCATTTATAATTGAAATATTCAAAGAACAACCTGAAAAAAACTCAAAAATATTTGGATTCTAAGGGGTTAATACACCCATAATTTGATGAAAATCAAATTAAACACCCAGAAGGGTTGCAATAGCATATAATGGACCTAAATGATGCAGTATATTGATGCCCACACATCAATATGTGCATTCATTGCAGAGGAAATGCCTCTGGTGTAGCGATACAGAATTTTGCAGATGTTCTGGCAAATAAGGGGTTAATCCATATGTTGTTACAATATTAATTTTGTACAACCATCTATTGCCCTCCCTCCCTCGCGAAGGGCTGATTCACCTGCTACGTCATTCGGAGGACTCACTCGAGTGGAAAGAAGAAGTGAAGGGAGTATCGTATTTCGAATTAGAACGCAGCCATGGACAGCCGAACGTCTCCTGTGAAGCCAAAACGTCTTGATCGCCAACTACTGGCTGGTTGCAGTACAAATGGAGGGGCGAAATGCCGCACAGAGAAAAATGCGTACGCGAAAAATAGTTATTTTTTTTCTGAAGATGGTTTTTTGCTTTTTAAGAAGTTCTTACTATGCTGATCTATATTCTAGCGTCAATTTTTCAGAAAAGTTTGCGGTAAACTTTCAATTTCATATTATGCAAAAGGGGTGTGTAGTGATAATAAACAGCAGTAATTGACAACTGCAGTGCGTGGACTGAGTCCCGATAGCCCCTGCCCCCTGCGGATTTCGTTTCGTGAATATTAATTTTACGTAAAGCTGGAGTAGGAAATGTTGACAGGACAATTGTCTGAAATTCTTTATAGCTAACAGCGATTGCGCTTCAAGCAGGACAGATTGAAACAAAAAAAAAGACGAAATGAGTTGCTCTTGTTATGGCCCCAATTTGTTATGACATCTCAGACAGCAATGGATGACAGGCAAAATGTTAAAACTTAAACAGATTCAAGAAACAAAAGCACTGACCAAGATTGACATATAAAAAAAATGATATATTTACAGTTCCGTAGGTGGGGTTGCTTTGCGATGTCCTGGGACTAGAAAATGCTCCAACACAGGCAAAAATCCACAAAAAGAGCTTCACAGGTCTTGAACAGAATGACAGGTCTGGTCACATGTATCCTTCTCCTTGCAATTTCTCCTACTACTTTACTCTCTCAATTTTTCTCCTGATTTACTCTTTTGCAGCCCCCTCCCACCTTCCAGACTTTTTTTTCCCAATTCCTAGGGACTTCCCCTCTCTCGTGGGGCAGATTAAGTCAATATTCCATAAGAATCTTTCACTTGGTGATACAAGCACCAAATTTGGCATAAATGATATCCAGGATGTGCTTTTTAAGAAAAGTACGTTATCCAGCTGAAAATCCAAGATGGCCACCATTTTTCAAGATGGCTGCCTCGTCAAATGCAAAAAAAAGGTTTTTAAAGTAGAACTTGAATGAACAGAACTATGTTGATGATCAAAACATCAAAATGAATGTATTCTGACTGGAAGAACTCAATGGTGTCAACTGAATTCCAATATGGCTGCCAGTTCTCAAGATGGTGACTATTATAGTGGGGCAGATTAATTCAATATTCAGTAAGAATCTTTCACTTGGAGATACAAGCACCAAATTTGGCAGAAATGATGTCCAGGATGTAGTTTTTAAGAAAAGTATGTTATCCAGCTGAAAATCCAAGATGGCTGCCAGTTTTCAAGATGGCTACCTCTTCAAATGCAAAAAATGGTTTTTTAAGTAGAACTTGAATAAACAGAAATGTGTTCATAACCCAAACATCAAAATGAATGTATTCTGACTGGAGGAACTCAATGGTGTCAATTGAATTCCAATATGGCCACCAGTTTTCAAGATGGCAGCTATTACATGACTCAAAATTAGCGTTTTCGAAAGCTGTCTGATCACAGATATTGTATTTAGTTGAAGGGCAATAGCCATGATATTCATTGAAATGCTGTGGTCTAGCCTGGCACTATTGGTTTGTATTATTTTATTAGAGTGATGTCAAAGCACAACCAGGGCACACTGGTGACATCACTGCTGTGAGACTCAGCATGGGGTTCAGTGTCGGCTTGTAATGTACTAGCTGTAGTTGTAGTTTACTAACTGTTGTAGTGGTGTACTCACTGTAATTTGTAGTATTCTTTAGTGTCCCAAATGCTATCTAATAAGCCCCTATATATATCTCAAGTAGAAGTTTAGTTAGTTGTAGTATTGTAGTTAGATATTGAATTGACAGGATGTGCCAGCGCAGGAGAGCCGAGCCAAGGGTAAAGGGGCTTCAGTTACCTGGATAGTGTACAGATCGCACGGGACTTAAATAGCACTGAATGAACGATCGGGCTAGGTGTAGGGCATCAGATGCTTGAACCTAGTTGCATTCCATGTTTCAATGTGCTTTGATGTTTTGTACGATTGGGTGGTGAAAGGATAGCCCCTCGGCCTTTAACCATATAACACAAGATGTCTGCCATTACAGCTCACAGGCTGTAATTGAGATTGATATTGTTTGTTTGATGTATATGCTGTCTATGCGGTATTACTCTGTAGCGCTGGTACCATGTTTTTATAGGTACTTTACATTGTACTCTTTGCCTCCGGGGCTTATATACGAATAAAAAAAAATTCAAAAAGTTGTCTAAGATGTCCGCCAATAATCCATTGAGTTGCACAACTAAAACTGACTGGAGGAGGTGTTGCCTCTGTCAGATGGATATGAAAGAGGAGTATGAGTGCAGTTCTGACAGCTATTCCATGATAGCCAAAAACATATCACAGTTTCAGGCAATCAACCTGTTGCCCATCAGGTTAGACCCATCGAGATTGGATGATGGAGGTGGTATTGAGGATATCACCAAAGTATCACCAAAATTGTTGCCAAATGTTTAGCAACTGCATCCTCGAGCGTGCTACTAAAAGAGCAGCTGGAATTCAGAATGATCCTGGTGAAGGACACTCAGAAATGCGAAGGACTAGCATTGAAGTGCAGCGGTGTTTCTTATGTGAAAAGATGGAACCAACATCAGAGCTGCAACAAGCCATGACCATGCTGCTAAATGAGAGGCTCAATTGGATTTCTCACACTCAAAAACATATATTTCAACATATAGACCATCAAAATAGGATTATTCAATCAATATATAGTTCAAACACCGTTTAAAACCACTTTGAATGGCGGCCATCTTGCAAAATGGTGGCCATTTTGTTTTTTCAAGTGGATAACGTACTTTTCTGAGTGAGTAGGTTCTAAAGCACTTGTGCGGCAAATTTGGTGCTTGTATCACCAAGTGAAAGATTGTTTCAGCAATCTGCCCCTCTATCTCAGACATGCCCAGGACATGCCCAAACCTAGCTCCAGACTGTGCTTAACAAAAAAAAAGTCAATACTGCCATCTAATGGCCCTTTTTTTCCACATTACACCTCCATTCCAATAACAAAATATGCTAATAAACACGTGATATTCGTACTTACTCAAACACGGGATAAGCAATCAGCAATTACATAGTCAGTACCCTTTACATGCTTAATTTCCAAGTCAAACTCCTGTAAAATCAAACTCCAATTTCAATTTCAATTTATTTGCATAGCGCTTTTCACAGAGACTGTCACAAAGACGCTTTACAGTCAGATGAGTCACTGAGAGGGCAGTGCCCAGCCTATTCCCCACTACAGCAAATGAGGCAAAAAACTCCCAGTAGGGAGAAAATCCTCAAACAGTGGTGAGAAAAAACTCCCCAGTGGGAAGAAATCTCAGGAGGAACCGGCTGTAGTGGGGAAGCCCATACACCGCGGGCAGCTAGTTAATAACAAGATAAAGCAAAATAGGATAATGACAATACAGTTCCATTAAAGTCCATCTAAACAGTGGCAGTTGCTGGAGGAAGTGGCCTGCAGAGGATGGTGCAGAACTGGATCAGGACCGCATCAGGACAGCCAGCGCCCATGGTGAGGGACAGGGCTCGGATGGTCCAGGACTCAGGGTTGTGGAGGGAAAGATCCTCAGAGAGAGACAGAAAAAAGTGGGGTGAGGCACTGGATAAAACTACTGCGTATTAATAAAAATACAGTCCTGAGTCATGTGCCAAGTTAGAATTTAGGAGGAAACAGTCAACACCCCTCCATCCACTTCCTGCAGCACAGAGGCCCTACACTTACTCCAGGCTGGAAGATCATTTTAGATTTTCTAAACACTAGTACCATATGGACCTCCCCGGTGACTAAGGCTGTAGCAAGCCCCACTGGCACCGTTAATGCATGCTCAGTGCCATAGATAAGATAAGACTTAAACCATGAAAGGGCAAGTCCAGAAATACCAACTAATTTTTCCAACCTACGAAGAAGAATATGGTGGTCTACTGTATCAAAGGCGGCACTTAAATCGAGAAGGACGAGAACAGAGATGCGGCCACTATCCATAAAATGAAGCAGATCATTTACTACTACAGTGAGGGCTGTTTCAGTGCTGTGATGCTTTCTATAGGCAGACTGAAAACGGTCAAATACCTCATTAGTTTGCAGGAAAGAGGAGAGCTGTTGGGCGACACATTTTTCAAGGATCTTAGATAAAAATGTGAGGTTTGAGATTGGCCTATAATTGGCTCGTACTGTGGGATCCAAATCTGGTTTTTCAAGCACAGGGGTGTGAAATCTCCTCGTAAACGCGGAAATTCGCGTTTTTAACAGTGTATTTTCGCGATAAAATATTATTTCCGCGGATTAAAATTTGAGAAGTAAAAAAAAAAAAATCATATCGCGAAATAAAGTGATAGCAAGCAAAGTCTAACACTGCGCGGATGTGACGCAATTTCCCGCCATTCTAAGCTCCGCACAGTGATGTTGAATCTGCTGACTCTCGCTGAATCAGCGTAAAACGCAATGCTGGAGCTCGCCGAGATCTGCAGCGCACAGTGTGAAAACATTCAGTGTCCAATGGAAGCCCGATGTCACGAAAATAGACAAAGACGTCAAAAACCACTGGCGCTGGTCTTGGTTAGAAAAGGTCGTTGATAAAACTCAACTTTGTGTTGTTATTGACAAAATCAACAAGGCTTTGCCTTTTGTAAGATATGCAGAAAGGAGATAAATTATGGGAGGCGCGGCTCAGTCGCTCTCGACGATCGCGTTTCTGGAACGAAACACAAGCAGCTCGGTCACATCCAGAAAACCAACTATGCATTGTCAGGCATGTAAAAAATTATCACTTTTAAAGTATATTTTGCGCGGTTGACCCTTTTCCTTTAACTTATTCCCCGTTTATTTTGGCGAGAAAGCCGAAGGTAAAATTCAATGGGTAAAGTCTGCGCACCTTGGCTAAGTATCCAATGTCGCTGTTGAAAAACGTTACACCTTTTGTAACTATATGCAAAAAGTACATCAAATCTATTCCAGATATACCTTTTATGCAACATATCAATTTGTAAGTCGAGGAAATAAACTGAAATATTTAGGAACTGGTATGCTGACTATTTCATCGATCTTTCTGTTGCCATTTCAAGTGAGGTCTTAGTCTGCACCTGACAAATTCGTTGACATTTCTTTTTATTTAGATCTTCATGATTACCTTGCATCTGATACTTATCTGATTCTTTGAACATTGGACATTGAAATATCAATTTTTTTCTGTTACCTAATTATTATTTTGACATTCAATGAAAGTTTTTATTTTTTATAATGGCAAATTTACAATTGTAAATGAATGCTTATTATTTCCAATGCAATGTATTTTGTTTTGGATAGACTTGGGTCATGCACAGGGCAAGGGGCCACTGTCTTTTTTTCAGATATCTTGTAAAAAAATGGCCGAACATTTAACATGAAAATGTGAAACAAATAAATAGCTATTTCTGAAAAGCAATTGAGTTTTATTATTGAAACCATTTTTTAAAAATCCTATTGATATATAATTATTTCGAACCAATGTAAAATAATCAATTATTAGAATACCTTCACTTAGTGCCGAAGTTATTTATAAGTTTGTTTTTGTCAAAAGGAGTTAATCTGCCTGTCTGCAATGTTGCTTTCATTTTTGTTCAGTGCATGTGATGCTTATTTTGGATAGGTATTTTAATAAATTTTGTAATTTCATTCTACTACAACTACTATGCCTCTGAATTCCAAGGGGAACAAAAGACCGCGTAATTTCATTCAGATTTGTTTTTTTTTATCACCAGTTTTATATGGTGACACTTTGCAAAATTCGCTCTTTCGTTTCTTTTAGAAAAGACCTGAAATATGCTTTAAATGCCACAATTTATGCTTCTTTTTAAAAATATTTTCAAGGGGGAGGCTCCCCAAAGTCCGCCAATGGGAGGGCGCACCCTGGGGTGATCGTTTCCATTTCCAGAATTTTCTCTTTTTTTAAAAATCACTGCTCACATCCCTGTAAGCAGCGGCTTGATTTCTGCCATCTTAAATGAAGTGGGAACAATACCTGAAATCAGAGAAGAATGAATTATGTGAAGAATTGGGCCGCCAAGAATGGGCAGGAGTTCTTTCATTAGCTTTGTGGGAATGGGATCCAAGATGCAAGTAGATGATTTGGAAGTAACAACTAATTTGGCTACTTCACTCAGGGATATAGGAGAAAGGGATTCAAACTGGTTTGTGTGTAATGTGGAAGACTCCATATCATGAGAAACGCTGTTGCAAACTGGTAAGGAAGCAGTGATCTTCTCTCTAATACCAATAATTTTGCCATTAAAGAAATTTTAAAAATCATCACTGCTGCAAGAGACTGGAATTTGAGGGTTACTTGCAGCATGACTGTTAGTTAACTTAGCCACGGTTTTGAACAGAAATCGAGAATTATTTTTATTTTCCTGCATGAGATTTGAAAAGTAACAGGACCTTGCACAAGAGAGAGCAGCTTATATGCAGCAAGGCTCTCTTTCCAAGCACCATGGAATACCTGGAGTTTAGTGGAGCGCCATTTGCGTTCTAGTTGACGAGATTTTTACTTTAGTGTCCTTGTCTGGTGAGTATACGCGCCATAATTCGAGGAATTTGATTGTGATTGTTGCCATGTTGAGGGAAAATTTATGAAAAAAAATGTCCTCATAATATAACAGTCCAAAATATTGATTATGATGATAAATAGAGTTTCTTTTCGAAGTAACGGTCCAAAGTGATATTTTCCGTTCGGCGGTCGATTATATGAATGGTGTCATGAGTCTCGCGGCGTCTCTACATGTCAGTGCAGTGTGGCAGTTTTCATCGAGTGTTTGTACGTGATATTATCTGATACCTCAGTGTTATCTCACGTTAGCTGTTTGTAATGACTGAGATTGCATTCTGCAGCCGGCCCACGAGGCCCGTGTTCACCCTTCATTTACTCTGACACATCAGTCTAACACCATACCGAGTTAAACCATCTGTCCTGCACGCTACATGTGTGACAGTTCCTGATATTGCCACAAGGGGAGCTGTTGTGCAGCCTCCTCCCTTACCTGTAGCGTATTGGGGTGCAGCACCTTTAGCTGTACTTCATACGGGAAACTACATCTGCACTGTACACCTGGTGACTCCACCTGCCCATGGGCACTCAACAGAGAGACAGACAGACAGACTGGCCTATGGTAAAGCAAGTCCAGTCGTATCCTGAAAGGACTGGTGTAAGCAGAGGTTTCTTTTGCCATGTGCTAACATTGCTCTCATCAAGTTACTGAGGAGGAGCTGATTTGTTGAATTAGATGTGTGTACAGGTGTAGCACTCTTGCTCAGCTATGCACCCTCAGATTGTATATAACAGGGGTCCCCAGTCTTTCCCAGAAAGGGCCGGTGTGGGTGCAGTGGTCAAGTAGTCTTGACTTGAGATCGTAAGGTCCTGTGTTCAAGCCCCGGCCACGGCCTTCGCGGTGTGTTCTTGGGCAAAACACTTCACTCCCACACTCCACGCCTCACTCCACCCAGGTGTATAAATGGGTACCAGCAAAAGCTGGGGGGAGTACCTGCGGTGGACTGGCATCCCATCCAGGGGGAGTAGTAATACTCCTAGTCGCATCATGCCACAAAAACCGGGATTAAGCACATGGGCCACGAGGCTCAAATAGGCCTCTCTTTCCAGGGGTTGATTAGTAGCATCAGGACTGTAGCTGCTTAGCTGCAATGAAAGTCTGCACCCACACCGGTCCTTTCTGGGAAAGATTGGGGACCCCTGGTATATAGGGTCAGGCGTCTGACCTTTAACCTTTAACTTAAGAATTAGACATTGGCTCAGTATCTCAAGTGCCAATAAAATCAGAAGGAAGGCAATTAGCATAAAAACACAATGACTGACGGTCCAAATATTTTATTTAACAAGTTTATGTCCTAATAAACTGATGCTGCTCATGAGTGTGTGTGTGTGTGTGTGTGTGTGTGTGTGTGAGAGAGAGTATGTGGTTGTGTTTGTGCACATGTTTATGAGTAACACACACTATGAGGGCAGTGTCATAGATCTCAGTGTGTGAGTGTGTGTGAGTGTGTGCACATGTTTAGAGTTAACACACACACACTCGATGCAGGCAGTGTCACACGTGTCTCTGTTCCATACCCCACTCCAGCAGGGGCGGAGTTTGAGGTTTGTTGTTTGGGGCGGGATTATTTGGGGGCAGGGTTTGTGGTTTCGGAGACTTCATGGTTTCCTGGATCCAGGGCAGGAAGCGGTCGACGCGGGTGAAGATGCCGTAGTAGCCCGGCGTGGTGCAGCCGCGGCCCCAGGCCACCAGGCCGGTGAGGAAGGCCGTGTCTCGGTAGGGCGTCACCAGCGGACTCCCATCATCCCCCCAGCAGGACAGGTGGGGTCCCTGCATGTACCCGGCGCAGAACATGCTGGCCGTCAGGTTCACGCCGCTCCTCAGGCTGCACTCGGGGGCGGGGATCAGCGGCACCTCCAGGCGACGCAGGACAGGCGAGGGCAGGGGGGCGGGGCGGGGGGGCGGGGCGTTCCCTCCGACGGTCAGCCCGCCCCAGCCACTCAGAGTGGAGAAGCGGACGGCGAAGAGCTCATGCTGGGAGAAGCTGTGCTCTGGCAGGCACACGGGCGCCACTGCCTCCGAGAACACCACCGGCTCCCCCAACCGCAGCAGAGCGATGTCACTATCGCCCGACGCCACGCTGTACTGAGCATGTGCGATGACCTCCGATACAGGAACTCGCTGCTCTGTCCCCTCCACAACACTCAGATCAGTCTCTCCTGCAGGAGTGAATTACACACACACTCAAGCACTTTGCTTTAACACACATTCGCTCAAACACACACACAGACTGCAGTTAACCACACACACACACACACACACTCAAGCACTGTGCTTTAACACACACACACACACGCACACTGCAGTTAACCACACACACACACACATCCACTGCACTTACAGACACACACACATACACTGCACTCACGTACAGACACACTGATGCACGTGGTACTTTTGCACACACAAATTGAACTTAAGAATGCATTGAGTTCCTGTATCAGATGTAAAACACTAATTTCTTAAATCTTGGCACATCAAGTTTTAAAAAATGCCAATAAAATCAAAAATGAGTGATTTGATTAGGCCAACCATCCACTGCTGTATTTAAACACGACAGTAGCACATTACTGTGGTCATGTGAGTCCAAACCATCCTCCGGTGTTGATGGTTAAAGGACGGTGTTGGGGCTGACAGTGTTTGGCTGCGTTCAGGGTGGATAAAAGGGGGAATGAAGGGTAAAAAAGTGAAATATACTGCTGTAAAGCCCTGACAGCTGCGCAGCTGAAGGTCTGCAGACTGCAGGAATGGGCTTGACCAGCAGGTGTCCTCGGTGCGCCAGTGCTAATAGAGTCTGAAAGACATGGTGACGTCACGCAGGCATAAACAGTCTACTGTGCCGACTTTTTTGGCCCTGTTGCAGTCATCACATTGTGTTGTATATTTGCAATAAGCAATTGAATTCACATTCGGACATCAAATAAGGTGCCGCACTGTTTTCAGTTGGGTGAACGGATATTGCAAACCAGTCCTTTTCATTTAACCCTTTGAGTGCTGAATACATTTTCAAGGAATTAAAAATGCAGTTGTTCTGAGCTGTTGAAAACCTATCATGCGGCAACTTAATGGCTCCCAAACAAGCTGCCACATGATAGGTTTTCAACCGTGTCTGATTTGGATATCTTGCATCATTGGGTAACTATAGTTGCCCACGGCGCTGAAAGGTCTAATTTGCATTTTCCATGATGTGCCAGTTGTTAGGGAACTGGGGTGTATTCCGGTGCTCTGTCAGATACAGGAGATTTTCTGCTCAGGCGTTCGGACTCAGTACCTGCCACCACCGTCAGGCTGCTCCTATCTCTGTTGTGCACGCAGTGGGCAGCTGTGATGACCCAGCCAGGCTGCAGCAGGACCCCACCGCACAAACTCACACCTTTGTGCTCCAAAAGAACCTGGGAAACAACCCAACCCCAACCACTGTTCATAAAAACAACCCAACCAGAACTGCTGCTCATTAAAAACCCAACCAGAAACACTACTCATGAAAACAACCCAACCCCGATTGCTTCTCATAGAAACAACCCAACCCTGACTGCCACTCATAAAAACAACCCAACCACAACCACTGCCCATCAAAACCACCCAACCCTGACCACTGTCAAGTGTTTCTTTCTTTCTGTGGGTAACTTGAAATTTAATGTTTTGCACTGTGTGTAATTCTATTACTAGTGCTCTCCTCTGTCTCTGTGTAACTTTGTGTTACTCCAGGCTCAGTGCTCATCTTCCTCTCTGAAACTCAGGGGTTACTACTGTCTTCTGTTTAACTTTGAGTCAGCTTCCTTTCTTTCTCTGTCACTCAGTGTTTTATTGCTTTTCTCTCTCAGTAATTCTGCAGTAAATCCTGTCCTCTTTCTGTAACTCTAGGTTTAGTGCTTTTCTCACTCTTGAACTTTAGGTAAGAGTTCTGCTCTGGGTTTAGTGCCGTAAGTTTGGCGTAAGTGCGGCAGGCAGGCAGCTGTGTTTACCTGCCAAGGACAGTGGCCTTTGGGACACTGGTTTCCACCCACAATCCTGACTTCTGATTGGACGGTCTGATTTTCTGCCCTGAGCTGAGGGATTTTACCACAGGGATACTGCACTGTGAAAGACACCGGAAGGCAGGACTGTGAATGACGGGCAGTTTTCGATTGACAGACAGCCGCCTCATTGGCGTGTTTCTGAGTGACCCCACCCCATGCAGGCTCCAACCCCTCCTCACCCTGAGCGATGCAGTCCTTGCCGTTGTCGCCGAGCACGTAGCCCTCAGCACAGGAACATCTGCGGTAGGGGCCGGTGTTGTCGCAGAACTGTTCACATCCCCCGTTAAGGTATAGGCACTTCAAAGTGTCCTCAAAAACTGTGAAAGAGAGGTGTTGGGTTAAAGAGTTAGGTGTGAACTTATAATATGAGGCATTGGGTTTTAGAGTTAGGTGCTAAGTTATAGTACGAGGCATTGGGTTATAGAGTAAAGTGTTGGGTAGTAATATGGGGTGTGGGGTTATACAGTCAGATATGCTGTTATTTTACGAGATGTTATGTTACAGATATCAGATTATAGTATGAAATGTTGGGTATTAAATTGTAGTGTGCGGTGTTAGGATATAAAGTTAGGTATAAAGGTATGGTATCAGGAGTTTAGCCATGGTGTTAAGTTATATTAGAAGGTGTTGGGTTACAGAGGTGTTAGATATGAGGTGTTGGGTTATAGAGTTAGATGTTAGATGTGAGGTGTTGGGTTATAGAGTTAAGGATTAGATATGAGGGTGTTAGGTTATAGAGTTAGATGTTAGATATGAGGTGTTGGGTTATAGAGTTAGGGGTTAGATATGAGATGTTGGGTTACAGAGTTAGGTGTTAGATATGAGGTGTTGGGTTATGGAGATAGGGGTTAGATATGAGATGTCGGGTTATAGAGTTAGGGATTAGATATGAGGTGTTGGGTTATAGAGTTAGGGGTTAGATATGAGGTGTTGGGTTATAGAGTTACGGGTTAGATATGAGGTGTTGGGTTATAGAGTTCGGGGTTAGATATGAGGTGCTGGGTTATAGAGTTTGGGGTTAGATATGAGGTGTTGGGTTATAGAGTTAGGTGATAGATATGAGGTGTTAGATTATGGAGTTAGGGGTTAGATATGAGGTGTTGGGTAATAGATTTAGGGGTTAGATATGAGATGTTGGGTTATAGAGTTAGGGGTTAGATATGAGGTGTTGGGTTATAGAATTAGGGGTTAGATATGAGGTGCTGGGTTTTCGAGTTAGGGTTAGATGTGTGGTGTTGGGTTATAGAGTTAGGTGTTAGATATGAGATGTTGGGTTATAGAGTTAAGGATTAGAGATGAGCTTTTGGGTTATAAAGTTAGGGGTTAGATATGAGGGGTTGGGTTATGGAGAGAGGGGTTAGATATGAGATGTTGGGTTATAGAGTTAGGGGTTAGATATGAGGTGTTGGGTTATAGAGTTAGGGGTTAGATATGAGGTGTTGGGTTATAGAGTTCGGGGTTAGATATGAGGTGCTGGGTTTTTCGAGTTTGGGTTAGATGTGAGGTGTTGGGTTATACAGTTAGGTGTTAGATATGAGATGTTGGGTTATAGAGTTAAGGATTAGATATGAGATGTTGGGTTATGGAGTTAGGGGTTAGATATGAGGTGTTGGGTCATAGATTTAGGGGTTAGATATGAGATGTTGGGTTATAGAGTTAGGGGTTGGATATGAGGTGTTGGGTTATGGAGTTAGGGGTTAGATATGAGGTGTTGGGTTATAGAGTTAGGGGTTAGATATGAGATGTTGGGATATGGAGTTAGGGGTTAGATATGAGGTGTTGGGTTATAAAGTTAGAGGTTAGATATGAGGTGTTGGGTTATGGAGTTAGGGGTAAGATATGAGGTGTTGGGTTATAGAGTTAGATGTTAGATATGAGGTGTTGGGTTATAGAGTTAGGGGTTAGATATGAGATGTTTGGTTAGAGAGTTAGGTGTTAGATATGAGATGTTGGGTTATGGAGATAGGGGTTAGATATGAGATGTTGGGTTATAGAGTTAGATGTTAGATATGAGGTGTTGGGTTATAGAGTTAGGGGTTAGATATGAGGTGTTGGGTTATAGAATTAGGGTTAGATATGAGGTGTTGGGTTATAGAGTTAGGTGTTAGATATGAGGTGCTGGGTTATAGAGTTTGGGGTTAGATATGAGGTGTTGGGTTATAGAGTTAGGGTTAGATGTGAGGTGTTGGGTTATATAGTTAGGGGTTAGATATGAGATGTTGTTTATAGAGTTAGGGGTTAGATATGAGGTGTTGGGTTATAGAGTTAGGGGTTAGATATGAGGTGTTGGGTTATAGAGTTAGGGTTTAGATATGACGTGTTCGGTTATAGAGTTAGGGTTAGATATGACGTGTTCGGTTATAGAGTTTGCTGTTAGATAGGAGATGTTGGGTTATAGAGTTAGGTGTAAGATATGAGCTGTTGGGTTATGGAGTTAGGGGTTAGATATGAGGTGTTGGATTATAGATTTAGGGGTTAAATATGAGGCGCTGGGTTTTGGAGTTAGGGTTAGATGTGAGGTGTTGAGTTATAGAGCTAGGGGTTAGATATGAGGTGTTGGGTTATAGAGTTTGGGGTTAGATATGAGGTGTTGGGTTATAGAGTTAGGGTTAGATGTGAGGTGTTGGGTTATATAGTTAGGGGTTAGATATGAGATGTTGGGTTATAGAGTTAGGGGTTAGATATGAGGTGTTAGGTTATAGAGTTAGGGGTTAGATATAGGTGTTGGGTTATAGAGTTAGGGGTTAGATATGAGGTGTTGGGTTATAGAGTTAGGGTTAGATATGACGTGTTCGGTTATAGAGTTTGGTGTTAGATATGAGATGTTGGGTTATAGAGTTAGGTGTTCGATATGAGGTGTTGGGTTATGGAGTTAGGGGTTAGATATGAGGTGTTGGATTATAGATTTAGGGGTTAGATATGAGGTGCTGGGTTTTCGAGTTAGGGTTAGATGTGAGGTGTTGGGTTATAGAGTTAGGGGTTAGATATGAGGTGTTGGGTTATAGAGTTAGGGGTTAGATATGAGGTGTTGGGTTATAGAGTTAGGGGTTAAATATGAGGTGTTGGGTTATAGAGTTAGGGGTCAGATATGAGGTGTTGGGTTATAGAGTTAGGGGTTAGATATGCGGTGTTGGGTTATACAATTTGAGGTTATGCATGAGGTGTTGGGTTGCAGGCACACCTTCCTGGCAGTACTTCCCCTCGAAGCCCTCAGGGCACTGGCACTGGTAAGACTGCTGCATGTAGATGCAGGTGCCATTATTCTTACAAGGATTCGCCAGGCATGGATCGCGACCTTGGACAGAGATCAATGTTCAACACAAATATCTCCCCCAGTTCACTCAAGTGCCAGTGGAGGGACTTGATCAAACTCTCTTACTTGCAAAGTACTGAATAAAGCATAGCCATAAGTATTTGGACAGAGTGACCTCTTAAAATCTCTGAAAATCCTTACTTGGTCCACACTATATGGATGTGTAAACCCGAAGCTGAGAGCCCTTCTAGAAACCTCCTAGTCATTGCTAAAAAAAAGAAGAAATGAAAGCTTCTGCATAAAATAAAATCGGGATTTTTCTGCCACCCCCTCTGTCTTATACCACACTCACCATTCACACAGCATGTGATAGGCTGTACAGCCCGATCCACAGCTCAATATAATATACTCGCAAAGAGTCGGATATATACTTACGATCATATTTCATCCAGAATTCTTTCTAGAAAAAAAGATATTATTATCATCAGTTTATCACATTGTATATGATGTCCATCCCACTTGTAAGGTGGTGATGGGCAGATTTATTTATCCAAGTGTTCAGCCTTAATTTGTCCCTCTGTTCACACATATCAATAAGCCAGTAATAAAACATATTTCGACATATTCAGTACCAGCCGTTGCAGCTTTATAGCGACCCAATTTGAGGGGAAAAAATCATGAGAACAATAGTGATGCTGGCAGAGTGAGATCCCGAACCGTTCTGGCGTCATTCTCAAAGACCTCGCGCGCCTCCTCGTAGTCGCAGATCTCCTCGACGCACTCGCGCTCCAGATTCCCCTGCTTCATCTCCTCGAGGAAACCCGAGTTCGCGCGCCTCGAGCGCTGCAGCAGCCCGTGCGCGTCATCCCTCCTGAGGAACACTGGATGGGTCAACAACGTATTTCACTGTCAGTTCTTATAAGCCATTTGGAGTTTAATCAAGGGCGTTACAGTGAGCGTATGTTTGGGGGGTGATAGTATAGCTGAAACGGCCATCAACTATAAATAGCATACTCCATGTCCGCGAGAGTACATTTTATTCTTTCATTGACGTCACATTAATCACAGCTTAATATGAGGAGAACGCGTCCCCTCGTTCCCCCTTAGACTGCACCCCTGTGTTCAATAATTCTTGACTAATTTCGTATACAGCATTGATTTTCTTATTTGAATAAGAAATCGGATCATGCATCAGTTATTAGCCTGTATCTCATTTTTTGCTGAAGTTATCGTAGCTTTCACATCATGTACAATTCAATACTAAAATGAAAAACTGATTACAGTTTGAGAAAGCCTCATGTTTAAAGGTGAGTAGCTTTGCAGATCAAAACTTTAAATGGACTGTAAGATACTGCAGTTGCTATTTGACGTACCTGCGGCTGACACGGTGCAAGAAAATGCCAGAGTCGTCAAGAGTAAAGCTCGCATCATCTTGATCGAATGCGTTTGGGTTTGAAATCTCTGCGGATTTAACACAGAGTAGGGCCAGCCCACACACACTGTGAGCAGAAATCGATCTTTCTTTGTTAGGTCACGCTCTTAACATCATGCACTATCGTTCTCTCTGACTGCGTGTTTTGAACAATGCGCAAAACGGAAACTAACTTTCGACATTTACGCAAAACACCGTACAAAACGCCACGGCCAATAGCGTATTATTGACTTCATTATTTTTATTTAAAACTCCTCGCATGATCTTATACAGCCTATTCCGTTTTGAACAACATTTTTAAGTTTCTGCGAAGATCTTCGTTCTTTTTTCCAGCAAGGGTCCAAAGTTTACGGATAACAAATAGGGGGGTCAATTAAAGTCAAAACTGGTTGAGCTTTTGTGGAATATGCAGTGCTGCAATCCCTAAATATTTGGAAATTGACACGCAAGTGTTGTTGCCACGGAGTTTACGTAATATAGACACAAATAATTGCAAGTTTAGGCTGGAGGACCCCCCCACCCCCCCCCCCCAACACTCACACACACACACACACAAAGAAAAGTGTCATTTCTCAAATGCTAACTGCGCCATAGTTGTGTTTGATTTTGGTTTGGGGTTCATCTCCAGTGGTTACTCAGAGGTGTAAAATCCAGGGGTCAGAAAGTAAAAGTCCTGCCAGGTTTATCTCTTTTTCTCCCTCCACAGAATGAGCTGATCACTCATATTGGCTCCATCTCCTGTCTGAAGTAAATCCAGGTGGTTGGAATAAAGTTCTGGGGAGGATTTTTACTTTCTGAACCCAGACTTAACACCCCGGGTGGTTATAATGACATTAGGACGAGATGTGCTGTCATTTACTGTCTGTTTTAATGCCTGTTCTTCATTGCCAAGGCCTACTAATGGATGACCGACGTAAAATTGGGTAATCAGAGAAGTTTCCTCGGTAGTTTTAAGTACATTCATTTTCACCTCATTCCAAACCTACATGAATATTTGCAGCAGTTGCAAAGGCTCCGGTAGATACAAAATGTTATCCATTAACCGACACCGTGGCTCCTGAATACTGTCCCCATGTTTACTGTATGATTGGAGGGCCTTTCACATTAAAATAAACATTGGTTTGAACCTTGCTAAGGTGTCGTCAGAGTTTGACATAGTGTTATTACTTGTTTTAACCCTTTGAAGAATAGGCGCTTGGGGATTTTTTTTTAACATAATGATGTAACTCTAGGATGCTGTTGCTTGCAGTAACTATGCTGATTATAACAGCAGCATTACAATGTACCAATTCAGATTCTATGAGCAGCATTTATAGTTACCAGTACTGCTTGTATCAGCAATATTCGATGCCCAGAATACTACTGGAAGTGAGAGGTAACAGCTGGGCAGCCCTGTTCTGCAGTGGACAGAGCTCCTCCTGAAGCGAAGTCCAGCGCAGCCTTAAGGCTCGAGTCTGGCCTTCGGTCTCCTCTGCGGTCTTTTTTTCTCTCCGTTTTCTATAGTGTCTCCTTCAGATATTCTGCTGTCCACTTAAAGACATGTACGCCGGGTTAAATAAAGTCTAAATTGCTCTTAGTTAAGATCGTGTGAGAGAATGGTGTGTGACCCCTGTGATGCCTTGGCCTACTGCCCAGTGCATGCTGGGATAGGCTGCAGTCCCTCGTAACTCTGAACCAGAATATGCAAGAAATCCAATACCTGAAATGTTCATTGATGGATATTCTAATCTCATATTTTTTTATCTCTAGCATGAACGGTTAAAGGACATGTGACACAGCTGCTCCACTGATGGTGTCTCAGGAGGGTAAGAGCTTTTGATTGGCTGAGAACAGACGGGACCTCATGACCCATGACCATAGATTGTATAAAAAGATGGACACCGCCAACGAGATATATAAGATAGAGGCGCTACACTGTTCGTTCCAGTGAGCCAATGTGTGCAGAGGTGCCCACCACTTTGTAACGGGCGTGCCTGCCGCTGGAACCCATGTATGTGAATCCGCTCTGGTTAATACAATCCCAATTCCGAAATAGTTGGGATGAAGTGTAAATTTTGAATAACATCAAAACGCAATGACCTTGAAATCACCCCAGCCAGTGTCTAATTTACAATAGAACAGAGACAACATAGCATATGTTGAAACAGAAATTCTACAATTTATCCACAAAATGAGCTAATTTCAAATGTAATGCCTGCTACAGGTCTCAAAAAAGTTGGGACAGGGGCCTGTTTACCATGGTGTAGCATCCCCTCTTCCTTCTAACAAAGAGTGGAAGTGTCTGGGCATTGAGGAGACAAGTTTCTTGAGTTTAGCCATTGGAATTTGATCCCACTCTTGTTTAATACAGACTTCTAGCTGCTGGAGAGTTTTGGGTCTCCTTTGACGGACTTTTCGTTTAATTATGCACCAAATGTTCTCAATCGGTGAAAGATCAGGACTGCAGGCAGGCCAGTTCAGCACAAGGACTCTTCTACTATGAAACCATGCTGTTGTAATAACTGCTGTTTTATGTTGTCCTGCTGAAATACACAAGGCCTTCCCTGGAATAGATGTCATCTGGAGGGGAACATATGTTGCTTTAATACCTTTATATACCTTTCAGCATTCATGGTGCTTATTAAAACATGCAAGTGTCCCACACCATATGCGCTAATGCATCCCCAAACCATCAGAGATGCTGGCTTTTGAACTGATCGCTGATCACAGGAGGGAGGGGGGGGGGGGGGGGGGTGTTTCTCCTCTTTATCCCGGAGGACACAACGCCCATGATTTCCAACAAGAATGTCTAATTTGGACTCATCTGACCACAGGACACTTTGCCACTTCGCTACAGTCCATTTTAAATTAGCCTTGGCCCACAGAACATGGCGGCGTTCTGTGTCATGCTCATGAAAGGCTTCCTTTTTGCATGATAGAGTTTTAGGTGGCATCTGTGGATGGCACAGCAGACTGTATTTACAGACAGTGGTTTCTTGAAGTATTCCTTGGCTCATTTAGTGATGTCAGTGACAGAATCTTGCCGGTCAGTGATGCAGTGGCGTCTGAGGGCCCAAAAATCACGGGCATCCAGTAAAGGTCTTTGGCCTTGTCCCTTACACAGAGAAATTTTCCAGTTTCTCTGAATCTTTTGATGATGTTATGCACTGTTGATGATGAGTCCTTCCAAGCCTTTGCAATTTGATGTTGAGGAACATTGTTTTTTAAGTATTCCACAATTTTTTTACACAAGCCTTCACAGGTTGGAGAGCCTCTGGTCATCTTTACTTCTGAGAGACTCAGCCTCTCTAAGACATCCCTTTTATTGCCAGTCATGTTTCACACCTGATGTCAGTTAACTTATTTACTTGCTAAATGTTCTTTCAGCTGATTCTCTTATATCAGTGGTTCTCAAGTTCGGTCCTGGCGCCCCCCTGTGTATGCTGGTTTTTGTTCCAACTACAATTGCAATTCTAAGATTTTAAAAAGCTGTTACTTTGTCTTAATTAGCAGCATTCCATGTTTTGAGCAGTTATTTACCATCTTAAGTCACATTTGGATGGACATATCCATTCTGCTATGAAAAATAAAAACCCTTGAAAATATTGTGCTTAATTTTCAATATTGCTAGGATTTTCAGGTGAAAACATTATTACACAGAACAAATTAGACTCTGAGAAAATCAATAAGCTCCAAATTAGGTTTCTGACTACAGGTGTTTTGAGTTTTTCCCAAATAACCTGCCTGAACCAATTAAATCAACAGGAAACACAACAGGTGTGACTCCATTGTTTGCCAAGTAAATTGTCGGGTTTTGCCACCATGTGTCAAGAGTTTCACCAATGAGGAACCTTTTGATTATTTATGTTGATTAAATGCTTGGTTAAATTGTTTCCCTCTGCCAATATTTACAATATATCTCAATGTGGATATTTGCATAAATGCACCTAATTAAAACAAATCATCTGCTTGTTAAAATCTAAAGATTGCAATTGTGGTTGAAACAAAAACCAGCATCACAGGGGGGCGCCAGGACCAAACTTGAGAACCACTGTTTTATATATTAATTGCTTTTTCCGCCCCTTTTTTGCCTGTGTCCCAACGTTTTTTGATACCTATTGCAGCCAGAAAATTTGAAATGTAAAATGTCTCAGTTTCAACATTTGAAATGTTATCTATGTTCTATTATAAATAACATATTGGCTCATGTGATCTGAAAGTCATTGCATTTTGATTTTATTCACAATTTACACTTTGTCCCAACTATTTCAGAATTGGGGTTGTATTTCGGTAAGTAGGCCTAACTCAGAGTTGATTGTCTCAATTAGCCAAACCATTTATGAAATCTGACGTTTCATGCGCATTTCTTTAAATTATCATGAAACTACAAAGACTAGTCTTGTCTCCCTTCATAAAACATTTTCCTTTGATCGAATCATTGCGAAAATCTATATTTGTGCATGCAATCAATTAACTCAATTAGTCAGGGTAATTGATAGGAATAAAAACCTGCATACACACCGGCCCTCCAGGACCGTGATTGCCCATCCCTGGCCGAACTAGTGCCATGGCTTAGCTCACATGCTTTGTGCAACCAAAATGGGGCTTGAGAACAGGCTAATCCTGTGCCAATCCTGGGCTTATCCCGCCTTTGCGCAATAGGTCCCTGGACGAGGGAAAACTAAACCTATTTACCTCTACTGACAGCGACTGCTGATTCCAACTGGTTTTCGGACGGTGCCTAAAGCTGCTTTCACACTTTCAAACAAATTTTTTGCATGGCAAATTACATTCAAAGTCAATGCAAAGAGGCGAATACAGGCAAAATGCGTGCATTCACATCTTTGCTTTGACTTTTAATGTACTCCGTCATGCGAAAAATTTGTTTCGCGTCCAGTGTGAAAGCGGCTGAACTCAAGTCGGAGGCGATTCAAAGTACTGCAGTATTTTTGTTTCTTCGGACTGTATGGCACTCAGTGGAACTGAACATCTCTGGAAGGCATGAATCTACTTTGTTGCACCTTCCTGTGATGGACGCCCGTCACAAGATGGCAGCCAGACTTGCACATTGAAATCGTAAAGCAGCGCCTCTTATAGCTCATTCGAGCCGGTGTCGATGCGTAAATCAAAAAAATTGGCGTTATATTTAATGGCCAGCAGATAGCGATGTCGGTGGTTGCAGAAATAAGTTCAATGATATAGAAGTCCCTATTTTCCCTATATAAATGACCGTATTTTTCCACCTGATTTATTATTTCAATAATGATTTTCCACCATTTTATGGTATCTATCGCAACTTCGCAAGTTTCAAGTCTCCTTTGATATATTGTGATGTTCTTTTTTGTTAAATATGGTCTCAAGTAGATTAGAATAAAGTATAAAGCCAGAATATGCTTTAGGGGTGTGGCTATCCTCTGGTCCTCGTCCGATACGGTCAGATCCAGAGCCTCGGTCCTCCCCGGATCTTCAATACACTCTCGTCCAATAGGAATCTCATCCGGTTTCAAAATGACAAAATTGTGCTGTTCAAGCTGCTGAAACTGAGGCTTCCTGAATGGTCTGTTGAAACCAATGGGTGACGTCATGATTGCATCGTCCCTCTTTTTAAAGTCTATGCTCATGACCCCTGGTGTTTGGCCCTGTGGGCTCCTATCAAGTGGTCCGGGCAGCAGGGGGCAGTCTCCACACTAAGGCCTTCTGAGAACCACAATGGACTACCATTCATACTGAGTGACGGACTGACCGAGAGACTGACTGAACATTTTTTGAAAATAATTTCGTTTATTTCATCAAAACATTTTTCTGACAGCACTTAATGTTTCTCACACGCATGTGTATGTGTGTGTGAGCTTGTGTGTATGTGTTGTATATCTGTGTTGTAGTGCTCGTGTCTGTGTTAGTGTGTGTAAATGTGTTGTACATGTGGGTCAAAGTGTTTAAGTGTGAGTGCGTGCTGTGTATGCGTGTCAGAGTGTGTGTGTGTGTGTATCAGCGAATGCTCTGCAGTGCAGCTCGTATTTCCGCTGCCTTCTCCAGGCTGTCCTTCCACTCCTCAGGTATGGCTCCGCCCACATGCCCCGCCCTCGCCCCCAAGAGAGCTCCGAGTGCGGCACCACGATTACAGTTCTCACCTGAAACACACACACGCATACATCACACACACACCAGATAAACAACATAGCATATACTGTATATACATACATAGAAACAAACCCGCGTGCGCGCACACACACACACGCAGCTCTCACCTCCACAGTTGGTGTTTGCCAGGATTCCTCCAGGAAGGTCATCATGAAACTCATGAGCCAAATACAACAGACTGCTGAGGGCACCTGTGGAGACACACACCAGTCCATCTCTCACCTTCTCTCTCCCTCTCTTTATTTTTTCTATCTCTCATCCTTCCTCTCTTTTTCTCCATCTCTCGCTCATATACAGTATCTGAGTCTGGCGAATTTGAAGGTTGGAGGGGAGTAGCCTCTGCACCTAATTGGTCATTGGAAGAGAGAGTTCAACATAAACAATAAAAATATAAACTTAATTCAACCCTGTGGGATAGCTTGCATTTTGCATTTCATCCACCCTAGTTACCGCTGGGCACAGCTGGAGTGTTGCTATAATGCATATAGTTACCGAGGGGCGCAGTCTGGAGTGTTGCTATAGCGCCTATAGTTACCAAGGAGCGTAGGCTGGAGTGTTGCTATAGCGCATATAGTTACTGAGGGGCACTGGCTGGAGTGTTGCTATAATGCATATAGTTACCGAGGGGCACAGGCTGGAGTGTTGCTATAGCGCATGTAGTTACCGAGGGGCACAGGCTGGAGTGTTGCTATAGCGCATATAGTTACCGAGGGGCACAGGCTGGAGTGTTGCTATAGCGCATGTAGTTACCGAGGGGCACAGGATGGAGTGTTGCTATAGTGCATATAGTTACCGAGGGGCACAGGCTGGAGTGTTGCTATAGCGCATATAGTTACAGAGGGGCGCAGTCTGGAGTGTTGCTATAGCGCCTATAGTTACCGAGGGGCACAGGCTGGAGTGTTGCTATAGTGCATATAGTTACTGAGGGGCACTGGCTGGAGTGTTGCAACAGTGCATATAGTTACTAAGGTGCACTGGGTGGAGTGTTGCGATATAGTGCATATAGTCACCGAGGGGCACAGGCTGGAGTGTTGCTATAGCGCATATAGTTACCCAGGGGCGAAGGCTGGAGTGTTGCGATAGTGCATATAGTTACTGAGGGGCACTGGTTGTGTTGCTATAGTGCATATAGTTACCGAGGGGCACTGGCTGGAGTGTTGCGATAGCGCATATAGTTACCGAGGGGCGCAGGCTGGAGTGTTGCGATAACGCATATAGTTACTGAGGGGCGCAGGCTGGAGTGTTGCTATAGCGCATATAGTTACCCAGGGGCAAAGGCTGGAGTGTTGCGATAGTGCATATAGTTACTGAGGGGCACTGGTTGTGTTGCTATAGTGCATATAGTTACCGAGGGGAACTGGCTGGAGTGTTGCTATAGTGCATATCGTTACCGAGGAGCACTGGTTGTGTTGCTATAGCGCATATAGTTACCGAGGGGCGCAGGCTGGAATGTTACTATTGCGCATAGCATGTAGGTCAGAGGATGAGTGAGGTAAATGAGGGCAGGACTTGATTGTTTGAAGGGTAAAGAGAGTACTTCATGTGATTGGTCGGACCTTTAATGTAGCAGGCCAATCCCAGCTCTGCCACTGCTCTCTGATGCACCTTCAGCCTCTCTTCTGAACCCCTGGGAAAACTGTCAGACACAGAGGCCAAAGCATCTGGGTTATACAAGTAATACAAAGTCCAACACATCTCGGCTTTACCCGAGTTATACGGTAATACAAAGACCAAAACATCTGGGATGTACCTGAGTTATACCTGTCACAGAGGCCAAAACATCTGGGATATACCTGAGTTATACATGTCACAGAGAGACCAAAACATCTGGGATTTACCTGAGTTATACCTATCACAATGAAGCCAAAACATCTGTGATATACCTCAGTTACACCTGTCACACAGAGACCAAAACATCTGTGATATACCTGAGTTACACCTGTCACACAGAGACCAAAACATCTGGGATATACCCGAGTTATGCCTGTCACACAGACATGAAAACATCTGGGATATACCGGAGTTATACCTGTTATACAGAGACCAAAATATCTGGGATATACCTCAGTTACACCTGTCACACAGAGACCAAAACATCTGGGATATACCTGAGTTACACCTGTCACACAGAGACCAAAACATCTGGGATATACCCGAGTTATGCCTGTCACACAGACATGAAAACATCTGGGATATACCTGAGTTATACCTGTCACACAGAGACCAAAACATCTGTGATATACCCGAGTTATACCTATCACACAGAGACCAAAATATCTGGGATATACCTCAGTTACACCTGTCACACAGAGACCAAGAGAGATCTGGGATATACCTGCATAATACTTGTCACACAGAGACCAAAACATCTGGGATATACCTGAGTTACACCTGTCACACAGAGACAAAAACATCTGGGATATACCCAAGTTATGCCTATCACACAGACATGAAAACATCTAGGATATATCTGAGTTATACCTGTCACACAGAGACCAAAACATCTGGGATATACCCGAGTTATGCCTGTCACACAGACATGAAAACATCTGGGATATACCGGACTTATACCTGTCACACAGAGACCAAAATATCTGGGATATACCTCAGTTATACCTGTCACACAGAGACCAAAACATCTGGGATATACCTGAGTTACACCTGTCACACAGAGACCAAAACATCTGGGATATACCCGAGTTATGCCTGTCACACAGACATGAAAACATCTGGGATATACCTGAGTTATACCTGTCACACAGAGACCAAAACATCTGTGATATACCCGAGTTACACCTATCACACAGAGACCAAAATATCTGGGATATACCTCAGTTACACCTGTCACACAGAGACCAAGAGAGATCTGGGATATACCTGCATAATACTTGTCACACAGAGACCAAAACATCTGGGATACACCTGAGTTACACCTGTCACACAGAGACAAAAACATCTGGGATATACCCAAGTTATGCCTGTCACACAGACATGAAAACATCTGGGATATACCGGAGTTATACCTGTCACACAGAGACCAAAACATCTGGGATATACCCGAGTTATGCCTGTCACACAGACATGAAAACATCTGGGATATACCTCAGTTATACCTTTCACACAGAGACCAAAACATCTGGGATATACAGTGGCTCCAATAAGTATTTGTGCACTACTTGAAAATTCGACCAGCTTTTGTATATTCGGCTAAATGCTTGCTATTGTGTGTAAAAGTGATTAAAATATTTGATAATCAATATTTTTTAAACAGATATTTAATGTCAAAATGGCATATTTGTTCAGAAAGGCGATTATCTGACCCAATAAGTATCTGTACAGTTCCATTAGTGAGTCACAAAACTTATAATACTCGCCTAAAATTGACTCAAGATGTTTACAGGACATGGTTGACTCACTTGGTCTGATTTGGTCAAGCGTGACCATACTGGACACTCCCTCTGTACACAGACTGGCCAATGTAAATGGCCTGACCATGCCCATAATGTATTCCTGTGATATATGGCTAAGACAGGTGAGATACCCCGTGGAATGCGGGAGCAAATCATTCAGCTACATAAAGAAGGCCAAAGCACCAGAAAAATTGGAACTCGGCTATCGTTACGCCACACGACCGTGCAGTACATCATCAAGAAGTACAAACAGTCTGAACGCATAGCCAATGCAGCCAGGAAAGGACGTCCCAGGAAGACCAGCCAGCGCACTCACCGGTACATCTCCCTGCTGGTACAGAGGGAGAGACAGTCCTCGGCCTCCAGTCTTGCCACCAAAGTGGAGGAAGCAACTGGAAGCCATGTTTGTGCCCAGGCCATCCGTAACCGGCTCCATGAAGTACAGTAGTGTACAAATACTTATTGGAGCCATTTACATAAGCCAGTCTGTGTACAGAGGGAGTGTCCAGTATGGTCACGCTTGACCAAATCAGACCAAGTGAGTCAACCATGTCCTGTAAACATCTTGAGTCAATTTTAGGTGAGTATTATAAGTTTTGTGACTCACTAATGGAACTGTACAGATACTTATTGGGTCAGATAATCGCCTCTCTGAACAAATATGCCATTTTGACATTAAATATTTGTTTCAAACATATTGATTATCAAATATTTTAATCACTTTTACACACAATAGCAAGCATTTAGCCGAATATACAAAAGCTGTTATGTAGTCGAATTTTCAAGTAGTGCACAAATACTTATTGGAGCCACTGTACCTGAGTTATACCTATCACACAGAGACCAAAACATCTGGGATATACCTGAGTTACACCTGACACACAGAGACCAAAACATCTGGGATATACCCGAGTTACGCCTGACATACAGAGGCCAGGACACCTTAGTTACATCCATCATGCAGGCACTTAAATACTTAGCTTATAGCAAAGGTATATCAGTCATACCATGACAGACCATAATACTTGGATTACATCTGTGTTATGCCCACCATTCAAAGACTAAAACAAATGGGTTCTACCTGGCATGCAGAGACCAAAACACCTGGGTTATACCAGTTACAATTCTCATTCAAAATATTAAACACCTGGGTTACACGAGAGGTATAAATATCGGAGAGAGACCAGCTACCCTGGGTTATACCCGAGTTAAACTCCTCATGCACAGACCAAACACCTGGGTTATACCAGGGCAGTACTTTTCATACTTTTCAAGTCATACTGGACTTGTACCAGTGCAAGCCTTTGTGTGACATGACTGCATGAGTGTGAGTGTGTCTGCTACAGGCATGCCTGCACGTGTGTGTGTGTGTGTGTGTGTGTTACCTCTTTGCTTTTTCCCTGTAGCGCACACAGGTCTCCCACACATCGAGCGTGGGAGACCTCAGCGCCGTCTCACTCAGCTGTCTGACACACTCTCCTCTCAGGGCGGCGTGGAGCACGCGGGCGTACAGGGACACACACTCACCCAGCGACACCATGGGGTGTGTGAGCCGCACAAACTCTACTGCCGCACTCACCTGAGAGAGAGAGGGAGAGATCGAGCACTCGAATCACTCAGTGACTGCCATGATCAGAGCTCAGGAGAGTCAGATCACAGAGGGAATGGGACTCACGGCCTGGTCTTCACTGGCCTGGGCGGAGAGCAGGATGAAGGGAATCGCCATGGGGAGGCAGCCGATAGCGTTCAGCTGACCGTCAGCAGACAACACACTTGCGTTCTCTTTATAGCGCCTTTCAGCAAACTCCAAAACCTACGGGAGCAGTAAGCAGAAGAGATCAGCTGGATCACTCTTACAGAGAGGCCAATGAGAGAGAGAATCTACTCACAATCAGACGGTGCACTTCGGTGTGTTACGTGACTGCAAAGTGTGTCTTGGTGAGTTACCTGGTGTGAAGAGCCTTACCTTATAAGGAGAGGTGTGTGCAGGTGTGTGTAAGTCATTGAACTGGTGTGTAAAGGTGCATACAGATGTCTTATCTTATAGTTAGTGGTGCGTACAGGTGTGCTGTGGCTTGGAGTTGTGTATACAGATGTGTACAGCTGTGTGATGGTTAAATGAGGTGTGTGCAGGTTTGTAAAGGTGTTTTATGGCTCAGAGTTGAGAGTACATGTGGGTAAAAGTGCATTTCCTGACTGAAAGAGGTATGTACAGGTGTGTACAGGTGAGTCACCTCAATGGGAGTAGTGTATACAAATGTGTATAGGTGTGTTCCCTGGCTGAGAGAGATGTGCACAGGTGTGCCATTGATTAATGAGGTGTATACAGGTGTGTGAAGGTGTGTTATGGCTTGAGTGGTGTGCACAGGTGTGTTACCTCACTGGGAGAGGTGTGTGCAGGTGTGCACAGGTGTGTTACCTCACTGGAAGAGGTGTGTGCAGGTGTGCACAGGTGTGTTACCTCACTGGGAGAGGTGTGCACAGGTGTGTTACCTCACTGGGAGAGGTGTGTGCAGGTGTGCACAGGTGTGTTACCTCACTGGGAGAGGTGTGTACAGGTGTGCACAGGTGTGTTACCTCACTGGGAGAGGTGTGTACAGGTGTGTTACCTCACTGGGAGAGGTGTGTACAGGTGTGCACAGGTGTGTTACCTCACTGGGAGAGGTGTGTGCAGGTGTGCACAGGTGTGTTACCTCACTGGAAGAGGTGTGTGCAGGTGTGCACAGGTGTGTTACCTCACTGGGAGAGGTGTGTGCAGGTGTGCACAGGTGTGTTACCTCACTGGGAGAGGTGTGTACAGGTGTGCACAGGTGTGTTACCTCACTGGGAGAGGTGTGTGCAGGTGTGCACAGGTGTGTTACCTCACTGGGAGAGGTGTGTACAGGTGTGCACAGGTGTGTTACCTCACTTGGAGAGGTGTGTACAGGTGTGCACAGGTGTGTTACCTCACTGGGAGAGGTGTGTACAGGTGAGCACAGGTGTGTTACCTCACTGGGAGAGGTGAGTACAGGTGTGCACAGGTGTGTTACCTCACTGGGAGAGGTGTGTACAGGTGAGCACAGGTGTGTTACCTCACTGGGAGAGGTGTGTACAGGTGTGCACAGGTGTGTTACCTCACTGGGAGAGGTGTGTGCAGGTGTGCACAGGTGTGTTACCTCACTGGGAGAGGTGTGTACAGGTGTGCACAGGTGTGTTACCTCACTTGGAGAGGTGTGTACAGGTGTGCACAGGTGTGTTACCTCACTGGGAGAGCTAGGTCGCTCCTCCTGCCAGTCAGAGAAGAAGGCTCGGTGAAAAGACTCGGCATAGGTGTCGTCATGTGACCCAGGTGTGCTCATGAAGTGAACATAATCAGCGAGGACAGACGCCCTGGCCTGTCGCTCTGCTACATTACCCAACCCCACTGACCCGTCCGCAGTCAGAGTCTGCAATACTCTGAGCGCACACTGCGTGTTCAGGGTGTTCGCCCCTGCAGGCAGCCCTGTATAAAAAACACACAGACGTTCAATTAAACACACTTAAACCTACAAACATAACGTCAGAGACATTCCAGCAAATATTCATTAAACTCACACAGTCAGACATTAACCCAACAGATATCCTGACCCATACAGTGCCGCCACACATGCATGGTCAGTTACACCAACATCTGCACAAGATAACGACACACGCGCATATACAAGAACACACAGACATACAGTTTGATTAATATTTGGACATTGACAAACTTATTGCTATTTTAGCTTTCACTCAAAGCATATTGAAGTTGAAACTTAATAATCTGTGAAACATTGTGGAGGTCGTGTAACAGTGTGGGCATGTATGGTAAGCAATGGAATTGGTTCCCTTGTGTTTACTGACATGACTGCAGACAAACGCAGCAGGTGAACTGGGAATCGCACGCATTCAACCCATATTCAACTAATATTCAGTCAAACGCTTCAATACCCATCGGCTGGCACTTTCATGATGATGTGCAATCACCCAAAACCAAGGACTTTTTAAATAAAAGAAAATGGAACAATTTTGTCAATTGGTTGGCAATTCAGCATGCATTCCTCCAGCTGAAAGCAAAACAGTCAAAACTCTCACAGTCTTTGTGGTAGCATACAAAGCTAAAATAATACAATCGTGTCACAGTTTAAGGCTTATGGACCAGATTTAACAGTTAGAAAAGCACCTATATGAGAAAATACACTCAACACACATTACAGGTCGACAAAGACTAATCACATGACCTCACACATACATCTATATAAATGGAGATGAGATACACAAGCACCCGCTCACAGCAAACCAACACACAAACATTTCCAGAATCACACAAACCAACACACAAACATCCTCAAAACAGGACGACTCTGGAAATACCACTGAATGTGTCAACACAAACAGTAAAAGCAAACAAACACATCGCCACACCGGCATACATACTTGCTTAACACAAACTAAACACATGCTCTCTCTCTCTCTCTCACTCTCTCCCCCCCTACCTTGGTGATAATGTACCGACCCCCTTGGTAGCTTCCATAATTTGAGTTTATCGTGTAGGATGATAGTCCCAACCACTGGGGGGCGCTGGGAGAGTGAAGACATTGTTCGACCGCTGCCAGCTGTGGACAGAGCAAGAGTGTCTGAGCTCTGATTCAGTGGTGCATCTTAATTCTCTTTTAACAAGCTGCCAGTTTCCTTTCCTCTCGAATTGTCCTTAACCTCAATAGAAAATCTAGGCAAAGTTGCAGACAGTTTTTGAAGTTACCTTGAGACATGTTAAAGAAAAATTGGATGTTCTTCCACCCAATGTGTTTTGATCCTGTCCTGATGATGACTGATAACTCAACACAAGCGGTCAGTGGGTGAATGAACGGTCTGTCCTCGAAACAAAACCATTCTCAGCAGAAGCAAAATTCATAGTTCGGCCGAGTAGGGGCTCAACAGTAAAAGGTATGGGGTCAAGAAAATCAGAGGGGGAACTACTCAAGGCTCTGGGAAGGTTTATAGCCAATTTATCCAGATGCCCATCAGAAATATTTGACTAAATGCATTTTTGATAAATTGAAAGAGGTGATTACTGCACATGCTCAGACCCTACATCCCATGAAAGTGAATCTGCTTGACTGCAAGTCATAATCTGATTCCATCCTTGCCAACCTGTCTTCGTTTTGAAATATTTAAGATTTTCTTCCTTTAAGAAATTTTCTATGGAAATTCAAGGATTCAAAGAGCTATTTTAAGCTTTAGCCAAGGAATACAAAGAGCGTAAGCTCGATTTACTTCATTGGGAATTGTGAGGATGCACAGTAATCATGACACAAATCCTGTTAGTTTGGCCTAAGGGTGGCGCTACAGGAAAAGTCAGTGTCACCAGAACAACAGTTTGACTTACTGCATCTGGAGATGTAGCTCCACCGTAAGCACAGAGCAATCAACATGAATGAGGATCTCTGCTATGCACCAGATATGTTGACAGAGATATACACACACACACATACACACACACACGCACAGCTACAACCAAAATTCAACCCCCAGTGCAAATTGGGTTTGTTATGGCCCCAATTTGTTACGACATCCAAGACAGCAAGGGATGGCAGACAAAATTTTAAAACTTAAACAGATTTAATTAAACAAAGACTGAAAACTAAACTACAATCTATACTACTGACCAAGATTGACATATTTTTGGGAACTAACAGAAACTAACCCAAAATCCCTGGAGATTTCCACATCTATTATATAAGGTGTGTGTCTGTGTGTTCGCCATGCACGGCCATATTTGTGCATGGATTTTTTACTAATTTCACACAGTGATACCTGTGCTTCCAAACTAACACCTAAGTCAGGCTTCAATGACGCCCCCCCCCCCCTCCCGATTGGAGAAGGTGCCATGCCGGCCAAATGGCTTGATCAATCAACTTGATGGGCTTGGCGCTACGGCATCAAATTCATCCAAGTACAAGTTACAAGTGACAGGCTTGGCGGCTAGTACAAAATAACAACTACCAGCAGGTTTTGATTCAAAATGGCTGAGTAATGTTTATTTCTCAATCAGGCCACCAGATGGCAGCTCCATACTGCTTTGTACAAGAATTCTCAGGCTACCAGGTGGCACCTTATTACATTTCAACAAGAATTATCAACACATACACAAGAAAAAGAAATTTACAGTCCCTTTGGTTAGGTTGCTTGGTGATGTCCTGGGTGAGGAAAATGCTCAAACACAGGCAAAAATCCACAAAAAACAAAAAAAAAGGTCAATACTGCCATCTAGTGGCATTTTTTCCACATTACAGGTTCAATAGCAAAGTTTACAAACTTTCAGCTGTTAGTGATAAACGGATTAAACAAGAACATTTTAAATAGCTTATCACAACTACTATCACAAGTGTTTTCTCCAACTTTAACACAAAATGTCATTTTTAATGACTACTGAAGTCTCAAAATTGTTCAAGTCCCTGAATAGAATCCCTCTTAAGAGCATATTTGCAAATCAGGTGTTGTCTCAAGCACAACTAATGCAGCTAATCAAGAGCTTAATTAGTTGCATCAGGTTTGCTAGAGATAAAACACATCAAATACTTGCACTCGCTAGGGGTTTGTGGACAGTGACATTTGATTGCATGTTAGAAATATTGCTGTCAAAAAAATTGTCCAAAAAGCCAATAGAGGAGATCATTGCCTGGCGCAAACAAGGAAAAGGATACAGAAAGGCAGCACAGGCACTGAATGTTTGTAGAGATATAGTTAGAAGCGTAGTTCACAAGTTCAGAGTTAAAGGAGGAGCGGCTGCAGTACCAGGATGTGGCAGAAAGAGGAAGCTGTCAATGTCTGTCACCAGATTCCTGAGGAGACGGGTGGTCAAAAACCCTTGAGTGACTGCAGGAGACCCGCAGCAAGACTTGGAGGCAGGAGGCACGAGGTTTCAGATGCACAGTAGGGCGCGTACTAAACGCTGAAGGTCTCCAAGATGCACACTGCAACTGATCCAAAAGCACAAACTCCAATATGCTTAAAACCATATAAATAAGTCACAAAAGTTAGGGGATATTGATCTGTAGAGTGATGAAACAAAACTAGAATATTTCAGACTTATGAATCAGTGGTATGTCTGCAGGAGGAATAAAGAAGCATATGCTGAAAAGTACACCCTGCCTACAGTGTAGAATTGTGGGGGCTTTTGGTGCTCTGTGGCTGCCCTGCTTCCTCTGGCACTGGAAACCTGCAGAGTGTGGAGGGCGAGATGGATTCAGTCAAGTACCAGGATGTCCAAGGAGAAAATGTCATGCTGTCTGTAGGGAAGCTGACGCTTGGGTATCACTGGACCTTCCAAAAGGACAATGATCTTAAGCAAACCTCAACATCCACCAAGGCTTGGTTTCAGAAGTCTGGGAAGATTCTGGAGTGCCCATCACAGTCGCCTCACTTAAACCCCATAAAAAATCTCAGGTAGGATTTGAAGAAGGCAGTTGCAGCAGCAAACCCTGGAATATTAGTGAACTGGAGGCCATTGTCCATGAAGACTGGGCTAAGATTCCTTGGGAATGCTGCCAAAAGCTGACATCTGCCTGTGCATCACATCTCTAGCAGATCATAGCGGCAAAAGGGTTTTCTATGAAGTATTAAAGATGCTTCTCATGAAGGAGTTGAATAATTCTGAGCCTGCAGTAGTCATTAAAAGTGGCATTTCATGTTGAATTTGGAGAAGCCACTTGTAATACTTCTTGTGTTGAGCCATTTAAATTGTTCTTGCTTGATTCATGGCAAACAGCTGAAAGTTTGTAAATTTTGCCAGAAAACCAAATTTGTAATGAGGGTTGAATTATTTTGTGTTACAGAAGTAGGCCCTTCGTGACACATCTTGCTCTGTTTTTGGTATTTGCTATTTTCCACATCTTCTTCAAAATTGTCAGTTGTGCAGCCCTGTTCCTCAATTCACGATTTTCAAAGACTAAATATGGCAGATTTTCCAACTCCCTTTACCAGATATTCAGGAGGGAAGGTAGTTTGTCACCAACTATTCAGTGAATTGCAAGAGATAAAAGAAAACCGTGGCCAGAATTCCCTTTGAGGCTCAGATTTGGCCATTCCAGCTGTATCGTACGCAACCCAGTGACTTCTCTCCAATGGCCTCAGGGGGGCGCTAAACGGCACACAACTTTTCCAATTTGCCCTGAGGTCACAAACGAAACAAACATGATACAAGCGTACTACAAGAAGTGTATTCATCCACAAATTAATGCTCACATGCCCCAGACACCAAAAACCAACACTTTTTTTCCACGAGAATCACTACTGTGTTGAAAAAATTCCAGAGTCGTGGTGGAATTCTTTAATCAAAAGTTATTTGTCTTTTCAATACCTTTCATGGCTTTATATACAGTATGTAGGGCTGTTGTTTTGCAGAAATTAAGACCTGCTGCGACTTGATTCCGCTATAATGTGTTGACAGGACAAAGAATATTGTTCCAATCGCGCAATGCAGACAGTGAGATCCATAATTTTGGGACAAATATTTTGCTTATCTTAGGCTCCTCTGACAGTGATTGTTCAAAGATATCTCGCGCATTATGCGATTTTTCTGGATTCTCCGCATTTCAGAGCACAATGATGTTTAAGACATGGTTTCACAGGTATTTCTGATGAGTTCGGTGTTATCAATTTCCTATTGGTTGCAGTTATATGAGACTTTTCACTATCTACTCAACATTCCCGGAAATCAATTTCATCTGAAGACCAAAAATGTATGCTCAAGCTTCTTTTTTCTCTCGCACAAACGACACATTTAACGCTCCTCGCATCCTTCACTGCCACACCTGCGTCACTACCATACCTGTGTTAGATAAAGTAAGAATACTGGACGGATGTCGGTTCCTCGGCGACTGGAAGCTGGCTATCCAACCTCCGAAGTCCTTCTTGATGTCCTGAACGCAGTAATACCAGTGCACCGGCATGGACATTGCATCTGCAGCGCACATCCCCCAGAGCGCTTCGCCTACCGACCGTCGCACTTGATCCATCCCGGTTCTGTCCCTAATCACAGGAGCACAGCCTGGTAAAACAGTAGTAGCCTATAGCTTGTCTTTCGTGAAATGGAGAAGTCCCGTGGCTGGGTAGAACTTCTCCGCGAATGTCGAGGCTTGCTGGAGAACTCTTTGAAATGACTGTGGATTGATTGCCGCAGACTATCCAAAGTTGGTCAACATTTCCCTCAAACGACTAGTGACTGGTTTAGCAGACATTGGGAAGTGCTGAATATTATTCGTTGCATAACCGTTGCGTAATTTCTACTCTCGTTGCAAAACATTCGATTCATTAGCTCCGTCATTGTTACGAAAATCGTTATTGACTCTGCCAAGGCTTTGATATCACTTTGTTCCTGTATGGAGCGTTTATTTACTGTCACGTCTGCACGATCAGGTGCACGTCAGAACAGGAGATACGATGGTGTTATGGACATGCTACGGCTGTGAAAATTCACCCAAACCAGTGGACAGTTGCCCACAGTAGCCCTGTAGAGCTTGCCTTTGAAATGCGAAATGCGACACGTTAAAATTACAGTCGCACAATAAGGGAACAAAGTAGTAAGCGAACGGCGAAAATTTCTTCGAATTTCATCTATTGCCACGGAAATATATATTGACCCAAAAAATTTACATTCCATAGTTATTCTAAACGCAATTGGCTATGTTGTTTCTTATTAAAGTAATACAACGCAAATTTCCCACGAGAAACTGAGCGTGTCACACTCGGCACCCTGCTGCCCACGTTTCTGTACAGATAAGCGTTTTCAAGCTTACAGAAGAACAAAACCCGAAACAACTTCCGGTTTAAGGCTGCAGGCTTTCATTTGAGAATGTTTTGTACCAAAATAAAACCCCGTTCATGTGGCACCTATTCATTGTAAGTTGAAGTAGCAGCAAAGTTTAAGTGAGTCAGGTACTCCGAAAACTCTGGGGGTTTTCCAACATACTTGCCAAAGCATTTATCCCCTTTTCCCCATCTTAACTTGTTCTTGGCTGGTCGGCACCTCCCTGCAGAGAGGCAAATAAAAATGTTTCAAATGGAAGACAGTATTCGAGAACACATAAAATTAGGCAGTGGAGAATTTATTCAGTAAGACTGAACAGCATCCTTCTCATGATCCGATTCATTTTATATTTCTTATTTGTACAGCGCCCTTAACATCCCTCTCACACTCTCACACATAATTTCCGTTGCCGCCATTGTCCAGAGCCATCACTTGGGCTGAATCACCTGCTCTGGTCCATTCAACAGCACGGACGCACACATCTACTGCTTGCCTCTGATCTTACAGTTGTCCAGTCAAACGTCTTTCTCTACGTCTCTCTGTGTCAATATTTATAACCTCAACCATAATAATAAACAATGATCTTTACTTCATTCACTTTCAATTTCTGGATTTATTTCAGTTTAATTAAAGGAATCCAGCATCATTGCTCTTTCAACCGCCGTTTTGAAGGGATGTCAGTTTTGTACAAATTATAGCTATGAGGAATGGGAGAGGTACATTCACATGTCCACAAACAGGATTCCTCAGTCAGCTGGATAATTACTGAGGAAAACTTGGAAACCTCAAATCGGGGTCATGGACTGAACTAAGAGGAGCTGTTGTGGGTGTTAAGTCGACCTTCATCTGGCTAACTCAGTAATCTTGCTGTGCAGAACAGGCCCTGGGTCACACATTCTACCTTTTTACACATAGACTGTATAAAAAGATGGACACGGCAGCCTGGTCTGGAAAAAGAAGTTAATGCGAAGTACCGTAAAATGGCATTCTATTTAATGGCCAGTAGATGGCAACATCGGTGGTTGCAGAAAGAAGTTCAATGTTATAGAAGTTCATGAGAAAATGACCCTACTTTCCCACCTGATTTTTCATTCAAATAATGATTTTTCACAAAACTTTATAGTAGCTATAGCAAGTTTCAAGTTTCCTTCGACATATCATGATGTTCATTTTTGTAAATTATGGTCTTAAGTCAGGGGTGTCATTAACTCCAACAATGCAGAAGCGCACCTGATACAACTAATCAGTTGTGCAGGCCTAGATCAGTTGATTAAATCAGTGCTTTCAGGTGAGCTTCTGCTTGGTAGGATTGAAGACCTGCAGCCTCTTGGCTCGTTTACAGGTCAGTTTGACACCCCTGTCCTAAGTAGACGAGAATAAAGGATAAAACCAGAATATGCTTTAGGGGCGTGGCTATCCTCTGGTCCTCGTCCAATATGGTCAAATCCAGAGCCACGGTCCTCCTCGGATCCTCAATACACTCTCGTCCAATAGAAATCACATCCGGTTTCAAAATGTCAACATAGCGCAATTCAAATAGCCAAAATCGAGGCTTCCTTTATGGTATGCTGTAACCAAATGGTGACGTCACTGTAGCTTCGTCCATCTTTTTATGCAGTCAATGTTTTTAAATGATGTTTTCGAAGTTCCTTTCTCTAGTTACCTCAGAGAAATTTATTCCTCCTCGCTGATTCATTTAAGGAGCTGAAATCTCCTTCGTGATTCAACCTTTAATTGGTAAAACCAATGACAAAAGGAGTGAAAATAAGCAATTGGAGTGAATACAGTATATCTGTAAAAACAGGGCTCCTTCTAGTTCCTCATTTTGTTCAGGGTGGATTTTCAGAGGTTGCGCCTTTCCTAGACCACAGAAAAAAAACAGAAAGGCGACTGTGGAGGCGACCCTGCAAGCCTCAGTGTGAACGGCAAAGTGTTGTCAACACGTTGCAAAAAAATAATCGAGTTGTAGTTGAAGCTCTGTTTGGGTGGTATTGCCGTTTATTACAAAAATTCAAAGTTAATACAAAATCACATACTTTTCCCTGCTGGTTAAATCACTGAAGTGGCGTGGAATGATTAAAACGGTTTGCTTAGCAGCGTACTATCGGGTTTATTAGAGCCCTATAACGTGCACACCTTGGGTGCATCTCAAAGCCTGGTCTGCATCCTTACAAGGCAGCATTTCTAGGGGTCATCACTTACTACCATCCACCAAACATGACATTTAGGGTAGGGAACAAGGTTGAATTAAGGGTTAGGGGTTAGGGTTAAGGTTAAGGTTAGGGAAACCAGTAATGAGTGGCTTTAACCAAAGCAGTTGAATGGAGATAAAATGACATTATGTCAGTTAGGTTGATGGAATTAAGTGATGACCCCGAAAAATGCAGCCTTCGAAGGATGCAGCCTAAGCTTTGAGATACACCCCTAGTCCTTAATTGATTGAAACACTCGTGGATATACCTAAAACCATGTGACGTGCCTGATCCCTGCCCCATACTCCCCAGGTGACCAAAACTAAATAATGGAAAATAAACCTAACAAAACAGTGAATATAAATGGCTCCCACAGCTACTGAGTTTATCAAGCTGAGAAGGAGGATTGGTAATGGACATTTGTTTGCAGATTCCCATAAGAAATAAATAGTGATGTGCAGGATTATCTAAATCATTCTACAATGCTTTGGAAGGATGATGTAATGTCTTTGAAACAGGTGTCAGGGATATGTCTGATTACAAAGTTTAACCTGGCTGCAAAGCTTGTATAATGCAAACAAGATTATAAATTGGGCCGTTGTTTCCTTGTGATTGAATCTTTATTTTCTGGCTTGGTATTTCTTATGATCTTCAGACATTTTCGCACATTCATTTCTCTTACCACATTCGGTTGCGCAATATTCTGTGATTCATTTGTGTAAGAATGGAAAAAGGAAAAATGATTGAGTGTATTTATCTTTGAATTCCTTTTTCACTAAAATCCACTACACTTGGGACAGTAAGATCTAGCACGCATGTAGGTTTTTGAGATATCTGCTTCCTGTGGTTGCTTGCCTAAAACACGCCGTGTCATTACAATTACATAAAATTGTGTAACACCCTCCCCCCCAAAAAATAAATAAACAAATAATTGACTTGAAGTGGAAAATGCAAATAAAGTCAAAAATGAAGATTTGATAAGTCCATTTATCCTCTACTATGTTGAAAACACCACAACAACACAAGGTGATTCTTGAATTCATGAATTCAAATATACATTGGATTTATAAGTTTTTTCAAATATGATACCTGCAACAGCTCCAAAAAGTTGGCACAGGAGCAATTTAGGAAATATAATAATGTGCGAGTTACTAAAGTTGATGCTATTCCCCAATGACCCACATTTTCAAGATGCTCTTTATGCTAGAAATTTTGATTATTTTGAATGAGAGAAGTAACTATTTAAGAGTATAATGCAAGGTATTCACAAATACCCATAGATTATTTAATAGATTAATAGACAGATTAATTAATAGATTAATACCCATGATTCATTTGTGCTCATTCAATCATTTAAGTTTTTTTTTTTTTTTTTTTGAAGTATACTGATCAGGGCAAAGTTCTGACCTTTTTTTTTCCTGTTGAACAAGTTTTGTTATAGATGTAACAAGATTTGCATGGATATGCATGGCTCGCAAACTCTAGTCACTATTCCAAGTGTGGTTTCAACTCTGACCCCCCTGATTGAGATTGTTTGAATTCTTTAAAACCCACTCCACCACAATTTCAAGTAAGAAAAGCAAGGATCCTTCAATTTACAAAGAAAAAAATGATTATTGTCTCTTTTAAAGAAAAGAAGGCAAAAAAATGGAAAATTGAACCCTGCAGACTTAAAAGTGATGAAATCCAATCACAAATCCTAGTGTTTATGTTTCCCCTTTATATGATGTTATTTTGTTGAGGTGGGTTGCTTTGTAGCCTTTCAGAACATTGTCCTGAGGTTAAATCTTGGTCAGAGCCATTCTGGCGTGTGTTTCGAGAAATCACTGATGCCTATTAAGATAGTTGGAACCAGTGACTGCGAATGAACTATGTAAGTTGCAAACTTTGCTTTTGGGAGACGCTCATGTATGGAGTTTGTAGGTTATATCTGAAAGTTTTCTCCAGCTATTATCATTTCTTGTGGTTGATTATTTAAAGAGGCTTTGTCAGGATTACTGCGCATGCTCACAACTTTGCACAAAGTAAATTTGCTCAATAGCAAGTCAGATTCTAGAAGGCATTTTTCTTTGAAGATTATCAGTGATGGGAACCATCTCACATTCTTTAAATCTCTTGGTTTAAGCTTAAATTAGCTCTTTGAATCCTCAAATATCAAGAGAGCTCTTTGATGTACAAAGCACAATGCCGGAGTGATTAAAATATATAAATAGAACGCAAAACGAACTAGAAAAGCACTCAGAGAGCGCAGAACCTCCGCCAGGGGGCAGCAAACCCAAAAGCACAGCGATTGGAGCTTCGGCCAATTGGAAAGACTGGAAATCTTGAACTTTGGTGTATATCTCAGCAGTACTTTGGCGTAGACATGCCAAAATTTAATCACCTCTTCATTGACTTAATACCCACCAACCCTGAAAATTTCATCTAAATCCGGCCATAAGTCTTTGAGTTATGTTGTACACAAACAAACCAACAAACAAACGGCACCGAAAACATATACCTCCTCGGCGGAGGTTTATAAGGATTGGCGAGGATGGAGTCAGATTATGACTTGCAGTCGAGCTGATTCACTTTCTACGGACGTATGTTCAGAGCATGCGCAGTAATCGTGACACCGCTCCTTCAAGGGACATCGTCAGAGCATTTCTGCCGGAGGGAAGTATACATGTTTTATAGCTTTTATTGTGAAATTTCTTGCTCTTATGAAGACCGGAATTACTACTTTTTCATGGTTCACTGTCATCAACTGTCTGAACGAATTTCCTAACTGTTAAAAGAGAGGTGTGACTGAATGGAATAGGAGTAATTTCTCAATGCCAGTAGTTAACCTGGGGAAAAGCCTAATGTCGTGAACTGATTAAAACCGAATCGAACGCAGAGTTTATTTTCTCAGCTTATGTTCTTGATAAAGTGTTCTCCTTCTGTCACGGTCAAATGGGTGTTGTTTTTTTTCAGTCGAAAAAACGTGGCGGGCAGCACCGCGCAGCCCTTAGTTTTTTATTCATTCAATTTTCTGTAGTATTTGATCATTGAATCCTATGCAGCAGTGTCATTATTTAAGTGCTGTGACAGATACCGGTGGAATTATGTGAATGGGCCGACGCAGCCTCTTATCTAATGAATGCAGCTTGTTAGCCAACCTTCGTTATTAACAGGCTGTGAAGTATAGACCCCTTTCATCAAGATCGAGCAGTAAAACTGCACTTGATTCGCGTTGCTGGACTCCTGTGGAATATTGCGTTTTAATTTGTGAAGCTGGCATGATAATGAGCCCGTTATGAATCCATCTTCGACTCGTTCGGTCACAATAGGCCGCTTAGACGATACGTTACCTTAGCCTGCACACTGGCTGGGCGCGCTTGGTCCTTCGCGAGTCAGCGTGAATTTTACGACTCTTACACCTTTCATCTGGTTAAAAATGGATTATAATATTATGCCGTCGGAAGCTGGTAAGAAGAGTCTGAAGTCGCACTTGCTCGTTCATTTTTGTTCAATTAAATTCACTCGGCGAATTGCCTCTTGACCCACTCGTTCCATTTCAGAGAAGGCAAAGGAGTTCTGGGGCGGCGTGGATGTGAACTTCGTGTTTGATGCGCTGTGTAAGCGTCTGCAGTACCTGAGGGAGAGAATCAAAGCTCAGAGAGCCACTGACCGAGGTACCCATTCACATACCGACCATAGAGTCCGAGCAACCTATTCTGGGAGCATACAGGATTATGCGTATTAGTTCTGCATCACATTTAATTCACTCATGTGACAACCTTGTCTGAATCGTTTTTATGATCATTTGATAGAACAAGGGACAATTTCTCAGAAGCAATGTGGGGCTAAGGGCCCAACAGCTGCACTGATTTCATAGTGAATCGTCAACCTCACAAGTTCTCGTCGAGAACCCGAATCTCGGTAAAGACTTATTTTGTTTGTGTGTAATGCAGATTTCGTTGTGGGTATGAACATAATTCTGGCATCTGAGCTGTATGTCAGTCCGAAGAGTGAGCCAGACTCCGGTGAGGAGGGTCTGCATTTTTCCGGTGAGTTGTTCCATGTCCTGTCCTGTTTCACCTCGAACTGCACCTCACTTAAAAGCTAAATATCCTGTTTTGTTGCTAATTGATGGAGTCAGATGTGCAAGATTAACCCGTTAAACTCTTCACTTAAGCTTCCCGTAATATAGTTGGGTCCGACCCAAAACCTGTCAACCTCGGCCTTAAACTTAGATGATCATATTTATCAATTTTGATAGTTTTGTCCCTGAGAATAACAATTTAGGCTCTGTTAACAAACAATCAATAAATCTGTACGTTTTTGAAAGGAGCTGTGTCAGGATTACTGAGCATGCTCAGAGCTTTGAAAATTATCATCCATCCTTTGGCTGTGGCACTATAATAGCGCTTTGATTCCAGAATTTCAATTGAGATACTTCTTAATATAAGAAGCATATTGCACGAGTAACCAAAATATATAAATACAAAGCAAAACAAAGATGGAATGGACTCAGATTGTGACTTGCAGTCGAGCAGATTCACTGTGTAAGGATGACAGTTTTCAGAGATCTGAATATGTTCAGTAATCGTGACATAGTTCCTTTAAGTAAGGCGTACTGCTGAATTAAAGCAGGAAATAACTTCAGAGGTTGGTGGAAATCAATCATTTTTTTAATTCCGTCCATGACGCATACCTAATTTGCATATTCAGACTCATTATATACAACCTCATTGACTATTTTTGCTTAAACTGCAGAGGTATCGTCACTCGCGTCATTCATGCATACCCAACCTGATTTTATCTCTCACACTATTTTTGATGAGACTTTATTTCTCTGAATTCTGTCCGTAACCCTTGCAAGTCAGCCCTGATCTGGCCCAGGCTCAGAGTCGGAAAAATCTTTGTTCCTCCATATTGTAGGACAGTCTCTCACGCACATTCCGTATCTGCTGGTAGCAGCTGTTCACTGAAGCTACATCACAACACTAAAATTGAGAGGAACGTTAAAACCCAAGACGCCGTGTTTTTATGGCCACAGCATCCCATCAAAGGGAAAATATCGAGATCTTGTGCTCATTTTATACACATTTCTCGGTCGTTCAGCGGGACATATTATGGATCATTAGAGACCTTGGGATCTCCTCTAAAATTTAACATTGGCTTGATGTTCTACAGTTTTGAATAGCAGCCGCATTTTACTGACCCTTATATGGGTCTGGAGGTTTTATGGGGTTGAACTTGCAAGTGACGCCTACAGGAGGGCAGAATGATTTATCAGGACAGGTTTGGTTTTCGCTGTTATAAATTCATGTTGATATTGTTGTGGTTTAACCACAGTGGAAACTTGACTCTGTGCAACATTACACCACTGTGCTCATCTCTAAAACGTGACTGTACTCAATGTTGTCTCATGCAGACATTTTGCCGGTTGCCGTTTCTGAAGAGGAGTCCATGGTTTGGCAGGAGGTGCAGGATGAGCTCTATCAGGATAACTCACGGTCAGTTAACACTCACGGTCAGTTAACACTCTCCTCACAAGCTTCCTGGTGTCATGGCATCCTGACAGTCACATGACATTCTAATTATGCTTCTAATACTGCTTCCGCACGTCAGTTTTACTGCACTTTAACCCTTGACAGTTTAAACATGCATTCACTCATGACCGTATAATTGAGCTTTGTCACATTAAATCTTATCCGTATTTTAACACTTCACAGTGCAAATCTGCATTCACATACGACCTTAGAATTGAGCTTTGTCACATTAAATTTTTACTGTACTTAAAATTTTTACATTCTGAATGTGCTTTTACGCATTAAGGTTAGTTTGGAGGTTCTGTATTTAGTAATACCACTACAGTCCTCACTTGTAGTTAGTTGTACATTAATTAAGGTTAATTTGGGGGGTTCTGTATTTAGTAATACCACTATAGTCCTCACCTGTAGTTAGCTGTACATTAAGGTTAGTTTAGTAGTTAGCTGTACATTAAGGTTAGTTTAGTAGTTAGCTGTACATTAAGGTGATTTTAGTAGTTAGCTGTATATTACGGTTAGTTTTGGGGTTCTGTACTTAGTAATATCACTGCAGTCCTCTCCTGCAATTAGTCGTACATTTATTAAGGATAATTTTGGGGTTCTGTACTAAGTAATACGCTGCAGCTCTAACCGTAACCCCTCCCTCCTTACAGCCGGAACGTCCGCACGGCGTCCTCCCTCTCCAGCGGAGACGAACTGTCCCTCTCACCCTCCCCTCGGCTGTTCGAAAGAGCTGAGCCACTGGCGCCTCTGTCGCCTTCCCATCCTGAACCTCAAACCCTCTCTTCTGGCCTCGCTGAAAAACAAACCCCTCCCCTCCCATCTCCTGCCCAATCAGAGCGAGCCAGCCCCATTGCCCCCCTTTCTTTCCTCCAACCCCCATTTCAGCCTCATTCTTGCAGCTGGGCCTGCTTGTCCCGCCCCCCTCCACTCTCAGCCAATCATAAACTCCGGGGGAGCAATCCCCTCGAAGTGCCCCTACTGTGGGGTTTCCAACGCCAAGAGGCTACGCCTGATCATGAAGAGGCGGAGCCTAATGGAGTGGCAGTCTTTTACAAGGCGCCGTGTGGGAGGAGCTTGCGGGGGCCAGAGGAAGTGATGTGTTACCTGCGAGAGACTGAGGGCGAGGCCAGTCTTCACCTGGGACTCTTCAGCTTCTGTGGGGCGGTGCGGCTGCACCAGTGAGTCGGTTAATCCCGCCGCTGTTCAGATAAACCGTTTATTTATCTGTACTGTGGGTTAGCCGCTACGCTCATCTATCAGTAGGACATAACTCCCACTGGAATGAGCCCGCGGAAGCTACTGTGGTACGAAACCGGGTTATTTGTCTCAGAAAATCTCTCTGAAAGCCATGAAGCAGGCAGAGGATGAACAAGTTTGCCTGTCTTATGGCTCCATGGGCTCTTTCTGCTCACTTGTTTTTGCCTCCTAAACGTTTGTACTGTATTTATGAGATACTGCTTCGCCATTAACTCCTATTCTTTTTAAAATGCAGCTTAATTTGTCGCAAGCCAGGGCCAAAATTGTCAGTTGTCCCTGGGAGGCCACCATAGACAGGATGTGAGATATATCAGACTACTGCCCAGGTCCCAGTTTCCTGTTTGACATCTGCCCAAAGACTGTTTGTATTTTCTATCAGAATACTTACCTCTCCTTGCTTTGTGAATAGATTTTACTTCCGAAAAAAAGACTACTTAAGGCTACTAAGAATCTGAAGAGAGAGAAATTAGCATCTCGTGCAGCCCATCGATCAATCGATCATCCATTGTATGTGTCTGTCTGTACGGTGGGCAGGACATCTGTCCGTTACAGGTTTTGGGTCGTGCCCCTCACTGTGGCCCTCTCCCCTGCTGCACCGCAGAGTATCGCCTGCAGGGGGCACCGGACCGCTGCTGGAAGCAGACCTCAGCCGGGGGGCAGAGCCTGTTCCCGTGCAGCTGTGTAACTCCGTGGACGAGGCGCGGCCTGAGAGATTCCGTTATCGATCGCACCGCTGGCCCCGCCTCCCGAGCCCTGGCTCCGCCTTCGTGACCTGCTGTGATTGTGCGGACGGCTGTGTGGACCGCAGGAAGTGTGGTTGTCTACAGCTCTCTCTGAAACACACCCCCGACGCACAGCTGTACCGCCACCGGCGCCTGACCCGCCCAGTACAGTCTGGGTAAGACATCCCGCACCCTGTCAGAGTGATGAGTGTGATTGAGTGAGTGCGTGTGTGTCATAGATGTGTGTGTATGTCCCAGGCTGTACGAGTGCGGTCCGTGGTGCGGCTGCAGTCCAGATCGCTGTCAGAATCGCGTGGTTCAGCTCGGTCTGCTGGTGCGACTGCAGGTGTTCAGAACAGAGGAGCGGGGCTGGGGAGTCCGCTGCTTGGATGATATGGATGAAGGAACCTTCGTCTGCACGTATACAGGTATGTGAGCGTGTGTGAGGGGGCGTGTGTGTGAGGGGGCGTGTGTGTGAGGGGGTGTGTGCGTGAGAGGGCGCGTGAGGGGGTGTGTGTGAGGGCGTGTGTGAAAGTGGTAGCGGCCCACTTCATGCAAATACATGAATGACTGAAATGGTCTAATACAGGGGCTCCCAAACTCGGCCCTAGGGCCTCCCTGTGTCCGCTGGTTTTTGCCCCACCCTGGTTTGCAATCGTAGGATTCTAACAAGCTGTTAATTTGTCTTAATTAGGTGTATTTTTGTTCAGAGCAGCAATTTATCCTCTCTTGACAAACAGTATTTTGACAGATATGCATACAACCAGTGAGAAGTAAATTCCACATCCACACTACAACAAATGAGTAACAACTGCATCAAAAGAGGGAAAAAATGTACCCAATCAAAGGGGAAAAAATCACTGGGTTCCTAATTGGTAAAACTGTGGGCACATGGTTGCCAAAACTAACAATATTCTAAACAAGCAAATGACAGTCAAACCTGTTTTTATCCCCCGCCGCGCGTTTAGCGCGAAGCGGGGGATATAGTATTCAGCTCCGTCCGTCCGTCCATCTCGAACATTGTCAGCGCGACATCTCAAGAAGGAGTCAACCTATTTCAATTCTTTTTGGTACCAACCTTCCTGCTGGGAATGCGCAGACACCAGTCGGTTTTGGTGACCTAACGGCGGGGGATATAGTCACTTTAGTGACAAACTCTCGTATGTTATGTTTTTGTGATTGAGTGCAAGCAAATTATTTTGAAAGACACTGTCCACCTGTCTTCAGAAACCTTATTTGTTGGTCACTGATTTTCTCAGTACCTGATTTCATCTGTTTAAAAATGTTATCACCTGAAATTACTTGCCACACAGGAAAGAAAAAAATAAATTTTAAATACAAGGGTCTTTTATTCTTCATGGCACAATTGATTATTTCTATTAAAATTAGGCTTAATAACATATTTAAACACACAAAGCACCCAATTTCGACAAAAGAACAGCTTGTTAAAATTCTATGATGACAATTATGGTTGAGACAAAAACCAGCACACCCAGGGAGGCCCCAGGATCGAGTTTGGGAACGCCTGCGCTAATGTTTGGCTGCAAAAAACCATGCAGCCACACTCATGCAAATCTGTGCTGTTCTACGACCATGTAAACTCATTCAGCTCAGTTAATAAGAGAAGCCACTGTTTGGTTGCTAATTGAGCAAAGTAAATGGGGACAGGATTTGAGCAGCCTGATTGGTTATCAGGAGACGGTTCTGTAATCCTTCACTGAGCTCCGTTCAGCACCTCACCGAGAAGCACTGATGTCAGTCAAGTTTTTTCCGGAGGCATTTCACGCGCCCCCTGATGTTTTGCTCTTTCAGCCAAGAGTACGAGGCTGCAGTCGTTCGCACAGGACTGCTTCAGCTCGAATAAAGAACAAGGGCGAGGTGTTCGCCCCTTGGCAGCTGGTGGTCTCACGCTTGCGGTTGAATATTGCCCCATCACTAGTGTGTGTGTGTGTCTGTGTTTGTGCATGTGGGTGTGAGTATTTGTGTGCTTGTGGGTGTGTGTGCACTTGTGCCAGTGTGTTAGTGTGTGTGTGTGCATGCGCTTGTATGTGTCTGTGCGTGTATCTGCATGTCTGTGTGTGTGTTCTGTATATGACGGTTTAATCACTGTCTCGCAGGTGTGGTTCTGAGGGCGGGACTTGATTCGAGTGCTTCCTCCTGTTTGGGCCCTGCAAACTCGGGCTCCTCCAATCACAAACGAAAGAGGGGGGAGAGGGAGGAGCAGAGGGCGGAGCAGTCCTCTGATGATGAGGTGGAGGTGGTGGAGGAGTGGAGGGTACCCTCGAACCCTGACCCCCCAAACCCCTCCACCTCTCCCCTGGTGCACGTGTCTGTCATCAAAATGCCTGTCGGACCACTAGCAGCTACGGAGAGCATACAGGCAGATCGAGAGGTGTGTGTGTGTGTGTGTGTGTGTGTGTGTGTGTGTGTGTGTGTGTGTGTGTGTGTGTGTGTGGGTGTGTGTGTGTGTGTGTGTGTGTGTGTGTGTGTGTGTGTGTGTGTGTGTGTGTGTGTGTGGATAATATGATCAGGGAGCTGGGAATCGCTACTGAGTTGTCATGTGATGAGGGTGCTGTGAGTCCTGCTGTCTGACTGCCTGCTGCTCTCTCCCCTCGGTACAGTCTGGAGCTGCAGAGAGACGAGCCTCCGACAGGACAGAGAGCTGCTCTCTCTCGCTGCAGGCACACACACACACAGGTACCGCCTCCCTCACTCACAGATAAACCTCCTTACTCTCAGTTAACACACCTTTCACTCACAGCTAACGCACCTCACACACCGGTAACGCACCTCACACACCGGTAACGCACCTCACACACCGGTAACGCACCTCACACACAGGTAACGCACCTCACACACAGGTAACGCACCTCACACACAGGTAACGCACCTCACACACAGGTAATGCACCTCACACACAGGTAACACTCCTCACACACAGGTAACACACCTCACACACAGGTAACACACCTCACACACGGGTAACACACCTCACACACAGGTAACACACATGACACATAGGTAACACACCTCACACATAGGTAACACACCTTACACACAGGTAACACACCTTACACACAGGTAACGCACCTTACACACAGGTAACGCACCTCACAAACAGGTAATGCACCTCACACACAGGCAACGCACCTCACACACAGGTAACGCACCTCACACACAGGTAATGCACCTCACACACAGGTAACGCACCTCACACACAGGTAACGCACCTCACACACAGGTAACGCACCTCACACACAGGTAATGCACCTCACACACGGGTAACGCACCTCACACACGGGTAACACACATGACACACAGGTAACACACCTCACACACGGGTAACACACCTTACACACAGGTAACACACCTCACACACAGGTAACACACCTCACACACAGGTAACACACCTCACACATGGGTAACACACCTCACACACGGGTAACACACATGACACACAGGTAACACACCTCACACACAGGTAACACACCTCACACACAGGTAACACACCTCACACATGGGTAACACACCTCACACACTGGTAACACACCTCACACATGGGTAACACACCTCACACACGGGTAACACACATGACACACGGGTAACACACCTCACATACGGGTAACACACCTCACACACGGGTAACACACCTCACACACGGGTAACACACCTCACACACGGGTAGCACACCTCACACACGGGTAGCACACCTCACACACGGGTAACACACCTCACACACGGGTAACACACCTCACACACGGGTAACACACCTCACACACGGGTAACACACCTCACACACGGGTAGCACACCTCACACACGGGTAGCACACCTCACACACGGGTAGCACACCTCGCACACGGGTAGCACACCTCGCACACGGGTAGCACACCTCGCACACGGGTAGCACACCTCGCACACGGGTAACACACCTCACACACGGGTAACACACCTCACACACGGGTAACACACCTCACACACGGGTAACACACCTCACACACGGGTAACACATCTCATACACTGATAACACACAGGGAACACGCCTCATACACTGATAACAGACGTTACACACAGGGAACACGCCTCATACATTGATAACAGGCGTTACGCACGGGGATCACACCGCATACACTGATAACACACGTTACACACAGGGAACACACCGCATACGCTGATAACAGACGTTACACACAGGGAACACACCTCATACACTGATAACACACGTTACACACAGGGAACACACCGCATACACTGATAACACGCGTTACACAGGGAACACACCTCATACACTGATAACACACGTTACACACAGTGAACACACCGCATACACTGATAACACACGTTACACACTGGGAACACGCCTCATACACTGATAACACACGTTACACACTGGGAACACGCCTCATACACTGATAACACACGGGGAACACGCCTCATACACTGATAACACACGTTACACACGGGGAACACGCCTCATACACTGATAACACGCGTTACGCACGGGGAACACGCCTCATACACTGATAACACGCGTTACGCACGGGGAACACGCCTCATACACTGATAACACGCGTTACGCACGGGGAACACGCCTCATACACTGATAACACGCGTTACGCACGGGGAACACGCCTCATACACTGATAACACCCGTTGCGCACGGGGAAAACGCCTCATACACTGATAACACCCGTTGCGCACGGGGAAAACGCCTCATACACTAATAACAGGCGTTACGCACGGGGAACACGCCTCATACACTGATAACAGGCGTTACGCACGGGGAACACGCCTCATACACTGATAACAGGCGTTACGCACGGGGAACACGCCTCATACACTGATAACAGGCGTTACGCACGGGGAACACGCGTCATACACTGATAACAGGCGTTACGCACGGGGAACACGCCTCATACACTGATAACAGGCGTTACGCACGGGGAACACGCCTCATACACTGATAACAGGCGTTACGCACGGGGAACACGCCTCATACACTGATAACAGGCGTTACGCACGGGGAACACGCCTCATACACTGATAACACCCGTTGCGCACGGGGAACACGCCTCATACACTGATAACAGGCGTTACGCACGGGGAACACGCCTCATACACTGATAACAGGCGTTACGCACGGGGAACACGCCTCATACACTGATAACAGGCGTTACGCACGGGGAACACGCCTCATACACTGATAACAGGCGTTACGCACGGGGAACACGCCTCATACACTGATAACAGGCGTTACGCACGGGGAACACGCCTCATACACTGATAACAGGCGTTACGCACGGGGAACACGCCTCATACACTGATAACAGGCGTTACGCACGGGGAACACGCCTCATACACTGATAACAGGCGTTACGCACGGGGAACACGCCTCATACACTGATAACAGGCGTTGCGCACGGGGAACACGCCTCATACACTGATAACAGGCGTTACGCACGGGGAACACGCCTCATACACTGATAACACCCGTTACGGACGGGGAACATACAGAACCTCACACAGGTGATAGTCTGCGGTCGAAGCTCGGCTCTGTGACAGATTCCCCGTCCCTTGTCATTCAGTGCTGCTCTCTCTTCACTGTTTTTTTTATTTTTATTTTTATTGTTAGACACAGTAAACAAGAAATGGGAGGAGAAAGATGTGGAGTCTGGGGTGAATATGGAGTGGGCGTGGCCTGGAGAGGGCGCAGACGGAGAAGAGGAACACCTCTACTACCTGGATGCGACCGAGGAGGGCAACGTGGGGCGGTTCCTCAACGTAGGCCTTAAAACCTGATATCGCCCTCGCTGCCTCATTAAGCCTTTGAGCACCGAATACATTTTCAAGGAATTAAAAATGTAGTTATCCTAGGCAATTGAAAACCTATCATGTTGCGACTTGTTTTAAAGAGCTCCCCTAACCCTCCCCTGCAGAAACTCTTTTAAACAAGTGGCCACATAATAGGTTTTCAACAGCTTTGATTTTGATAGCTTGCATCATTGAGCAGCAATAGCGGCATTTAACGCTCTAAGGGTTGACGATATTTTGTGGCGGTTCTTGCACAGGGCGACTTATAGCCAGTTAGACGAAGCAGTCGCCAATCCCTCCTAGGGCAATAGTCTGGCTTCCTGCCTGGGGCATTAACCATACAGCCTTCACCATTTTGAGGCAAAAGACTTAGCTGCTGCAAAAAGCTTACTGCTACAGCTGTTCACGTACGCCACTGGTGCTACAGCTGTGCACTTTACAGCTAATGCTAACACCTAATGGCTAATGTAAGTCTTATCAAACTGTCTCTGGCTGTAGCAGTGTGCTAACGTGTGTTTCTGTGTGTGTGACCCTCTGACTTCCAGCACAGCTGCAGTCCGAACCTCTTTGTGCAGAACGTCTTTATCGACTCTCACCACCGCGATTTCCCCACAGTGGCCTTCTTCAGCAGCCGGTACGAGGCCCCGCCCCCCTCATGTTTTACTTAAACTCATTTCGCAGGAGTTGGGGTAGTGGGTATTGTTATGGCCCCAATTTGTTATTACATTTATAACACAACAGCAACAGCAAGGGATGACAAACACAGTTTTAACAACTAAAACACATTTAATTTTTAACAAAGACAAAGAACAACTAACTAACAACTAATGAACCTAAAGACCAAGATTGATTAGGAAAAAAAAAGAAATATTTACAGTGCCTTTTTGTGGGGTGGCTTGGTGATGTCCTGGATAATGAAAATGCTCAAACACAGGCAAAGAAATCCACAAAAGAAATGTCACAGGTCTTGAACAGAATGGCAGGTCTGGTCATCTTCTTGCAATTTCTCCTACTACTTTACTGTCTCAATTCTTTTCTTTATATACTCTTTTGCAGACCCCACCCACATTTAGACCTCTTTTTTTTTTACTTTCTGAGACTTGCCCCAGACATGTCCAGGACATGTCTAAACATGACTCCAGTCTGAGCTTTACAAAAAAAAGGTAAATACTGCCATCTAGTGGCCTATATTCACATTACACCTCCATTCCAAAAGGGAAAAATTTTGACTCATAAAGGCAAAATTTTTCTTTTCAATACAAAATGGTTAAGTGAACACTTGTCTATATATACATATCATACAATATTCAAACACATGATATATATATATACACATTCAAACACGGGATAAGCAATCAGCAATTACATTGTCTGTACCCTTCACATGCTTAATTTCCAAGTCAAACTCCTGTAAAATCAAACTCCATTTCAACAATCTCCGATTCTTGTTTTTCATCTTACTCAAAAACATTAACGGATTGTGGTCAGTGTACACAATCATTGGCTTTTGTCCTGTACAAACATAAACCTCAAAGTGTTGTAAAGAAAGGACCAGAGCCAACAGTTCCTTCTCTATTGTGGAATAGTTCCTTTGGTGGCGATTGAACTTCCTTGAGAAGTATGCCACGGGATGCTCAATGTCATCAGAGTCACTTCTCTGTAGGAGCACAGATCCACAAGCTTGGTCGCCAGCATCGACCGCGATGGAGAACGATTTGTTGAAGTCAGGAGATTTGAGCACGGGGAAGTGACACAGCAGAGACTTCAGGTGATCGAAGGCTCTCTGGCATGCATCATCCCAGGTGAACTTTACGCCTTTCTTCAGTTGGTTAGTTAGACTGAGAGCAATCTCAGCAAAGTTCTTGCAGAACTTGCGGTAGTACCCGATCATTCCAAGGAAGCGGCGCAAAGCTTTTTTGTTGTCAGGAACTGGAAAGTCCATGATGGCTTGGACTTTAGCATTTATGGGTGCCACCTTACCCTGGCCTATGACGTAGCCAAGATAGGTGACAGTAGCACAACCAAAGTCACTCTTGCTCAGGTTAACAGTCAGGTTAGCCTGGGTCAGGCGCTGGAACAACGTCTCTACATCTTTTAGATGTTCTTCCCAGGAGTCACTCCGTGTGATCAGGTCATCGATGTATGCACCCGTGTGTGGCAATCCGGCGATTGTAGACTGTATCATCCTTTGGAACGTGGCTGGGGCATTTTTCATGCCAAAGGGTAGGACTTCATACTGGTACAATCCAGATGGTGTGGCAAAAGCAGAGATGCTCTTGGCCCTCTCAGTTAAAGGCACACACCAATAACCCTTCAATAAATCAATCTTGGTCAGAAACTTTGCTTGCCCTACACTATCAATACAATCATCAATCCTAGGTATTGGAAACACATCAGTTCTAGTTACAGCATTGACTTTGCGATAATCTGTACAGAATCTAGTACTTCCATCAGGTTTTGGAACTAGCACACAGGGTGAACTCCAATCGGAGTTGGAGGGTCTGATAATATCATGTTTTAACATGTACTCAACCTCTTTCTCAGCAATCTTTCTCTTTTCAGGATTCATCCGGTATGGATGCTGTTTTATTGGTTTGGCATCACCAACATCTACATCATGAGAGGCTATAGTAACTCTCTTTGGAACATCAGGAAACAAATCCTCATATTTCTTGATCAACCTTTCAAACTGATCTCTCTGTGAGGGTTCTAAGTGCTGGAGTTTTACATCAAGATTTTGCAACACTTCAGTGTTTGACAATTTACATGAAAGAACTTCAGCTTTAATTCTTGGTTCATCATCTTGAAACTCCCCCTCATCTTCACACGTTTCGACCATTGGAGAATCTGAAGTGACAGCTGCAACCCTAGCATTTCTGTCATGATAAGGCTTTAGCATGTTAATATGACACAATTGTTTTGGTTTTCTCCTATCTGGAGTCTTCACAATGTAATTGAGATCATTGAGTTTTGTCAGAATTTCATAAGGACCATGAAATCTAGCCTGCAATGGATTGGACAGCAAGGGAAACAACACAAGGACCTCGTCTCCTGGTTTAAACTCACGGCTTCTAGCCTTATGATCATACCAAGTTTTCATTTTTCCCTGATTTGATTTCAAGTTCTCTTTGGCTAGGTCACAAGCTGCACGCAATCTTTCCTTGAACTTGCTAACATAGTCTAACAGACTGATGTGCGGCTCTTCCTCTTGCCATTGTTCACTCAATAATAGCAAAGGTCCTCTCACTTCATGACCAAACACTAGCTCAAATGGCCTGAATCCAGTAGACTCCTGCACTGCTTCTCTAGCTGCAAACAACAGCAAATGAACACCTTCATCCCAGTCTTTCTCATGGTCATAACAATAAGTCCTCATCATTGTCTTGAGAGTGGAATGAAACCGCTCTAAGGCACCCTGACTTTCTGGATGATAGGCACTAGAAAGAATCTGTTTTGCACCTAGTTCATACACAACCTGCTGAAACAATCCTGAAGTGAAATTGCTACCTTGGTCTGACTGAATTTCCCTGGGAAGACCAAACAACGTGAAGAACTTTATCAAAGCCTTCGAGATTGCAGTTGCCTTGATGTTACGTAGAGGTATGGCTTCGGGGAATCTGGTAGATGCACACATGATTGTCAACAAGTACTGATTTCCAGATCTAGTCTTGGGTAATGGACCAACACAATCAACAATGACCCTAGAGAATGGCTCCCCAAATGCTGGGATAGGCTGCAATGGAGCTACAGGTGGGTCTAACTGGTGTTTTCCAACTACCTGACAAGTGTGACAGGTTTTGCAAAAGTTGGAAACGTCTTTCCGAAGCCCAGGCCAAAAGAATTGTTTCATGATCTTATCAACAGTCTTGTTAACACCAAGATGACCTCCTAAAGGTAAACTATGAGCCATTGTTAAGATCTCATTCCTGTAGACCTTCGGAACAACAATTTGCCTGACCACTGCCCAATCTGCATTGGCAGGGATATCAGGAGGGCGCCACTTCCGCATCAACACACCATCCTTGAGATAATACCCAACTGGAACTGCGTCTATTTCTTTATCAGGAAGGGCTCTCCTCTTTAGTACACAAATTTCAGGATCATTAGTTTGCTCCTCAATCAACCGCTTTCTGGACAGAGACAAGTCTCCAGACACATCAGAATCACCAGACCCATCCGGCTGGCTGAATAGAGAACTGATAAAAGTATCTGATAAGTCCTCAAACGGAGAAACCATAGTAGGCCAATCAGAGTCATGAGGCGAACCACCTGAGTCCTGACTATTCAATGTACTGGACGGCACCACAACATCATCTTCTTTAGCCTTCTTGGCCATAGCACGAGTCACTGCGCAAGAAGGATACAGAGATGGGTCCTCATCCCCATTTTCAGTGCTCGGCTGTGAAGTAAGATGTACAGGGGGAACTACTTTGCCCCCAGCCAGGTCATTGCCTAGCAACAGAGAAACACCCTTTATAGGTAGACTTGACATAAGTCCCACCTTTACCTGTCCTGTAACCTAAATCTGACTTCAAGAATATAGAGCGCAGGGGTACAGATACAGTCCTCCCTTCAATACCTTGTACAAGTATGAAATCCCCTGAAGCGGTCTCATCACGTAACTCCAAGGAGTCCATCAACAAAAGTGACTTAGAAGCTCCGGTATCCCTTAGGATATATATGGGGACAGGAGTAGTATGCTCATTCAGAGCCACAAATCCCTCTGACACAAATGGAAGAAATTCCTCCCTCACGAAGTCAGCTGTATCAGGCTTTTTAGCCCCACAAGAAGCAGGCAATTTAGCAGATCGGTTATCTACTACAGGGGTTTCTAACCTTGTTTTCACAAAGGCATTTGGCTTGGTATCCTTTTCTTTTTCTTTCTTAGCTTTAAGGAACCAACAGTTAGTTGTAACATGACCAGATTTCTTGCAATAACTGCAAACTAGACCACTTTTGTCACTGTCAGCTTTCACACTTTGATCAGACCTGTTACTGGATTTCTGAGCACCATCACCAGATTTGTCTTTGTCTTTGGGTGAGGAATCTTGGGTATCACCGTAACCCTTTTTCTGAAATTGGGACCATTTATTGTTACTGCTAGACTGAAATTTGGACTTATGTGTGAGAACATATTCATCTGCAAATTTGGCAGCTGATTGCAAGTTCAGTGCTTGCTTCTCATTAAGGTAGGTCTTAAGATCATCCTTAACACAGTTCTTGAATTCTTCAACTAACACCATCTCTTTTAGTGAGTTGAAATCATCCTTGACCTCCATAGAAGTACACCAGCGCTCAAAGCAAACCTGCTTCTCATTAGCAAATTCAACATAAGTCTGATTTTCAGATTTCTTCAGACCTCTGAATTTCTGTCGGTAAGCCTCTGGAACCAACTCATAAGCTCTCAAAATAACCTTTTTGACAACCTCATAATCAGAGGAATCATCTGCAGACAAAGCCGAATAGGCTTGTTGAGCTTTACCCTTGAGGACAGTTTGCAACATCAGAGGCCAGTGTTCCTTTGGCCACTGGCAACTCTTTGCTACCTTTTCAAAACACTGGAAATAGTTGTCAACATCCTTTTCTGAAAATGGAGGCACCAGTTTTACCTCCTGACTGGCACAAAATTTATTTTTAGTTTCAATTTTAATTTTTAGTTGCTCCATTTGGAGTCTTTCTTCTCTATCGAATTTCTCTAATTCAAAATCTCTCTGTCTCTGTCTCTCTCTTTCTGCTCTTTCCTCTTTCTCTCTCTCAAATTCTCTTTGTTTTTCTTCTCTTGCTAATTTTTCTAACTCAAACTGCCTTTGTTTTTCTTTTTCTTCCCTCTCAAATTCTCTTTGTTTCTCTTTTTCCTCCCTTTCTTTTTTCTCTTCTCTTGCTAATTTTTCCAACTCAAACTGCCTTTGTTTTTCTTTTTCCTCCCTTTCAATCTCTAGCATTTTTAATTTAAGTTCCATTTCTATATTTGGATTTTCCACTGGAAACTGTTCCAGATCTCCTGGTGCAAACACATTTTCATCAATGTAATATTCAACTATCTCTCTAGCCAGTCTTGCTTTTCGCATGGCTGGTTTCACCTCTGTCAGCTCTAAATGTCTGCAAATTTCTAGCAGTTCTGTCTTTTTAAAAGACTTCAAAACCCCTACGGTTGCTGATGCCAAGAAATCATCCATTGCTGTTGTCAATATATATGTATTCAATTAAAAAAAATTTTTTTACAATTTGAAATGTTAGATTTTTAATAAATGACTCACAAAATGGTCTATCCCGGACGAGCCCCCAATTTGTTATGGCCCCAATTTGTTATTACATTTATAACACAACAGCAACAGCAAGGGATGACAAACAGTTTTAACAACTAAAACACATTTAATTTTTAACAAAGACAAAGAACAACTAACTAACAACTAATGAACCTAAAGACCAAGATTGATTAGGAAAAAAAAAGAAATATTTACAGTCCCTTTTTGTGGGGTGGCTTGGTGATGTCCTGGATAATGAAAATGCTCAAACACAGGCAAAGAAATCCACAAAAGAAATGTCACAGGTCTTGAACAGAATGGCAGGTCTGGTCATCTTCTTGCAATTTCTCCTACTACTTTACTGTCTCAATTCTTTTCTTTATATACTCTTTTGCAGACCCCACCCACATTTAGACCTCTTTTTTTTTTACTTTCTGAGACTTGCCCCAGACATGTCCAGGACATGTCTAAACATGACTCCAGTCTGAGCTTTACAAAAAAAAGGTAAATACTGCCATCTAGTGGCCTATATTCACATTACAGTATTAACGCACAGTGAAGTGGCGAATACATTTTCTGATGTCGACGTTTGGTTGAAAACAGCACAAAGAGAAAAAACTTGAAGTTTTACTCCATCAACGGTCTTTATTAATCTCCTGTCATGGAGTGGAGCGGGGGGGTATTGCAATAGAGCTCGCCTGCGTTCGTTGTTTGTCTGTCCATCCATCTGTCGGGATAAGTGGGGCCAAGTTTTCTCAGGAAGTCCTTTACCTCGATTAGGGGGTCTCGAGGGGGCGGGACCTCCCCACAGGGGGCGTTTGGAGAGCTTCGGGGGCTGTGAGAAACACAGCGGAGGGGGGGCTCTGTGACGTAACGGAGTGGGCGGGGGGGGGGGGTTTTCGAATTGCAGAAATACTTCTTTTGTATATTATATGATAAAACTGTGCTCATATTCATCTGTCTGGGCAGGGCCACTTATTTCAAATCGCTTCCTCCCGCGCGAGTGGTTCTGTGTCCTGGCAGGATGTTCCCCTTATTGGCTGCTGTATGGAGCTTGTGGTCGATCAGTGTGAGCAAACGTCTCAGGCAAAGGCCCAGAGCACACAGTCGCCACGGTTACAGCTGCAGCTGCGCAGGTGTCCAGTTTTCAGTCACCTGACTGCTTTGCACCCCTTTAGGCCAAAACACTGTCTCTTCGTAACACACGATAGCAGACATTCCCCGGAGCCGCCGCGCCTGCCTGTCGGTCTTTAGTTCCAACCCACGGATATTTGGATCCCCCCTCTAAAGAAGAACCACATGTTGACAAACTCCAAGTTACAGGGACTTGAACTCCATGTACATCACCTGCCGCAGTTGGCGTATTTCCTAACCGAACCTGAGCTCCCCTTCAGCGATTTTCACATTTAATACAGCTAACTAGCTATGTTTTGGTGAATCCTTCCTCTCAAACTGTCAGGAGGATGAATAAATGCAAAACTGCTGATCGTTCCGGGTTTTCAGACTCAGACTCTCCCCGTTGTCAGTCGCTGCATTCAATTGAACAACTAACTGCCATTTTGGCAAAGGAATGTGGTAAAAATAACTTGCGGAACTTGGAGAGTCTCTCGCCCTGCTGGTGGGTGCTCCCTTTCGATAGTGTCCACACATGAAAACCATTATGTAAAATCTGCTGATGTCAGCTCAGTGTTGTTTGAATATTTCTGGTTAAAAGATGAAGTGAAACAAAATTACTGAGGTGATGCAGATATCGGTCAATCAAACATTATGTTGATATAATCTGTGCTTTCAAAGCTTATGGCCTATAGCTACCTACATTCGAGGAAATAACGTTATCGCAACTTGAAATTGTTTACATAGCTTACGTAGTAGGTCCACCCCATTCGGGAGTTCTGGCGCAAAACAAACAAAAAATGGCTGCGCACGGAGGCTGCGACTGGTCGCTCCGCTGTTTGGCGTCTTGTGTTTGCATGTTTTGTGTGACTGTGCGAATGAGTTGTGCGTGTATGGATGTGCGAATACAGTCTACGGTCGGCTCGCTCACTGGAAATAGCACTGCACAGCGAAAGCACTGTCACACCTGAGTCTGTCTGCCAGGATGCTGTCAGAGCTGACATCGCCTGGAGCCCCGTGGATTGTCACCCCAGGGGAGAGGAGAGGAGGAGGAAGGGTGGAAGCAGAGCTGGTGCACTAGCGAGGCTACACAGGTGCCCACATAAACCACCGCTTCCCAGCGTTTACCTCGCAAACACAAGATTCCTCAACAACAAGATGGATGAACTGAGGCTACAAGTTTCCTCTAACAGCACCGTGAAGGACTGCTGAGCGCTGATCGTCACGGAAAACCTGGCTCCACTCATCTATTACAGACGCTACTGGTGAGCTAGCAGGCCGCACGCTACACCGTTGGGACCGGTCTGTAAACTCCGGTAAGAGCAGAGGAGGGGGTCTGTGTGCCTACATAAATTACAGCTGGTGCACTGACACTAAGACTATTAACAGCCACTGTTCTCTGCACCTGGAGTACATGACTCTGAAATGCAGGCCCATTTATTTACCGCGAGAGTTAACTTCTGTCCTAACTGCTGTGTACGTTCCCCCTGATGCTAATGCTAATAAATCCCTCGGATTGATATGACACTGTCAGTTGTCAGCAGAATAAGTATCCTGAAGCTGTCCACATTGTAGCAGGGGATCTGAATCATGCTGATCTGAGAACAGCGCTCCCTAAATTACATCAACAAAGTCAAATGTGCTACAAGGGGAGAGATTCTATTCAACATCAAGCAGGGCTTCAGGGCCAGGACACCACCACATCTTGGACAATCAAACCAAATGTCCGTCCGTCCTCATAATGCCAGCATACATGCAGAACTGTTGAGACCTGACCTGAAGATGCGTCTCTGAATCTGCAGGACTGCTTCGAGATGACAAACTGGGATGTGTTTGAACAGCATGACCTAGAACAGCATGCAGCAGCAGTCCTGGATTACATCAAGTTCTGCACAGACATTGTTACCGCGGACAGGTACATCTGGGTCTATCCAAATAGAAAACCCTGGATGACCAGGTACAGGGCCTTCTCAGGGAGAGGAACACCGCCCTCAGGTCAGGTGACAGGGATCTCTACAGCAATGCCAGAGCTAACCTAAGGAGGGGAATCAGAAAGGCAAAGGCTGCATATAAGATGAAGATGGAGGACTGCTTCAAGAACAATGACTCCAGGCAGGTGTGGCGCGGGTTGCAACATCTGACACTACAGACCCAGCAGCCTGTCAGTGGACGATGATGGTGCCTCATTAGCGGAGGAGCTGAATTGTTTCTTTGCTCGCTTTGAGGTGCCGTCAGTAGAGATGACCCAACCACATCCACCAGCCCACAGCAGCGTTATCTTCACGGTGCAGGAGCGCCAGGTGAGACGCACGCTTTGCTCAGTGAACCGACGGAAAGCTGCAGGCCCTGACGGCATTTCGAGACGGGTGTTTAAGACTGCGCAGCTCAGCTGGCAGGGGTCTTCATTAAAATTTTCAGTCATTCCTTGAGCAGCCCAAAGTCCCTCCCTGTCTGAAGTCCATCACTGCTCCACTCCCCAAGACAGACATCAGCAGCAGCTTGAATGATTACTGTCCAGGTGCACTAACACCTGTCATCGCAACACTGGTCCGGTCTCACATCTCCTCCATCCTACAGCCCAGCTTTAATCCGCTTGAGTTCAAGTGGCCAGTAGTTCCACAGAGGACGCAATTACAACAGCCCCCCACACCATTGTCCCACCTGGAGAAACGGGAGCTACGCGCGGCTGCTCTTCCTGGACTTCAGTTCGGCGTATAATACGAATCTGCCCAATAGACTGGTGTCCAAACTGAGCGATCTGGGAATATCTGACCCAGTCTGTCGTTGGATCAAAAACTTTGACAGATCGCCCCCAGCGGGAGCGAGTGGGACCCCATGTCTCCTCAGGGCTGTGTGCTGAGCCCCTTACGATACACTCTTCACATACGACTGTACCTCCATACACCCCAGTAAGAGCATTATGAAGTTCACTGATGATACGACCGCGGTGGGACTTATTTCGGGAGGGGACGAACCTGCTTACCGGGATGAGGTTTAGCAGCCGTCTGTATGGTGCAAAGAAAATAACTTGATTCTTAATACTAACAAGACAAAAGAACTGGGCATAGATTTCAGGAGGAAGGAAACGCGTCTTCAGCCCCTGTTCATGGGCGGGGAGTGTGGAGAGGGTCCCCAACATCCGGCCCCTGGGCCTGTACATCGAGGAGTGTCCGCACCAGAGACCCCATCAAAAACGCTCAGCAGAGAGATTCTTCACTGAGGATCCTGAAAAACAACCTCACACACACACACGGCACTCTCTCACACACACAGCACTCTCTCACACACACAGCACTCTCTCACACACTCTCACACACACAGCACTCTCACACACACACACACAGCACTCTCTCACACACAGCACTCTCTCTCACACACATACAGCACTCTCTCACACACACAGCACACGCAGCGCACTCACACACAACACTCTCTCTCACACACAACACTCTCTCACACACAACACTCTCACACGCACAGTACTCTCACACACAGCGCACACACACAGCACTCACACACACAGCACTCACACACAACACCCTCTCACAGAGCACCCTCTCACACACACAGCACCCTCTCTCACACACAGCACTCTCACTCACACACACAGCACTCTCACTCACACACACAGCACTCTCACTCACACACACAGCACTCTCACACACACACATCGCTCTCACACACACATCGCTCTCACACACACATCGCTCTCTCACACACAGCGCTCTCTCACACAGAGCACACACTGAGCACTCAAAGTACTCTCACACAGAGCACTCACACACAGTATTCTCTCACAGCACTCTCACACAGCACTCTCACACTCACAGAACTCACACACACACAGCACTCTCACACACACAGCACCCTCTCACACACACAGCACTCTCTCACACACACAGCGCTCTCTCACACACCCAGCACCCTCTCACACACACAGCGCTCTCTCACACAGAGCATACACACACACTGAGCACTCACACACACAGCACTCTCTCACACTCACAGCACTCACACACACAGCACTCTCACACACTCACAGCACTCACACACACACGCCACTCTCACACACTCACACACACAGCACTCTCACACACTCACAGCACTCACACACTCACAGCACTCTCACACACACAGCACTCTCTCACACTCACAGCACTCACACACACACAGAGCACTCTCTCACAGCAGTCTCTCTCACACACAAAGCACTCTCACACAGAGCACTCTTTCACACAGCTCTCACACACAGAGCACTGTCGCACTCACACACACAGTATTTACTCACACAGCACTCACACACAGCACTCTCACACAGAGCACTCACACACACAGAGCACTCTCTCACACAGCACTCACACAGAGCACTGTCACACACACAGCACTCACACACAGCAGTCTCTCTCACACACAGCACTCACACACGCAGTATTCTCACACACTGCTGGTGTGTGGTTTTCCAGCTGCAGAGTTGTCACCTCAGCCCAGAGGACCATCGTCGGTGACCTTCCCTCCCTGGAGGGATTGTGCAGCTCTCACTGCCTGAGGAAGCTCCACACATCCTCTGGGATTCAGCCCACCTGAGAAAAGCACTTTTTAAACCACTGCCCTCTGGCAGACGGTTCAGGACTTTCAAGTCTAGAGCAAACAGACTGAGAAACAGTTTTTACCCTCAGCCCGACTTCAGGCCGAAGGGTATTGTCATCAGTTTGTCTGTCCGTCTGTCTATCCGTGTGTGCACCTCTAAAGTCAGCATCAATAAACTAGTTACCCATGCCAAAACATTCGCGGTAATGTAGGGAATCCAGGCCAGAAAGACTTTTTCAGATCGGACCATTTTTGGAGGGGGGGAATGGCATTTTTGGCGTTTTGGAAAAAAAACTTTGTCGTGGACTGATTGTCCCCCGCGCGCGGAACATAGTATTCACGACCGTCCGTACGTCCCGAATCCTTGTCAGCGAGATACCTCAAGAACGAATTGACGGATTTCCTTCAAATTTCGTGTCAACATGTATTAGGGTGATACCCCGGCGCCAGTCGATTTCGGTGACCTTCGCGTCACTCTCAAGGTCACACCGAGACATTGTGCATTTTCACACTGGTAGCCTTGTGGCGGGGGGACACAGACACGTTAGTGGCAAATACTTGTTTTGATGAAGCATTTGAGCTGGGGGGTTTATACCTGGGGGAACGATCATATATATGCGGGGCTCTAGAATAGCTCTAGATCCAAAATTTTTGTGGGACTTTGGGCATTTCTGTATTTGTAAATGTATGTTCTGTGGAATTCTACTTTGGTTATTGTGTAATTGTTTTGGGACACTTCATAAGTCAGGCCGGGAGGGTTCAAACGCGGGCGTTTCTCGTTATGCTAGAGCTGCAACTGCAGGAAACGCAACCTGTGCCAACTGGCTGACTGAACTGGGTTGTGCAATAATTAGAGCTCCTTCTTCCTTCTCCTTCTCCTTCTCCTTCTTCCTTCTCCTCCTTCTCCTTCTCCTCCTTCTCCTTCTCCTCCTTCTCCCTTCTCCCTTCTTCCTTCTTCCTTCTCCTTCACCCTTCTTCTTCTTCTTTGCATTTTTGAGGGCTTTGCCATGCACGAAAACTCACAAAAATTTGCCCACACGTCAGTCGTGGTGAAAATTGCAAACTATTATTTATTTTGTGCTTGGACATGCCCTGGTGGCTCTATAGCGCCACCAAACACGCGGCCTTTTTGGAACGCACTTGCTCGGATTCTAATGAAATTTTTTAGGGTCATAGTAGTCATCATACATTTTTCTGTCAATTTTTTTGAAATTTTTTTGCCACACAGGAAGTGAGCTATGAGCCATTTCCTGCGTTTTTTTCAGATTTTACGAACACATTTTTGAGGGTCTTATCATACTTGAAAACACACCAAACTTGGCTTATTGACTAAAAATATTAAGTTCTTTGATTCGATATCTCATTTGGCAGTGGGTGAGACATGGTAGCTCTATAGCGCCCCCTAATACATAATTGCATTTTTGAAGGCATCAGCATGCTCTAAAACTCACAAAACTTTGCAAACATATTAAGCTGGTCATACTCTTTACTAGAATATAGGGTTTACAGATGAATGTGGCAAAATAGCATTACAGCGCCACCTAGAAAATTTCAATGAAGCAGCCCTCGCAGCGTGTTTAACCTACATGTACAAAATTCAGTGGACATGTGTACTATGCCAAGACCTAAAAAAAAGTCTCTTGGTGCCATCACCAAGACCCAACAGGAAGTCTGCCATTTTTAATTGAATTTGCAAATTTAATTCTTTTTTGCCATTCACAGGCGTCGTACTTTAACGAACTCCTCCTAGAGATTTTATCTGATCAACTTAAAATTTTGCGTATGACATCTAAAGACCTTGTTGATGTTAAATTGCGAAGCTTTTTTGGATTCATCGAACTTTGTATCCGTGGCGTTGCGGCGAATTTCGATATTCCGCCATGAGACAGGAAGTTGGTTTTATGCACGTAAGCTTTGTTAAATTTGCCCGAAACTTTACAGGCTTAATAAGAGTCGACTTCCAAATATACCTATATGTTGATATTGGATTGGGTGTGGTCAGGTGGCTCCACAGCGCCCTCTTGACACGGCCATGTCCAGTTAAAAGTGCTTGAATGTTCATGAAATTTAGTCTGATCATTACATTTGTTTTTTTGGGCTATGCTTATTTTTTTGATATTTTTCGGCCAAACAGGAAGTGAGCTATGAGCCATTTCCTGCGTTATTTCAAATTTTACGAACACGTTTGACGGCTTTAGCATACTCAAAAACTTGCAAAACTATGCAAAAATTATAATTGTCTGATTGTCTTCAATTTGAGACAGAAATTGGCAGTAAATGTGACATAATGGCTCTATAGCGCCCCCAATCAGATTTTTAAAAGAATTGCCCTTTTGAGGGTCTCAGCATGCTCAAAAACTCACAAAATTTTGTACCATTCTAAAAACCATCATTCCTATTACACTGATAAAAAAATACATATAGAGTTGGCAAAAATGGCATTATAGCGCCCCCTGGAAAATTTCAAATAAGCAGCCCTCGCATCGTGGTTGACCTGCATGTATGAAATTCGGTGGCCATGTGGAATATCCTGACACCTCAAAAAAAGTCTCTTGGTGCCATGACCTAGACCAAACAGGAAGTTCGCCATTTTTAATTGAAATTTCAACTTTTTTAGATTTTTTGTCATTCGCAGGTGTCGTACTTTAACGAACTCCTCCTAGAGATTTTATCCGATCAACTTAAAATTTGGTGAATAATATCTAAAGACGTTGCCAATGTTAAATTGCAAAGCTTTTTTGGATTTATCAAACGATGTATCCGTGGCCTTGCGGCGAATTTCGATGTCCTGCCTTGAAACAGGAAGTTGATTTTACTCCTACATACTTCGTGGGATTTGCCTGAAACTTTCCAAGCTTGATAAAATTGTCCTCCCAAGTATAAGTATATGCTAATATTACATCGGGAGTGGCCAAGAGGCTCCACAGCGCCCTCTAGACACGACCATGTTAAGATAAAAGTGCTTGAATGTTCATGAAATTTGGTCAGATCATTGCATTTGTCATGCCGAGTTATGGTTATTTTTTGAAATATTTTTAGCCAAACAGGAAGAGAACTATGAGCCATTTCCTGCGTTTTTCCAAATTTTACGAACACACGTTTAAAGGCCTTCCGATCATCCAAAACTTGCAAAATATGGCACAAAATGTCAGTGTCTTATGATCTTCAGCTTAATGTCCCAATTGGCACTTAATGTGCCACAATGGCTCTATAGCGCCCCCTGATTATTTTTGCAAAAGAATTGCCCTTTTGAGGGTCTCAACATGATTGAAAATTTACAGAAATCAACACATTTGTGGAGCCTGGTATTACGATCACTCTGGGAGAGGTTTTGCACACAGGTATTTCAATATGGTATCATTCCACCCTCTAGAAATTTTCAGCAAAAAGGTTCTCAGAGTTCAGTTAACCTGCATGAACAAAATTTGGTGGAGGCATGAAACGTGCCAAGACTTGTAAAAAAATCATATAGTGCCGTTACCCAAACCCAACAGGAAGTGCATTATTTTGAATTAAAATTTCAATTTTTTTTGTTGAACAGGTGTTATACTTTTAGATGCTCCACCTATTGATTTCAGGAATGGTGTTTGCACTCCACTCAGGAAAACATATTGTGTGCAGTCTACCAGTGTCCAGTGGCTGTTGACGGGTGCATTTGACCAGTCACATCTCGCCACCACCCCAACGTGCACGAGGGGTGCGAGGGCCCTTTCAACGCTGCTTGCAGCTTTAATATTATTTATATTATTTGTTGGATGTGAGTATGTTGCGTATGGTTTTTCTCTCTTTTAATGACACCTGAGGGGGAGGTTGAACCTCAATTTCTTTGTGCTTGTTGCAGAGAAAATAAAGACATTCATTCATTCTTTATGTAGCGCTATTGAAAGTTTACGATTACCGTTGCGGTAGGCTGTTCGGACCAGAGACGAAGGTAGCTATCAATTTTAATGGGTCGGTTTGAAGTTAGGGTGGCCAACAAATTAACAGATTGCTACAGCTGAATTGTCAAAAGCACCTGCTAAATCAAGACTTCTGCTCGAACTCAACAGTCTGAAATTAATTGTATTCTGCCTTAATGAGGAAAATGTAAACGAAGATTTCTCCTCTTAGAAACACTGCGTAATTTGTGTAATGCAGAAAACGTCATGTACATACAGTACGCAGATTTACAGTTACTGCGCAACAATATACAATTAGTTTTTTGTTTTTGAAGTTATGAGCTGTGGGTAATTGGGAAAATTGGCCATCAAATCTCTAGTAAAAACTGTACCCTCCTCTAAAACTGTGCCCCTCGTCTAATGTGCGCTAAAGTGATCATTAATTAATGCCTTCATTCTTTGTTCTCTCTGGTGTTAAATACGAGGTGATGTTACACAGAAATGAACACACGGCCGTTCTAACCTCTTTGGAACAATAGAAACGGCTATTACATTCAAAAACAAAGTTGATATGCTAAAACATTACTCGTTTTGTCTTCGTGCATTTTTCAAATTACTGCTTACTGCCTTATTAGAATTTGCACATTGTCCCAAATTCTTATACTGAATCCAGTCAGCAGCTGTGGATATCCTGTGACTGCAAGCCATTGCTACCTTATGCAGTATCTTGATTTTTCACTTTTTCATATGTTGTATAAGTTCTGTGGCACATTTCTCTGTCACACGGTGACGGCTCTGCTCTCCTAGGGGCTAATTCTTCCTTTACCAAACAGCTGAACTGAACGCTGCGTTGAAGCCCAAATGGCCCCCCTTTGTTATTCTGGCTTGTAGCCCAGACCTCTGGAGCCAAACTGGCTCTTTTATGTTAAATTTGCACATCTGTCTCAATCTGTGGCGCTGACATTAACATCAGACTGACCCTTCATTCTTTCGGCAGGGTGGTAACAGCTGGAACAGAGCTGACCTGGAACTACTCATATGACCCAGGAAGTGTTCCGGAACAGGAAGTGCCATGCCAGTGTGGTTGTAAAGAATGCCAGGGAGTGCTGATCTGAAGAGGTCAGAGGTCAGGGGTCAGGGGCCCTGTACCTGCACTGCCAGTGGGGATGGGGAATTGGGGATGGGGGGGCTGTAAGTGAGCATGGGTGCACCGTAAAGTCGCCCTTCATAAATAAAGCTTGATGTAGGAAATTAGTCTTCATTGCGTCTAGTAGCTAAGGCATGCACTTAATGTACTGTATTTTGGCAATTTCGATTTTTGTGTAAATAAAATGTCATATTTGTACAAACCAAATGTCGGTTCATTTATCTGAGAGCATCTAGATCTAAATTGGAGGCTTATTCAAGATATTTGTAGCTGCTTTGATTGGCTCATTGATGAAGTGATGATATGATGACGATTCACTCATTTGCAAGTTAAGCTGGCGTCCTGCGAGCTGGCGTGTCGGTGTGCTGCTGTCTTTTCTTTTTGTTGTTGTTGTTTGTATGTTTTTTAATTTTATTTATTAGGGCCCGAGCGCCGACCGGTGCCAGGGAGGAACCTATTGTTTCTTCTTCTTCTCCTTCTTCTTCTGCGAGAACACATTTTTGAGGGTTTTGCCATGCACGAAAACTCACAAAAATTTACCCACACATCAGTCGTGGTGAAAATTACAAAGTATTAAGTTTGTGCTTGGACATGCCCCGGTTGCTCTATAGCGCCATCAAACACACGGCCATTTTGGAACGCACTTGCTCGGATTCTCACGAAATTCAATAGGGTTATAGTAGTCATAATACATTTTTTGTCAATTTTTTTGAAATTTTTTTGCCTCACAGGAAGTGAGCTATGAGCCATTTCCTGCGTTTTTTCAGATTTTACGAACACATTTTTGAGGGCCTTATCATACTCGAAAACTCACCAAACATGGCTCATGGACTAAAAATATTAAGTTCTTTGATTCCATATCTCATTTGGCCCGAAGTGTGACATGGTGGCTCTATAGCGCCCCCTAATACATAATTGCATTTTTGAGGGCCTCAGCATGCTCGAAAACTCACGAAACTTTGCAAACATATTAAGCCGATCAACAGGAAGTGAGCTATGGGCCATTTCCTGCGTTATTTCAAATTTTACGAACACAGGTTTGAAGGCCTTAGCATACTCGAAAACTTGCAAAACTTTGCAAAATTTATTTTTGTCTGATTGTCTTCAATTTCAGACAGAAATTGGCAGTAAATGTGGCATAATAGCTCTATAGCGCCCCCAATCAGATGTTTAAAAGAATTGCCATTTTCTCACCACGCTCAAATACTCACAAAATTTTGTACAAGTCTAAAGCCCATCATTCCTATTACACTGATAAAAAATTTACATAAAGGCATGGCATAAATGGCATTATAGGGCCCACTGGAAAATTTCAAATAAGCAGCCCTCGCATCGTGGTTGACCTGCATGTATGAAGTTCGGTGGACATGTGGAATATCCTGAGACCTAATAAAAGTCTCTTGGTGCCATGACCTAGACCCAACAGGAAGTTGGCCATTTTTATTTGAAATTTTTACCTTTTTAGATTTTTCGCCATTCGCAGGTGTCGTAGTTTAACGAACTCCTCCTAGAGATTTTATCCGATCAACTTAAAATTTGGTGAATAATATCTAAAGACGTTGCCAATGTTAAATTGCGAAGCTTTTTTGGATTTATCAAACGATGTATTTGTGGCATTGCGGCGAATTTCGATGTCCTGCCATGAAACAGGAAGTTGGTTTTACTTCCACATACTTCACGGGATTTGCCTGAAACTTTACAAGCTTGATATAGTTTTCCTCCCAAGTATAAATATATGCCAATATAAGATCGGGAGAGGCTAAGTGGCTCCACAGCGCCCTCTAGATATGACCGTGTTAAGATAAAAGTGCTTGAATGTTCAGGAAATTTGGGGTGATCATTGCAGTAGTCATTCCAGGCAATGCTTAATTTTTGGAAATTTTTTGGCCAAACAGGAAGTGAGCTATGAGCTATTTCCTGCGTTTTTCCAAATTTTACAAACACACGTTTGAAGGCCTTAGATTTCTCCAAAACTGGCAAAACCATGCACAAATTATACATTTCTTATTCTCTTCAATGTCATCCATCAATTGGCACTAAATGTGGCATATTGGCTTTATAGCGCCCCAATCAGATTTGTAAAAGAACTGCCGTTTTGAGGGTCTAAAAATGCTGGAAAATTTACAGAAATCAACATACTCATGGAGCCCAGTATTACTATTATAATGTTGTAGATTTTGCGCACAGGCATGTCAAAATGGTATCATAGTGCCCTCCAGAAAATTTTTGCACTCCCCTCAGGAAACCACATTGTACACTGTCTAGCAGTGTCCAATGGCTGTGAATGGACACCTGCACCCCTCAAGATCTTGCTGCCACCCCAACGTGCAAGAGGGGTGCGAGGGCCCTTTCAACGCTGCTTGCAGCTTTAATTTTAATTGAACCTGGTCGACAGCCTGAACAAAGTAATGTTTAACTGGGGCTGTACTGGTTGTTGTGGTTTCAGTTCAGAGTCAGATTTTGTTTAGATCAGGCTAGAGGTTTATCGCTGAGCAGTTTCATATCACTCCTCTTAGCCGTTCAGTCTGAAACACGGAGCTGAGCGTGTTTATGTCTGACGTTAACACACATGTACGTCGCTGAGATAAGATCTCTCGGAGGGACTGTTTGCTTTCAGTTTCTGCTGCAAGTAAAACAAGGCAGTCTCACCAGTGTGGTCTGATGTGCTGTGTTACAGGTGTTACCGCATACTATACCACACACAGGCGCGCGCGCACACACACACACACACACACAAAAATGCCCTACATCACACAAGCGCAACCCATGGAAACTCACAAACATCACAAAATCCCACACAGCCTCTCTCTGACACACGCTGCAGTGGTTCTGTCACACCGAGCAGAGCTGCTGTTCTGGGATCAATTTCATCGCCACAGATTAAGGTTATTCCTGCTCTAAAACACGCACAGATTAGGGTTATTCCTGCCCTAATACGCACATAGTATGGGGTTATTCCTACTCTAAATTGCACACAGATTAGCGTTATTCCATCTTAAATTACACACACAGAATAGGATGATTCCTGCTCTAAATTACACACACAGAATGGCGTTATTCCTTCTTAAATTACACACAAAGTATAGGGTTATTCCTGCTTTGAATTCCACACACAGATTAGCATTTTTCCTTAAATTACACACAGTATAGGGTTATTCCTGCTCTAAATTACACACACAGATTAGTGTTATTCCTTTTCAAATTGCACACACAGAATAGGATGAGTCCTGCACTAAATTACACACACAGAACGGCATTATTCCTTCTTAAATTACACACACAGAATAGGATTATTCATGCTCTAAATTACACATGCAGATTAGCGTTATTCCATCTTTAATTACTCACACAGAATAGGGTTATTCCTGTTCTAAATTAAGCAAGCAGATTACCACTATTTCTTCTTAAATTACACACAGTATAGGATTATTCCTGCTCTAAATTACACACACAATTTGGGTTTATTCCTACTCTAAATTACACAGATTAGCGTTATTCCATTTTAAACTAGAAACAGTCGGTCGAGGGCGACCGTGTATGTGGCCCCCGTGCAGGTGCTACCATTGAGGGGGCCCTGGTAATGGCAATTGGCGAGCGATGAAACCCAAAATCTAATCAGTTTGTGTCAAGATGTCCCTAAACATGTTAGTAAGATTTGGTGTTGATGGAGCTAAAAGTTTTCAAGTTATCGCGGTTACAAGCAAGGTCTCCGGCGGCGGACGCGGACCGGCACCAAAAACATAGTGGCCCCTACGCTTTGCGGGGGCCACAATTACACACAGTATGGGGTTATTCCTACTCTAAATTACGCATGCAGATTCGCATTATTCCATCTTAAATTACATACAGAATAGGATTATTCCTGCTCTAAATTACACTTGCAGATTAGCATTATTATCCCCCGCCAACACGAAGTGGGAGGGGGATATAGGTTTGACCTCTGTCCCTCCGTCCGTCCGTCCGAGATAAAGGGGACAGCTTTACTCAGAAACTACTACAGATACAGTAACCGAATTTGGTGTGTAGCTTCAGACCATAAAGGCCTTGATAAAGTTCGAAAATAAGAAGCACACAATTGGCTGGGGATGTTGTAGACCATGTCAACTTGTTCCATCTTAAATTACACACACAATAGGATTATTCCTGCTCTAAATTACACATGCAGATTAGCATTATTCCTTTTAAAATTACACACACAGTATGGGATTATTCCTGCTCTAAATTACACACACAGAATAGGGTTATTCCTGCTGTAAATTACACCCGTAGTTATTTCTTTTTAAATTTTGCACACAGTATAGGGTTATTCCTGCTCTAAATTACACATGCATATTGGCATTATTCCTTCTTAAATTACGCACACAGTATAGGGTTATTGCTGTGCTAAATTACACGCACACATTAGCATTATTCCTTCTAAAATTATATTCACAGAATAGGGTTATTCCTGCTCTAAATTACACATGCAGATTAGCATTATTCCCTCTTAAATTACACACACAGTATAGGGTTATTCCTGCTCTAAATTACACACACAGATTAGCATTATTCCTTCTTAAATTACACTCAGTATAGGATTATTCCTGCTCTAAATTACACATGCAGATTAGCGTTATTCCATTTTAAATTACACACACAGAATAGAATTATTCCTGCTCTAAATTACACATGCAGATTAGCATTATTCCATTTTAAATTACACACACAGAATAGGATTATTCCTACTCTAAATTACACGTTCAGATTAGCGTTATTCCTTCTTAAATTACACACACAGGTTAGGCTTCTTCCTGTTCTAGATTACACCAATCTGTCATATTCATCCTCCAAATGGCAAATGGAGATTAGGTATTTCCTGCTCTAATTTACATTTTAAACTAGGCTTATGTTGTCGGAGGCGACGGCTGGGGGTATTTATCCCCGAACGCCCCCAATCCTCCAATTCCCCAATCCTTGAATAGACCTTGAATAGACTTTCATTTGAACTTAATTTCAGGTCAATCGGACAAATGATTTTGAAGATATGGCCAAAATGGTAATTTTCCATCACAAAGTGCCACCTGGTGGCAAAATATTGAACCATACAGGTATCACATCATCATGTGACACGTTGTGAGGTCATGACCTTGCAGTTGCACATAGTTTCATGTCAATTGGACAAATAGTTCCAAAGATATGGCAAAAATGGTGAATTTTATGTGACAAAGCTCCACCTTGTGTCAATTTTGAATCAAATGGGTATAATGTCATTGTGGGACACATCCACAGGTCATGAACTTTCATTTGCACTTGATTTGAGGTCAATCGGACAAATATTTCCAGAGATGTGATAAAAACAGTGATTTTTTTTCAGTTTTGGCCCCTGGTGGCCAATCTAGAAATTGTAAATTGTCCAAAATCGAATCAGTGCTTCCTCTTTATGATACTTACATATACGCAAAACTTGGACTTTCTAATTGAAATATTACTGAAGTTATTGCGTTAACACGTAGGGCGGCGGCGGTCGGACCAAAAACATAATATCCCCGGAACGCCATTCGGCGTTCGGGGATATAATGAACAATCTCCAAATAAAACTCAGTCTGGTCCAGCAGCGCACAGACTCTGTATCTGTTAGACTGGCCTGTAATGATCATCGCTTTCTAACCTGGGTCCTGTCATTCGCTACACACTGATCTCTGAACAGTTCCCTGGCACAGGTAGTGAGGTCACATGATCCATCAAGACTAGCCTACAAGGTTCACATTTAGTTGGTTCCTCATGCTGATGTTTTTTTTCTAAACTATTTTCTTAATCACTTTTTTCACGAGGGGATGGTCAGTGAGATCATGTGATCTCTATGAACACCCTGGCAGAAATGCCAGGTAAAACGGTGGCGTGTTGGGGTAGAGAGAGAGAGAGACAGACCTGCAGTGGAGCGTAAGGGGCTTCTGCAGAGCTCGACAGCGGAGGTCTCCCTCTGCACACACGTCAGAAACTGGAGCCCTGAGCGCCAGTGAAGCAGCCCATCTTTGGACCAGCTGGGGCTGGAGCTCAGAATGTGGGGCAGAGTTACAGCACGACGCCCGCACTGCACAAAGCAGTTAGCAGGTGGAGCTGCTGAGCTCTACCACTTCCTGTCAGCAGGTGAAGCCACTTCCTGTGAGCTGACAATGAGCTGTGGTGCCGAGAGCTATCAGTCAGTTTTCATAACCGACCTCGGGAGGGCAGGGGAGAGGCTGGGGGACTCTGGGGTATCCGTCCGATTAACCTTTACAGCAGCCAAGTCCACGCAGGGAGTGAGAGGGAGAGAGAGAGAGGGAGGGAGAGAGGGAATAAGAAAGGCTGACTCGGCGAGTGAGAGAACAGAGGAGAGGTGTGCAGGTGAAGAGATGGATTTACGGAGAGCAGGATTGGTGGCGTTCCTGACCTCTTCGATCACATCCGCAGGTGAGACCCGTACTGCTCGTTCATCTCCACAGCCCCCGTCCCGTCCAAACAGCAAACGGCGATGCAGAGGAGTCTGCTGAACTCCTGTCTCAGAAAGTTCTGGATATTTGCGAGTTGGAAGTTAAGGGGAAACGCTGGCAAGTTTCCTGTTACAAACAATAAAAGCGCATCCTTCGGATGGGCGGCCATTTTGTTTTCGTTTAGGTTCCCTGTGAAGCTGGAGAGATTGAGAGACTCGATAAAATACCACATCTAAGTGACCCCCTGACCTGGGGGGGTCGAGTCGGGCGCTGACTGGTGGCACATGTTGGTTTCTCTGGGTGCAGGTGGTATTGAGGCTTTAGGTGCCCTCTAATGGCACTTTTGTATGGGTACACCGGTACGGGGACGTGTGTGTCTGTGTGCCGTCATGTGTGTCTGTGCTTGTGCGTCTGTGCTGGGCTGACCAGATATCCATTTCTCCTGGAAATGTCCATTCAGCTGCAATTCCTGCAATTTTTAAATGGGTTGGTTGTGTTGGGCCTGTTCAGTCAACTGTTCGAACGACAGAAAGCTGATGACCTGCCCTACTTTTCAGGTTTTATTAAAATTCAGTGGGGCACCAAATTAGAGTGAGAATGCAATACAGTATGCAGGGCTGCCAACTTTCACGCATTCGGCCTGAGTTTAAGTGGCATATTCACGTTCCCGAGCTGTGTCAGCAATTATTCGATCAGCGCGTTTGTAAGAGATTCTCAGGCGGAACTGAAGTCGTTGTGCATGGAGGTTTATCAGTTTCACCTGCATTACAGTGGATTTCGCCACTAGTAATATGGAAATCAATAATGACTCCGAACTTCTCACGCTTTTGTTTACTCAGGGATTGCAAGCAATGGAATTGCATAAAAACGTTTCAAATGGTCTTATTTCGTTTAAACAATCTGAACAATCGTGAAACACATGCATTGAGTTGATTGAATAATTGCGGACTATGGCACGGGAGAGTGAATATGCCTCCAAATCTCACGCCGAATGCGTGCCAGTTGGCAGCCCTGAGTATGTGTAAAGCTAAACTGTGTCGCAATAGTTATTATTGTCTGTTCTGAAAATAGTTTTATGACGTGTATTTATTTCTGTGGCATTTCACATTAAATACTGCGTTATTTGGCCATATCATGATTTGATATTTATTGATGTTATTTAACTCACACACACACACACACACCCACACTCAGAAACTGTGGTATCTCGCATGTGAGAGATGATATAACCTTGGTCTTATATGTAAACACCCAGGCCTTTATCCTTCATGAAAAGCCTGCTGATTTACCCAGCCGTCAGAATGCAGTTAATGTTTCACATGATTGCGCTTCTCTGTCATAATGGGGTGTGTTCAAAAGATGGAAGATTGTTCAAAAGTGGACATTTAATTAAATTATTTAAATTAAGTCATGCCCATTCTGTGACATACTCAGTATAAGAGCTTATGTCATAATGTATGCTTGTGGTGTTCAGTTTGATCAGTATTTTGGCCTGTGCGATGGAAATGATCAGTATTTTGGCCTGTGTGGCTGAAATGATTAGTATTTTGGCTTGTGTGGCAGAAATTAACAGTATTTTGGCCTGGGTGGTGGAAATGATCAGTATTTTGGCCTGGGTGGTGGAAATGATCAGTGTTTTGGCCAGTCTGGCTGAAATGATCAGTATTTTGGGATGCCTGGCTGACATGAACAGTATTTTGGCCTGGGTGGTGGAAATGATCAGTATTTTGGCCTGGGTGGTGGAAATGATCAGTGTTTTGGCCAGTCTGGCTGAAATGATCAGTATTTTGGGATGCCTGGCTGAAATGAACAGTATTTTGGCCTGGGTGGTGGAAATGATCAGTATTTTGGCCTGGGTGGTGGAAATGATCAGTGTTTTGGCCCATGTGGCTGAAATGATCAGTATTTTGGGATGCCTGGCTGAAATGATCAGAATCCTGACTTTAATTTTGTGCTGAATCTTTATGTTGAGTTCCCTTCTTGCGGCATCTTTAAACTTTGTTTTTCTCTCGTGGTAACATTACTAAAAACCTAAATGTTTCTGCACGCCTATTTCTCCAACATTTGTGTTTCTACATGTCTATTTGCGTGTGTTTTGAGGACAGGATGGAAAGTGTGTGCGTGTGCGTGTGTGTGTGTGTGTGCGCAGAGGTGTATAGTAACGAAGTAAGTAGTTTTTTTGAGGATTTGTACTTGAGTTTTTTTTTAAACGGGGACTTTTACTCCGCTACTTTTAAAAGATAATTTATACTTTCACTTCGTTACTTTGACACACGCCACTTCATTACTCGTTACAAATAAAAATTTGAATGTTATTCATCATTTAAGGATTATGTGGATGTGGCGTGTTCGAGAAGAACAACGGTGCTCGGCAGGGTATCTAAAGTGCTTTGCACCGATGTGTGCGCCTGCGGACACAGAGCTGCAAATTTATGCACGCAGAACAATATTCAATCACTAGATGGCCCACCCGGATCAATTGTTGAATATCCACAAGCAAGCAGAGCTGGAACACGGTTTAGAATATGGACCGGTTCACACCAATCCCTGTTTTTCAGGATTTTTCTGAATTAACCTCCTCAGCTAAGCCTAATGTGCCAACAGCTCAATATACTTGCCCATAGCATCTTTCCTGCAGTTCAAAAAATTCTCTCTTGCTACAGAAATAATCGTTGTCCTCAGTAGCAACCACTTCAGCTACAGTGAGCCAATGGTGTCCCAATTAGTTGTTAAGAAAAATCAGTCTTCTGAAGCAAAAATTCAACATGCTATTGATACTATGTAATTCTACTATCACTTATAGTGGTTTTTTTTTTTTTTAACTGCCAGTAAATTCAAAGAAGAAGAAATTTATTAAGGAGATACTGCCCGTTTGTGTTTTGAATACTGCATTTTTCATTCACCTGAGAATTGATTAACGAGGAGATTAAACAAGGAGACAACAAGGAGTGGTTGCTTTGCTTCTTTCTATGCGTACTATGAAAAATACTTTGTACTTGCACTTTTGATACTTGTGTTTTTTTTCACAAGATACTTGGAGCTCACAGTAAATGTAATTAAGACTTTACTCAAGTAATTTTCTTATGGGTGACTAACTCTCAGTTATCTCAGTTATTTTTCCAGCTGCGTGTATGCGTGCGTGTGTGTGTGTATGTGTGTGCATGCGTGTGTGCATGTGTGTTTGCGCGCGTGTGTGTGTGTGTGTGCGTGTGCATGCCTGCGCGTGCGTTTGCATGTGTGTGTCTGTGTGTGTGTGCATGCGTGCGTGTGTTGGAATGTGTGTGTGTGTGTGTGTGTGTGAGTGTGCGCATATGCGTTTGAGCTTGTGTGTTTGCATGTGTGTGTGCTTGTGCGTTTGTGCTTGTGCGAGTGTGTTTGTGTGTCATGCTGCTCCGTTGGTTTGAGTGTGTTAGAGAGGAAACCTCTTCAGCAGGCAATCATCGACTTTGCCAAACCGCCTCATGACTCACGAGCTGCGCAAACATCAAAGGAAAGTCTTACTTCAGCCAATTTAGGCCAAAACAAAGGAAAATATTTATTACAAGAGGGACTTTAGACTAAAACACTACAGACCTGCCCCTCCTGCAGATCTCTGCTCTGATCATGACCATCAGCCAAACCAGCACGAGCTCCTCTGCATATTTCCCCCATTTTATTACACTGAGCGAAGTAAATGTGCAATTCTTTAAACATTCAGATTTCCGGCCCACTATACTGCTCCGTACTCTCTGATATAATGGCACAGGGTAAGGTTTATTTCTGCTCACAACTGTACGGTAAAATTGCAGTAATGTTCTATTTTGGCACTATCAAGTTTCCCAAAAAAATCTACAAATTCACCATAAATCTCTGGTGTGTGTTTTGTTGTATATATCTAAAGTTTACTCCCTGTAACGAACATCCGCACATACAGGCAAAGCTGGTGTTTTGTGTTCTCGTCTGCATTTAGAGGATTGGTTTTCGGTAAGTGCCGTCCTGACGGGGTTTGGGCCCCCGCGCTGTTGAGTGACACCAGTGTCTGCAGGTTTGAGCCCCTTTCACTCTGGAGGCAAAACTAATTTTTCGCGCATCAGATTACATTCAAAGTCAATGCAAATTTGAATTGACTTTGAATGTAATCTGTCCTGCAAAAAAATAATTTTGTGTCCAGTGTGAAAACAGCTTTACCCTGTTTTAGCTGACAGACGTGACCTGCTGATGGTGAGCCTGCGTCATATGCAATAACTAACGTAAAAAGTTACGTTACGTCCAGTTGCTGAGAACACAAAGTGATGGGAACCTGAAATGATAATTCATACAGAATCTTTGCCAAAGTGATAAAACAAATTGCCTGAATCTGCAAAAATCTGTCATGATTAATGAGCTTCAGCAAAAACTGAAATTATGAACATGATTTAGTGGCAGCAGAACGAAACCTGTAAAGAGCGAAACTCCCTCTGCATCTTCTGTGGAAATATCTTTTTTACTCAGTGATTATGACAAATTAATCTACAAAAAAGGATTATTTTTAGAAGTCAGTGGTTTACAGTTGTGTTCAAAAAAATGGCAGTGTGTCAAAAAATGTGAATTAAGTGCAAATACTTTTTTAATCGCCTTCAGTTCCATATTTCAAACGTAGTGGAAACATTACACATTCAACTCCGAAGCATTTACAGATTTGATCAAGTCTGTGATACTCTTTTACAGGAAGTAAATAAAAGGAATATTGGTCTGCTCAAAATAACAGCAGTGTCAACAATTTTCTCTTCAATTTCAAGCACTAAATTTAACTCAAGATTTAACTTCACTTTAAATTACTTAACTGATATTTAATTGCATAACCATTGTTTTTGATATCTGCTGCAGTTCTGCATTACATCCAGTCAACCAACTTCTGGCGCCTAGAAACAGGTATTTCAGCCCAGGATGAACAAACTACATTCCACAGTCCCTGTGAATTTTTGGGTTTTGCTTCAAAAACTGCATTGTAATGTCGCCCCACTGGTTTTCAGTGGGTTGAGGTCAGGGATTGGGCTGGCCACTCCATTACCTCAATCCTGTTTGTCTGGAAGCAGTATGTTGCTTGTTTACTTGTATGTTTGGGCTCATAGTCTTAGTGAAAGACCCATTTCAGGGGCAGTTCCTCATCGGCATACGGCAACATAATCTCTTCAAGTATTTTGATGTCTTCAAACTGATCCATAATCCCTGGTATAGGATAAATATATATTATAGGTCCAACACCATAGTTAGTGGAGCGGGTAACTTGAGAATAGCAGGGAAAAAGTGCAAATAGTGATACAAGCATGAAATTCGGCATAACTATTCTTCTTTATCTCCTGTCTGATAATCAACCTCCGGCCACACAGAATTTGACAGTTTTTCAAAATGGCTTCCTTCCGATATATGAATATGGACATTTAATTCCTTAATCACTTATGCATTTCTTTATCATTGTCAGTTTATGCTAAAATATTGAGAGCAAGCCTACAAGTTCTAAGATTATGTAAAATAGTTTCTAGAAACATCCAAAATGGCTGTCATCATATCCAAAATGGTCGCCAAAGAGCAAAATATTTGCATATAAGTTCATATGTGCGATAAAAGGTCAGGTAATAGATTGATCTGGGGTAAATCTAGCTGGATCAATTTATTTTTGCAAGTAAGAAAATAATTGAGCTCTTTTTAATTCATTTTCATTCTAATTTGAAAACATGAACATAAAGGTAAATATAACATTGTAATAGTGTAGTGTCGTCGCACTACCAGGGCACACTGGTTGACACTATAGCTGTGAAACTCAGCATGTTGTTCAATACTAGCTAATGGCAGAAATTTGTCATTAGTTTCCCAAATGCTGTTTCTCTAGCCCCATTTTAAAGTTAAACAGCCGCACCTGAATTGACAGGATGTGCCAGTGCGGGAGAGCCGAGCCAAAGAAGACGGGGCTACAGTCTTCTGGAAGGTGTTCAGATCACACGGGAATTAAATAGCATTGGATGAATGATCGGGCGAGGGGTAGGATTGTAACATATCTGAGCCTAGTTGTATCCCATATCTGAAAGTGCTTACATGTTGTATAGGTGGTAAAAGGATAAGGATTGGAAGGGTTGGTTTAGTTTATCTCTTTATGACTGTAAGAATTACCTAGATATATGAATTCACGATTGTGTAGAAAAAATGCAATTTTTGTAGCTTATAGGCTGAAAATATTCAAAATATAGAGCAAATTTGCCACCATTTTGAAAATGTGTCGGCCATCTTGGATATAACTATAAATTGAAGTGGCCGGAGGTTGATTTTGATTCATGGGGATATTAAGAGTTCTCATGCAAAGTCTGTTGCTTGTATCACCATTTGCACTTTTTTTCAACTACCCCGCTCCACTAAGTGTGAAAAACATTCCCGTATCATGATTTTTGGCACCACCATGCTTCACTGTCCTCAGAGTGTTCCGTGGCTTGAATTCAGTACCCGCAGTCGTCTGACGTACTCTCGACGACCACTAGACCTAAGAAAAACAATTTTACTGTCATCAGCCCACAGAATGTTTCCCCATTTCTCTTTGGGCCAGTCGATGTGTTTTAACCAATTCTGCACGAGCCATTTTTTCAACAATCGTGCTTTATGGGGGCTTCTTGCTGATGGCGTAGCTTCGATCAAACGTCTGTAGCAGCACTTACAGGTGATTTTACATCATCTGTGATTTTTCTGGCGGTGATGATTGGCTGAATCTTTGCCGCTCTGACGGTTCTTCCATCCGTTTTAACAGCACTTGTGTTTCCTTCCACATGTTTCAGGTTTGTTATTTTATTTTAAAGCACTGAGATGATTTTTGTGGAGAATCCTATAATTTTCTGCACTTCTTTATAAATTTTCCCCTCTCCAATCAACTTTTGATCGAATTGCATCTCCTCTGAATGATTTTGGAATGGCCCATTTTACTTTGCAATTCAGGATGAGATAGATTTGCTTCCTTTCTTAATAATTAAATAAGTGTCCTTCTTAATAAAGAACAATTAATGACACCTGTTTCTCCACAGAATGAATGAATTCTCTAAACTCCACACAGCTATTATTTTGTACTCGCATGAATGAGTCCATTTCTCAGAACAAGCAGCTTTCTTGTCATGACAGTTGGGCCTTTTGTTTCTCTGTTACACTGCTATAGTCACGAGTAAATTACCTGCCCTGTAGAAATATCACTACTAGTAATAACAGTGATTCATCTGCTTATTGATGTTGCACTGCTATTTTTAACACAACTTAGTTATAAACATTAAATAGCATGAAAAACATTCCAGGGCATCAAATCACAATTTACAACAAATTTTCACACATTGGTGTGTAACGGCTTTACTGACAGCAAGACAAAAATACATCCTGTTTCTCCAGCAAATCAACTGCTTGATTCAAAGTCAAGCAAAGAAACTACACCAGGTTGAGATTAAATGTGCTCTAAAAGGAAAGGATTTAGACTGTTGTTACTGATATACTATACTGTGACAAGGAATGCTACTAGGACGAATGCAAATGGTTTTAAATTTTCAGAATGAAATGTTTATAAAGGATAAGGAAGAAAAGAGTATCGGGTAAGACTGAAATATTCAGGAGTCAGGGACTGCGCTCATGTTCCGTACACTGGAGCGCTCAGCTCACGCCACAAAAAATGAGCTTTAAAAACATGCAAAATGGCTGCTGCACACATGCAGCACGAAGGGCGTCAGGTGGCTCAGTGAAACTGAGAATCCAATCTGTTACACAGTCCATTCCACCCGCCTCGCGAGACATCACAGGCAGCTCTTTTGAGGAAAAAATTGTGATTTGGAAACCACTGCGTAACTCATTTATTCCGAAGGGCGCACAGTCTGAGCAGTCAAACCGCCTGCTGCTATAGTTAGATTTTCTGTGTTCAGCAGAATGATTTCTCCAAAACATCTACAGTCACAGTATCACTTATTTACTCCCTGTGAGCAAAGTGTAAGAATCCAACTCGCTTCAGCACAATAACAACCATTTTTTCTTCAATGTCTGAGCAAAATACATTGTTGATTTCTTACAAACTGTGGAACAAGCTTTTCTCGAAACCCATGGCTCTCAACATCAGTCCTGCCCCCCCCATGTATGGTGGCTTTTTTGTTCCAACCACAATAACAATCCCAGAATTTGAACATAGTGCTCATCTTTTTTAATCGCACCATTCATTTTTCACAAGAAATGTTGCACCTTTGAAACCACATGATGTCAGAAGTCGCTGAAAAGCTCCCTCTCCATATTGTACAATATTGTAAAAGGTTTTCTATCGCATTAGAAGAGGGTAAAATCGTAGCTGATCGTAGCCTCTAATTTGTGAAATTGTGGACCCAAGGTCATTATAAAAAGGCTCAGCTCTGAGGGAGACACGGCTTTAGTTCCAAGGGGTCACAAGCCTCTGGTGTGGGCTGCTGTCAAAAAGTCCAAAATTTCGTCCCGTCAACTATTCCTGACTAGTTTTCTGTAAACTCGATGGAAAAGGTCATGAGGCTAGTGACAGCTGTGAAGTAGAATTCATAAGGACTTAGGAAAAGAGTAAAAACCAATGACATGGCAAATGACTGGTGAGAAACTAATACTCTGTCCAATCACTGGGCATTATACTGACTGCATATCCAGGGTTTGTCCAATCACTGGGCATTATACTGACTGCATATCCAGGGTTTGTCCAATCACTGGGCATTATACTGACTGCATATCCAGGGTTTGTCCAATCACTGGGCATTATACTGACTGCATATCCAGGGTTTGTCCAATCACTGGGCATTATACTGACTGCATATCCAGGGTTTGTCCAATCACTGGGCATTATACTGACTGCATATCCAGGGTTTGTCCAATCACTGGGCATTATACTGACTGCATATCCAGGGTTTGTCCAATCACTGGGCATTACACTGACTGCATATCCAGGGTTTGTCCAATCACTGGGCATTATACTGACTGCATATCCAGGGTTTGTCCAATCACTGGGCATTATACTGACTGCATATCCAGGGTTTGTCCAATCACTGGGCATTACACTGACTGCATATCCAGGGTTTGTCCAATCACTGGGCATTACACTGACTGCATATCCAGGGTTTGTCTAATCACTGGGCATTATACTGACTGCTTATCCAGGGTTTGTCCAATCACTGGGCATTATACTGACTGCATATCCAGGGTTTGTCCAATCACTGGGCATTATACTGACTGCATATCCAGGGTTTGTCCAATCACTGGGCATTATACTGACTGCATATCCAGGGTTTGTCTAATCACTGGGCATTATACTGACTGCATATCCAGGGTTTGTCCAATCACTGGGCATTATACTGACTGCATATCCAGGGTTTGTCCAATCACTGGGCATTATACTGACTGCATATCCAGGGTTTGTCCAATCACTGGGCATTATACTGACTGCACATCCAGGGTTTGTCCAATCACTGGGCATTATACTGACTGCATATCCAGGGTTTGTCCAATCACTGGGCATTATACTGACTGCATATCCAGGGTTTGTCCAATCACTGGGCATTATACTGACTGCATATCCAGGGTTTGTCCAATCACTGGGCATTATACTGACTGCATATCCAGGGTTTGTCTAATCACTGGGCATTATACTGACTGCATATCCAGGGTTTGTCCAATCACTGGGCATTATACTGACTGCATATCCAGGGTTTGTCCAATCACTGGGCATTATACTGACTGCATATCCAGGGTTTGTCCAATCACTGGGCATTATACTGACTGCATATCCAGGGTTTGTCCAATCACTGGGCATTATACTGACTGCACATCGAGGGTTTGTCCAATCACTGGGCATTATACTGACTGCATATCCAGGGTTTGTCCAATCACTGGGCATTATACTGACTGCATATCCAGGGTTTGTCCAATCACTGGGCATTATACTGACTGCATATCCAGGGTTTGTCCAATCACTGGGCATTATACTGACTGCATATCCAGGGTTTGTCCAATCACTGGGCATTATACTGACTGCACATCGAGGGTTTGGAGAGCAGTGGTTATGTGTCCATTTTTCCAAGTGTTCTATTTACCCGTCACTCTTCCGCTGCAGGGTTCAGAAGTGTATTGAACACCTAAGTTTTCATAGGAGTGTAACCGCAACATCATGGTCAAAATAGCCAAAAATGGACATGTCGCCTCAGTGCTCCAACAATTCTAGCACATGATGTGACATAACGCAGTGGTGATGGGTTGAAGGTAAGTTCGTTTGCAATGGAAGAGAGTCTATTCTGTATTAAAATTCACATAACCATTGCGCTCCAAACCCTCGATATAGTTATTGTGCTCCAAGGATTAGCTGATAGGAAGCTGTGACAGGGGGGTAAAAATCTCTAAATCACAAAATTAGGACATATAACCAATGTGCTCCAATCCCTCGATATGCAAAAGAAATGCACTAAAAGGTGAGAAGGCTTTACATCTTTTATTACGTCAATCTTTATTTTTTTTCATCTGAATAAATAATATATCTTAATTGATACCTTTCACAGTGGCATTTTTAGGGCAATATCCATTCAGTCTGTTTACATTAATTCCTTTCTGACTTGTAAGCAGTTCATTAACAGGCTATGCTGCGTGTGGCATAATAAAATCAGATTATATTCATTGAGTTGCGCTGTAGGTGGTTTTTTAGATTCACCCACAGAACTATGCATGACTAACCTGGAAAAAAAAAGTAACAGCGCATGAAATCCAAAAAAGAAAACTACCAGACTATCGATAAACATCTTAAAAACCCTTTTATCTCGCCCTGTAGACGCAGCTGACTGGGCGGGTGTCAGTGATCCTAAATTCTGCTACGCGCTGGATCTGGTGCTCCTGGTATACTGCGTGATTATTACTGCTCTCCTACTGCGCGAGAGGGTGAGTCTGTCAGCGATGGAAAGTAACGCAGACTGATCGCAAACTGACTAACGCTTTCCTCAGTGGTACAGCACTGATGTCATAAAAAGCAGCAGAGCTGAGTTTAACGCCATCCTCTTTGACACAGTAAAGAATTTGTGCTGATGTTACCGAATCCTTTGTCCTCCTGAAACTCTAGAACCATAAAAGACTAAAATTTGGAAACTTGATGGAAACTTTTATGTCTTCAAGGACCAGTCTCTCCGAATTTCATAAGAATTGAAGTTAAATACTAAACAACTAAAGCTGGTCTTTTGCCCTTATGTGCAACTTCCTTGTAAACTAACACGTTTTTATTGCCTTTTTTCCTCCGGTGATTTAGTTCTGCAAGCCCAAAGCCAAAGACGCTTCGGATACGGTGAGTGCTCAAGGTCGCCCCCTCTGGCTCTCTGTTGTTACTGATAGATCACAGATCGATTCTTGTTTGGTTGTACCCATAGACTGTATAAAAAGATGGACGAAGCAACCGTGAAGTCACCCACTGGTTTCAGCATACCATTTAGGAAGCCTCGATTTTGGCGATTGGAATTGCGCCATGTTGTCATTTTGAAACCGGATGTGATTTCTATTGGACGAGAGCGAGAATCAAGATCCGGGGAGGGATGTGAGAGGTGGATCCGACGGATCTGACCCTATCGGACGAGGACCAGAGGATAGCCACGCCTCTAAAGCATATTCTGGCTTTATCCTTTATTCTAGTCTACTTGGGACCATAATTTTCAAAAATGAACATCATGATATCTCGAAGGAGACTTGAATCTACCATAAGATAATGTGAAAAAATATTATTTAAATGAAAAATCAGGTTGGAAAGTAGGGTCATTTTCTCATAGATTTCTATAGCATTGAACTTTTTTCTGCAACCACCGACGTCGCCATCTGCTGGCCATTGAATAGAAAGCCATTTTACGGTACTTGCGCATGGGCTTCTTTTTTCAGACCAGGGTGCTGCATCCATATTTTTAAACAGTCAATGGTTGGACCTTCTGAAAATTTCTGTAATCACATGCTCGCACTTTTGTGCGTGTATGTGTTTGTCTGTGTGCATCCGCCTGTGTGTATGCGTAAATACAGCAGTGTGTAGTGATGATTACTCACTTACCAAAATTAAGATAAATCAGAAACTGAAGTACTATTCAAGTATTTATTTCATGTAATACTGAGTCAATCGATGAAAATAAGTAAAAAAAAAAATCACAATACATAGTAAGAACGAAAATAATGTATTTTTGAAAGAAAAAGCCAATATCTAGTGTGGCCACCGCTTGCTTTGATAACAGTGCTCAGTCTTTCAGGCATAGTTTTCACATTTTTTATTTCCTCGCTCACTAAACCATTCCATATGGTTTGAAGTTAATTCTAGCGAGATTCTTATGATGTTACAACAGATTTGTTTATCTTTGTATCGGGCAAATCCCAGTTATGGTCAATCGGATTAAGGTCTGGATTTGGAACTGATCAAGTCATGACTTTTATGTCAAAAGATGATTCCTTCTGACTGAGATAATTCTAGCACAAACTTAGAATTGTGTTTAGGGTCATTATCTAGTTGAAAGTAAAATCCCAGACCAATCAGTCTCTTTTCAGATGGCAATGCATGCCTCACAAGGATGCTGTGATACTTCTTTTGATCCATGATTTCATTGATTTTTATGAGACTACCAGCTCCTTTCAATCAAACTGAAACCCAAATTCTCCATGTTTTACTGAAGGGGTCTAACAGTCATTTTTGAAATGTTTTCCAATTCTACGTTGCACATAATTTCTGCGTTTGAATAAGAAAATTTAGAATTTTGATCCAATGGTTCAAAGGATTAGTTCCCAGTCTGCTGGTGTCCAATCTTGAATTTCTGGGCGAACTGAAGCCTTTTTTTGACGTTGCCAGCTCTAGGCAACAACAAGACCATTCAGATCATTTTCACACGGGCCACTGGAAATCATTGATCTTGATACTTTCATCTCTTTAATTCTGATACTATTAATATCATCACGGAGTTATTGTGCTGTTAACCTCTGATTTTTTTAAAACTTGTCATACACAGAAATCGAACATCTGAGGCACTTACCTTCCGTCTTGCACCTCTGTTGCCACTAGTTTCAGCAGACTGACCTCTTTGAAATGCTTGATGGTGTTTATTACTGTGCCATGGCTGCGTATAACATCTTCAGCATCATCTAAGGCCACAATGCGGCTACAGACACTCTGAGAGCTCCTTCCGCTGTGTTTAACACTGTGACACTGCTCAAAGTTCATGTCACCTTATATATTGGAACAACTGACCATCGTAGGTAATTTTGCAGAATAATGTCACCTCTAATGTCACCAGTTTAAGCAATTTTTTAGCATCAATATTTAAGGAATGAGCCTTCAAACATGCATTCAGGCTATACAAGAGTAGAAAAATAAAATAAAATTGAGATACCTTTTGTTGTAAAAAATTGATGTTTTCAGTGTTTTTGTTTATTACCCATATTTTTACCTCAGTATACTTCAGGGACTGATTTTTCCTTTTGTACTTATTGCCTACAATAGTATTTTTCAATACATTTTCACCAAAAAATTACAGAGTGGGAATGTATTAGGACCCCTTATAGGTAAAAATGGTGGCGTTTAATCATTGCTGCACACTACTGTATGTGCTTGTGCGTGTGTTTACGTGCATCTGCATGTGTTTATATATGTGTGTGTATGTGTGTGCATATGTAAATATGTGAGTTTTCATGTGTGTCTGTCTGTGTGCATCAACGTGTGTACGTGTCAATGTACGTGTGGGTTTTTTATGAATATCTGTATTTTTTTCTGGTACAGAATTCATTTGAGCCTATAAGGCAACGGAATGATCTGGAAACTGGTGCTGCCTGGCATGTGAGTGAAGCATTATGGGATAAGATATGCAGCAGTCCTTCATAATGAAAATGGGACAGTGCTTTAGAGACATATGAGAGCTCTTTCATGAATCCTCTCCATTCACTTCTTACCTGCAGAATCACAGACAGGCCGGTGAGGAGGTGTACACGGTAAGGAATTCCACTCCATAAACGGAGCAATCTGTTCCAGCGTCCCTAGTGGCCAGATGTCATACTGCAGCACTGAACTGCTCAGAATAAAATCACTGTTAAAAAAAAGACTAATTGAATCCTTATACTGACAATTTGATTATGTAATTATCATAACACACTGCGAACCAGCTGGGAGAATGAGTGATCTCTCTATATCCAGGTCCTTCTTTCTACGGTGAGTTTGTGTGCCCAACTGTCAGAGGGTCTGTCTGCCAACTGAAGGTTCTGATATTTTATTGAAGGTGTTAGTACTGGGATCTCAGCTCTGGAGCATCCATGTGACACCCCTGTGATAGAAAGCACTATTCAAATCCTGCTAAATATACATTTTTGTGCTGGGTAGAATTTGGCACATAATATTTACTTAGTTAATGTATTTATTTACTCTACCTTGAGGCCTTTTGTATCTGTGGCTCATATTCCAGCACTGTCAGCCAGTTTTAAGAGACTGGAATGAGCTGAAATATTTATCTGCCTTTGGCGACATCCAGTGGTAGGTTATAGACCTGCAAGCTGGATTGAGGATTAATCTGAGACTGTGATTGGTTCCCCAGAGGTTGCAGAAACCAAATATGGAGACGTACAATCAGATCCAAGTGAAGCCAGAGGTGAGCATCCGGAGGCGGCCCCATCGCTTCTATCGGGATCTTTTTAAACAACTCCAGACCAGATGTCAGGCGTGAATACTGTAGATCAGAGGCTCCCAATCCCTCCCTCGAACACCTCCAGCCAGATCAGGCTTTCATACGTTTCCCGTAAAGCACACCTGCGATTAATTGTGCTTTTAGATAGTTGTATCAGGTGACAGTAAGATGGAACAAATAGCTGAATGGGGCTCTGGGTACTGGAGGAAAGGACTGGGAGTCGGTGTGGATCATTCGCACCTCGGCACACGTATGAAACATGCTTCTGAGCCCAACACACCGCAACCTGAATCACGGACTTAGGCCATTCTAGACGCAGCAGTCATAGGACGCTAATGCGTGTGACGGATTGTGCGCCGTCACTGTCCCATCAAACGGTTACGAGTCAGAGACGTGGCGTATGTTAGACTGGACCAGCGCTTTACGTGCAGTTGGGGATTTCTTAACAAATGCACGTAATTCCCCCAGGCACTATGCTGGTCGAACTGTGGTCTCTCACTCGCTCAGTTTAATAGGGAGGCTCAGTGAGATGCTTGTGCATACGCAGCATGAAGCTGAATGGTGTTGCTCCTTTTCTCTTCCACAGCGACGCAGGAACAAGAATGAGCAGGTGTACCAGGTGAGGCTCCCTCCAGCTCTGCTGTCCTTCAACTGCGCAGCCAGGACTGGGCCGATAAACCCTGTTCCTGTAGATGCACCATCCTGTAGGTTTTCATTCTAACCCTGATCTCACACCTGAGTCTCCTGCTCAGGAGCTCAATGCAGAGTCTGCATTTAAGTGGGCTGAGCTTTGAGTGGTTGGAGGGAAAGTCAGCAGGAAGGTAGATCTCCTGGAACAGGGTTGGGCAGCCTGATCCAAGAGCTCACTGGCTGACCAATGCTAGCTGAAGAGCTGTAACAAACTCACTTCCGCAGCACTAAAGTTAAATGATCATGTGACCATGTATTCACCCCCCTCCTCCACAGGGACTGAGTGCGGCCACTAAGGACACGTATGAATCCCTGCACATGCAGCCAATCCTACCCCCGCGCTAACGAACATGACCTATGACCTTGACACAACCAACCAATGAAAGGAAGGCAGCCTTCAACGGTGCTGGGAAATCCAGCAGACCAGTACAAAGTTTAAACACCGGAGAGTTTTGGGCTGACAATAAGATTTGTGTACAAACATGTATGAAGGACCTGATATGTCTTTACCTTGACATTTTTCTGTCAGCCTAATTTCAGTCTTATGTGTTAGTGTGTATATATATATATATATATATATATATATATACTGAACATGAATGCCAAAGATATTTGGGAACTGAACATATATTTAATGTTAAACTGTACTGAAATCAGTGCCGAGTGCTACATATTTCATCCATTTATTCATCGTTATTGTTCATTTTTTGTGACTCTTGCATTATTTTACCATCCTGAGACATTATCATTCTTATTTCATTACTGGATCTGTCTTTTATTCTAGGAGTGTTGCAATGTTTGTGCCAGTCTGTCACAGACAGGCTGTAGTGACCCCTACAGGTAATTTCCATTACTGCACATTTTACGGGTGATAGTTTTTCATACTTTAGTTGTTTCAGCTGAAATGGCCTGTAGTGTTAATAAGAAACACCTTCTATTAAAAAGTTTTCAGTATTGACAATAAATGTTTTTAGAAGGAGACAAGCTGTATTTGATGACTTCAGTGACCTCTGTGATTAGTACTTACTGAGGCTTGTCTTGATTACTCTCCGAGAGCTGGGGCTTTAGAGAGCAGATGCAGCGACACTGAAACCACGCTTTTCCATATTTATGTTAACATGAATTCTGAAAAGTATGTGCCATACTGCTGCCCGGAGCTGTAGCGTTTCATCTGTGTCAGGTTGAAGCTCCTTATCAGAGTCGTATGTGACAGAAATAGAATCGATTGCCAGGGTGGAACTTCACACTAACAGGAGAACAGAAATACACTTCATGCTAATTGCTAAAATGCTACAAAACTGTGGTTTAATGGTGTTTACAACAAAGATTCTTTACAATAACACAGAAAATTAAGATAAAGTACAGCAGACAAATTAATCCCCAAATAAAAATCAGGAAAATCTCACCAGGTTAAGGCTCCAGAATCATAGTCTCTTCATATGTGATGCATCACCATAGCAACAGAGGAGGAAGGCACTGTGCTGTGTTTATGGGCTGGTGCCCTCCCCATTATAGCATCACCATGACAACAGTGAAAACTCCCCTGACCCTCTAAAACCTAACAAAGACCTTGCACGGAGGTCTGATACCCACAATGCATCAGCAAGGGGACAAGCATAGAAAATAGAAATAATTTCCCCAACTCTTGGGAATTAGGCTTTTACAGCAGCACATTAGAAAATATCATCGACCACAACTGAAAGGGGAAATATAACAAATCTGAACATTGGAATCACTACAACTGGGATGTGCAGTAGTGCAAGGATTGATCAGTTGGTGCACAGGTGACCAATCAGTGTCAAGAGATCTTTGGTGTTGCTATCAGTCTAACAATAATTCTAATATTACATTGGGAGAGAGCGGACTAGAACCTACAAGACCTCTTTGAATAAAAAAAGACTAAAAACAGACGGAAAGATGATGGAGAGAGAGAGAGAATAAATAGAATAAACCAAGTCATCAAACTAACAAAACTAACTACCTGGAACATTGGAATATTCAAACCAAAACACAAAACAGACTCAATTGTTATTTGGCCCTAAACCAAAACTACAATTTAGCAGAATATCTCTTCTCCGTCAGAGATACAAAGCAGAGACAAATCCTGACCGAGTACAGGCTCAGTGACCACACACTGGCAACTGAAAAAGGAAGATACAAAAAACATGGCTGCCCACAGAAGAACGAATATGTGGTCACTGTCAGACCGGAGGACGAGGGGAGAGAGAGAGGAGGGGAGGAGAGGAGAGAGAGAGAGAGGGAAGCCTGAGACAGCAGTGATGGAGCAGGTTTTAAACCACACCCCCATAATGAGGGACTGCATGCACTGATTGACAGAAGTTTCCTAGTACAGCCCCCTAAACCTCACACACTTCCCCCCTCTGAACCCTCACTATTGTACAGAGGGTGGGGCAGAACAGAGCTTGTAATGACACTCAGATGGCTGTGTGTGGGGGTCATGAGCTGAGGTTCGGGGTCCGCTCTCAGGGATCTCCTGTCTCAGGGTCTGTCCATCTGTCCATTTGTCCATCCATCCATCTGATCCGCTCAGTACACATCATAACTATCCACATAAGACACTTTGTTCAGCTAATCAAAGGCTGTGTATCAATCGTCTTTTTATACCCCTGCTACGAAGTAAGCGGGGGTTATATAGCGGCCCGTCCGTCCGTCCTTCCGTCCGGGGTCATATCTCAAAAACCGTTGAAAATATTTCAGGCAAACTTAGTACAATCATGAACCATGTCAGATACTACATGTCACTCCATTTTCAGTTTTCTGGGATGTCAATTTTCTGATGTTTCCATGGAAACGGCACATTTTGTACTTTATTCTATAGTGGTCAATGGGGACAAGTTTTCTCGAAAACTGCTACACCTAGTTGAATGACATTTTGGTTGTAGGTACTCCTGACGATACTCTTGAACGAGTTCGAAACCCAATTCCGAAACTTTATTTTTTACGGAGTTATTGCCCTTGACTCTTTGATTCGACTTGGTGCAAAAATTGGCTGGGACGCATCAATGGGTTGTATACTGAATGGACCTTTATGGTACTTCATTTGAATATGACTGCATATTACATTTCTATATAAGCGGTATTTTCTATTGACATTTATTCAGCGACAAATGGGAAGCGGGGGTATGTGAGCTTTGCTCGCTTTTTTCTTGTTTGATTAGCAAAGTTTCTAACACCTTGAGAATGACCCGGATGGAGTTGCCATGATATGGCAGCCATGATAAGCGCTGTTCGAATTCACAGAATCTTAAGGAAAGGTGCTTCAGTGCTTACTCACTTGTGACCTTCGACACAGAATACATTAGACCATCCTTCACAAAAAGATGGGAAATAATACCCTCCCAGAATGCCCTGCAGCAGCAATATTTAAAGCAATGCACCGTCCATCTGGCCAATCATAAACATGAACAAACACGAGGAGCGAGAGACCCATGATGCCGTAACCGAGTGAGAGCGCAGTCGCGTCCTCTCGCCCCATGGCTGTCTTCTCCTCAGCCCTTTTAAATCTCTTTTACATAATTCCTCAACCTCATGACCATCCCATCCAGATGAAGGGAGAGTGCTGAGGAACAGGACGATAGGCTTAATCTTTTTAACGTGACCACAGCCGGTCTTCAGTCAGGACACGAGCAGAATTCTCCATCAGCGCAGGGGAAATAAAAACCTGGTGCTGTTTCCTGAAGATCAATGACACCATCTTTACACACGAGAACCAGCAGTCGTGTGTCTTTGTGAGCAGGAAATGAGCCAGTTTAAATGCTCCGGAAACAGAAGTCCTGTTCATGCCAGTAAACTGCAGACCCCAGCGGCAGCACGCAAATCAGGAGAAGCACTTCAACCACGTGACTTAAATAATCGCTAAAGTGCGCATTTCTCAAGCGCCGCGAGCACTATAATTACAGTAAAACCAACATATTATAGGCAAAAGGCAGGACCCATATATTCACCAGGAGTTCGTCCACTGGAAAATGATGAGATTTCTGCTGTTTTCACTAAAGGTAAATAAACGTGTCCAGTATATGGTTTTTTAAATGGATAAGCCCTAGTGGGTCACACTAGAATAAATATCATTTTAATTTGGTTAATATTCTGTTAAACCCCCATCTGGATCTCTAGCTCTGTTAGTGAGAAACAGGAAGCCAGCAGTTACCGTGGCAATAAGCTGCAAACATAGAACACATCTCTCCTGCCAGCACATCAACCCCAACTCAACCCTAACTTAACCCATACTCAACCCTCAATCATCCATCACTCAACCCTCACTCACTCATCCTTCACTCACTCAACCCTCACTCAACCCTCAATCATCCATCACTCAACCCCTACTCACTCAACCCTCAATCATCCATCACTCAACCCTCACTCACTCAACCCTCGCTCACTCATCCTTCACTCACTCAACCCTCAATCATCCATCACTCAAGCCTCACTCACTCATCCTTTACTCATTCAACCCTCACTCACTCAACCCTCAATCATCCATCACTCAACCCTCGCTCACTCAACCCTCAATCATCCATCACTCAACCCTCACTCACTCAACCCTCAATCATCCATCACTCAACCCTCGCTCACTCATCCTTCACTCACTCAACCCTCAATCATCCGTCACTCAACCCTCACTCACTCAACCGTCAATCATCCATCACTCAACTCTCACTCACTCAACCCTCAATCATCCATCACTCAACCCTCGATGCACAGTCCTGGGTATCAGTCATACTTCACATTACCATACTAACTGTATACAGTATACAGCCCTGACTTAGTTCTTTTATAAATAAAAACAGACAACAATGAAGACCAGCGCACAGATGAGAGCAGAGAGCAGTTTAGTTTCGAGTGGTGATGACATTTGTAAGTGAGGGATGTTCGGAAAGTTCGGTCTCAAAAAAGGTTTCCTGCACCCAGAATGCTTTGGTTTGAGCGAGGCTTTACTCCTGACGTACACCGAACCCCAACATTAACACATACACACAGCCCCAAAATATAAGGTGCACCCACGCACACACACACACACACACACACACACACACACACACACAGGCTGCAGGAGGCTGTACACACAGCACTTAAGACACAGGTTGTCAGAGGCACAGGGTCACAGTTCGACCTTCTGATGGTATAAAAAGCTCCAGTCTTGAATAACAGGGCGATGTGCCACCCCAAAGGGACTCTAACACAGAGCCCAAAGCATCGCCACATATATCTCTAAGCCTATCTTTTTGGTTACATTTTCTGTTTGTTTTCCAGAGAAAGAGCAGGATATGGTACTACATTACCCACAATCCCACACTAGCATAGCCGGACCACACCATTTCAGTCAGTTAGTGACCATGGCAGCAAGCACCACAGAAAGGCTCCTTTACCTCACAGCTCGTCACCACGCCCCTCATTGCCACGCCCCTCATCACCACGCGCCCTCATCGCCACTCCCCTCATCACCACGCCTCTCAGCCCTGCACGGGTGAGGATACTTTTCTCAATTAAGAGAACAGGTCATTGGGCCTTGAAGGCTGTAGTGATGGGGGTCGCCGTGGTTACCACAGCATGATTGGCAGCAGAGGTGACCTGCAGTTTAATGGACCCTCCTGGGGACCGCAAACTGACGGGGGGGCTGGTGAGCAGCGACAGGTTTTGGGGGCTCAGAAACAGGGGTGCACTGGTCAGAACGCTGGGCATCGCCCCCAAACCCGAACAGGAGCTCCCAAAAACCAGATTCCCACTGCTGTCCAGAGACGCCAGAGGAACAGAGGTGCAGGAGCCAAGAGCTGCGGGAGAGAGGAAGGGAGAGAAAGTGAGAGAGAGAGAGCGAGGGAGGGGAGAGGGGGAGAGGAGAGGGGGAGGGGGGAGAGAGGGGGAGAGAGGGAGGGGGGGAGAGAGGGAGAGGGGGAGGGGGAGAGAGAGAGGGAGGGAGGGAGGGAGAGAGGGAGGGGGGGAGAGAGGGAGAGGAGGGAGGAGGGGGAGAGAGAGAGAGGGAGAGGGAGAGAGAGAGGGAGGGAGGAGGGAGAGAGGGAGAGGGGGAGGGGAGAGAGAGAGGGAGGGAGGGAGGGAGAGGAGGGGGTGGGGAGTGAGGGAGGGAGTGGGGAGAGAGAGAGGGAGGGAGGGGGGGAGAGAGAGAGGAGGGGGGGAGGGGGGGAGAGAGAGAGGGAGGGATAGAGAGATGTACTGTGATGTTGTGTGACAGACAGCACAGGTGTTACAGGACAGACAGGTGTAAAATAATCCCGCCGTACCCTGGATGGTGCTCAGTGTGCTGTTGGTCAACAAAGTGGGGCCCAGTGCAATACTGAGGCCCCCAGGGGCCACATTCAGCAACCCACTACTGCAGAGAGAGGGAGCGAGAGAGAGAGAGGAGACAGAAGAATGTTATCAGGTGACACAGGTAAGTGTGTAATGCGAGTGCATGGACACCACCGGCGGGTCGCACAGATAACTGCATCACACAGCAGTGACTGGGCCACACACTGATCCCACAGGTAACGTCGCTGCCTCGGCGCTATCAGCGCTGTGTGCTCTCTGCCAAAGGAGGAGCCCTCGTCCCTCTAGTTCCAGCTGGCGTACGGAAGCCCCTCCATAAAACCACTACTGACCAATCCCATGTAAGCAACCGTAATGAGGCACAGGACGTCTGTCAAGCCTTCACAACCAGTGAGAATGCTGAACTGGTGCGCCTATGGAACCGGTAGTTAGCTAGTTAGCCAAATCAAACAGCAGATGTCCTCAACGTTAACATGAGCTATCGAGATGCAGGAGAGTGGTTATGCTGAAGAGTTGTTCAGCATGACAAAAAAATGTATCGTTTTATATTCAATTGCATTATTCCGTTGTTCCCACATTATATATGTAAGCATTAATCACAGTTGTTCAACTTCATGTTTCCTCACGAAACTGCCTGCTGTCGTCCCAGAGGTCAATGCGTTATAAGAGCAACTTCCAAAAAGTAATTTTTTGAAAATTGTTCAGTAGATGGCATTATTGGTTTAAAAGAAATATAGACATAAAATAAATATAGAAATATGCTACAACTTCAGATTTTAATGATATCAGCTCTACGGATGATGAATCCACTGTCTTTAGAGAAATAAAAAGAATAAGAAGAATTTTTTTTACACTAGACAGGTTGGTCGCTCGCAACCAATGGATGAAGCCCAATCGGCCACATTTTTCATTTTGCCTTATTTTTGACACAAAATTTCGTGAATTATGTTACCATGGCAACCAAAATCAATAGGCGCCATGTTCTAACCACTACCCATATGCACACTTAATATAAAACAAATGGCTTTAAATCTGTGGCCTTTAGAGCGTCTCTACAGTGAAATCTCTGCAGCGGCGGCGGTAACGGCGACCGCGACCCAAATCCACAGTAGCCCTGACCTGTCGGTTCACATCTGTTGTCTCAAATATGCTTTTTATTCACAGGAACAAAACATCAAAGGCCAGGTCTGAGCAGTCGCCAGGGGCAACACAGGCCACACCAGTAATCCCACCCCCGCATGGTGAGGGCGTGGCTGAACTCACCCCGGGGTGAACTGTGCTGAGGTCATCAGGCCGGGGCTTAGTCCAGGGGCAGTTGCTATGGTCGCTAAACTCACACTGGGGAGAGAGGGTGTGGCGACGATCATCTGTCCTGCCCCCTTTACTCCCGTTAGCTCATGCGCTCTTGCCGGCCCCGCCCCTGAGCTCTGATGCTTTGCGGAGGTGGTGCTCACTGAAGATGAGGTCACAGGAGAGGTTGATGTGGTCACCGTTGAGATGGCAGACACTGTGCTCTTGGTCAAGGCGCCAAGACTCGCTCCTACAAACGGAACAAACAGGAACCATGTTTTAGAGCAGCTTTTCCCAAACCTCTCCTGGCGAGCCCCAAACCTGTGACGAGCTCCAAACCTCTCCTGACGTACCCCAAACCTCTCCTGACGAGCCCCAAACCTGTGACGAGCCTCAAACCTCTCCTGACGTACCCCAAACCTCTCCTGACGTACCCCAAACCTCTCCTGACGTACTCCAAACCTCTCCTGACGTACCCCAAACCTCTCCTGGCGAGCCCCAAACCTGTGACGAGCTCCAAACCTCTCCTGACGTACCCCAAACCTCTCCTGACGTACCCCAAACCTCTCCTGACATACTCCAAACCTCTCCTGACGTACCCCAAACCTCTCCTGGCGAGCCCCAAACCTGTGACGAGCTCCAAACCTCTCCCGACATACCCCAAACCTCTCCTCACGAGCCCCAAACCTCTCCTGACGTACCCCAAACCTCTCCTGAAGTACTCCAAACCTCTCCTGACGAGCCTCAAACCTCTCCTGACGAGCCTCAAACCTCTCCTGACTTACCCCAAACCTCTCCTGACGAGCCCCAAACCTCTCCTGTGTACCCCAAACCTCTCCTGACGAGCCCCAAACCTCTCCTGGCCTACCCCAAACCTCTCCTGGCGTACCCCAAACCTCTCCTGACGAGCCCCAAACCTCTCCTGGCGTACCCCAAACCTCTCCTGACGTACCCCAAACCTCTCCTGACGAGCCCCAAACCTCTCCTGACGAGCCCCAAACCTCTCCTGTGTACCCCAAACCTCTCCTGGCGTGCCCCAAACCTCTCCTGACGAGCCCCAAACCTCTCCTGGCGTACCCCAAACCTCTCCTGGCGTACCCCAAACCTCTCCTGACGAGCCCCAAACCTCTCCTGGCGTACCCCAAACCTCTCCTGACGTACCCCAAACCTCTCCTGACGAGCCCCACACCTCTCCCGTGTACCCCAAACCTCTCCTGGCGTGCCCCAAACCTCTCCTGACGAGCCCCAAACCTCTCCTGGCGTACCCCAAACCTCTCCTGGCGTACCCCAAACCTCTCCTGACGAGCCCCAAACCTCTCCTGGCGTACCCCAAACCTCTCCTGACGAGCCCCAAACCTCTCCTGGCGTACCCCAAACCTCTCCTGACGTACCCCTTACCTCTCCTGGCGTACCCCAAACCTCTCCTGACGAGCCCCAAACCTCTCCTGGCGTACCCCAAACCTCTCCTGACGTACCCCTAACCTCTCCTGGCGTACCCCAAACCTCTCCTGGCGTATCCCTTGTCCTGCATGCTTTAGGTCTCCCACTTCTCCAGCAGAGGTGATTCAAAAATTTGCTTATTATCAAGCAGCTTCTGGGGTAATTATGACCTGATCATTTGAATCACCTGTGCTGCAGCAGGGAGAGATCTAAAGCATGCAGGACAAGGGGTACGCAAGGAGAGGTTTGGGAAACACTGATTTAGATCAGAGCTGCCCAACCCTGATCCTGAAGATCTACCATCCTGAAGAGGTTCACTCCAACACTAATGAAGTTCACCTCACTCAACAGCCGCAGACCGCAGAGCTGCTGATTAGGACAGACAGGTGAGGCCGACATGAAATTCAACAGGATGCCAGGTCAGAAAAGCACTGAGCGGTCAGAGGGCACTCTGCTGAAGCCCTCTGCAGGATGGAGGGAGTACTGCAGCCAGGGTCTGGAGGGGACTCACCTGTGAATGACAAGGTTGTGCTGGACGCAATGGAGACCGGCACAACGGCGCTCACCGTCAGCGCAGCCACAGAGTTAGCGTTTACCAGACTGCCCATCTGAGAAAGACATACAGGGCAAGATGAAGTGATGGAGGGAGAGAAGAGGAAGGGGAAATGATGAAGTTTGACCTGGCTGTACCATTAGGGCAGGGGTGAAGGGGTGCTGCGATAGAGTACAGTGTAAGTGGACTGTGCCATTAGGGCAGGGGTGGAGGGGTGCTGTAATGGAGTACAGTGTAAGAGGACTGTGCCATTAGGGCAGGGGGGGAGGGCTGCTGTAATAGAGTACGGTGTAAGAGGACTGTGCCATTAGGGCAGGGGGGGAGGGGTGCTGTAATAGAGTACAGTGTAAGAGGACTGTACCATTAGGGTAGGGGTGGCGGTTTGCTGTAATAGAGTACAGTGTAAGAGGACTGTACCATTACGGCAGGGGTGGTGGGGTGCTGTAATAGAGTACAGTGTAAGAGGACTGTGCCATTAGGGCAGGGGGGGAGGAGTGCTGTAATAGAGTACAGTGTAAGAGGACTGTACCATTAGGGCGGGGGTGGAGGGGTGCTGTAATAGAGTACAGTGTAAGAGGACTGTGCCATTAGGGCAGGGGGGGAGGGGTGCTGTAATAGAGTACAGTGTAAGAGTACTGTTCCATTAGGGCAGGGGGGGGAGGGGTGCTGTAATAGAGTACAGTGTAAGAGGACTGTTCCATTAGGGCAGGGGGGGAGGGGTGCTGTAATAGAGTACAGTGTAAGAGGACTGTGCCATTAGGGCAGGGGGGGAGGGGTGCTGTAATAGAGTACAGTGTAAGAGGACTGTAACATTGGGGAGGGGGGAGAGTATACCGGTTTGCCGGTGCTGCTGGGGGGATTGATTCTCTTCTCTTTCTGCCGACGGTTGCAGAACCAAACGCGGACCACCTCCCTCTCCATGTTTAGCTGGTCTGCGATCAGCCCAATCTCCTCCGACGTGGGTTTTGGTATCTAGTATGCATGTACAGTATGGGTGTTTAATTAGTGTATATCTCATTGTGCTCCAGCAATCTGTGCGGTGCAGAGTATCTGGTATGCATTCAGAACCTGCACTGAGGTATTGGGTAACTTGTACAAATACAGGGTCTGTATTGTGGTGTTGAGTATATGTTTTAATCCAGAATTTGCAGAGTGAAGTCCAGCATCTTGTTGAAATACAGTCTGTATTGAGACGGGGGAGTTTACTCTCTCACATCCAGGAAGCTCTTCTCTAAGGCCCCGCGGATGCAGCTCTCGATGCTGGTGCGTTTCTTCCGTCTCCGGTTCTGCCCCTCCACGGCTGCCGAATCCAAAGAGCAAGAACTGGATACCGTATGATCTACTGTCAAGCTCTCTGCAGTGATAGTAACATGCATTCAGTGCACAAACACACACACACACACACACAAACTTAATATACCCCCGACAGTATGGCCTAAGCACGGACGTTCAGAGACACGCAGACATGCACAAGCGTACACAGCACAGCTGCAGAAGAACAAACGTAACAGGACTTTTACTCTCCGATGCCCTCACACATCTGGAATGAATCTTTACCCACAATGCCCGAGAGCTGCAGGGGGCGGGGCTCACCTGCATCTTCCAGCCACTTCTCCAGCAGAGGCCTGAGTTTCCACATGTTCTTATAGCTGAGGTTCAGGGCTTCGAACCGCGAGATTGTCGTCTGGCTGAAATCACTCCCGTACAGCTTTCCCATCGCCGACCCTACATCTCCCTGGGCGAGAGAGAGAGCAAGAGAGAGAGAGCTGAAAAACAAACCTTTGTACCCCAGGCCAAACTTAAACACTAAATACTAATACAAAACTATGGCTCTAATAGAGAACTGGGGTGACAACCTGACAGCGGTGTCAGAAAGAAAAGTTCCCCCTCACTATACCTATAGACTCTTTAATATTTCTCTTTCAAAATGTGTCCTATATTTTTGAAGACACCATCCCTTTTGAGATTTTGCATCATATTTCCGTGCAACTACATGTTGTTTTTGCTCACCAAAGTAAACTATCATTTACACTGTTTTAATTGTTCCCCGACATACTAACTCTCCTCATAATCTAAAAACCACACATCCCATGATTCTCCTGTTCAGATATGCATTAGAAATTTGTCATCAACCAGCCATCTTTGAAAGCCTAGCCTGACGAGACCATTTATCAGCAAGCAACTTTATGTTCTATTTTGTTATGCTAACCTAGTTACCAACTTATCAAGTTGTTGTAGCAAGCACCAATATAAATTAACAGCAAAGCATCATTTGACCTACGTTACATAGCTTAAAAACTTGGTAGCTAGTGAACTATCAAATCAATCTTGTCAACGAGTCACTGACCAAACTTGCGATGTAGCTAAATAATCGCAACTTGCTGATCTAATACTCGGTAGGACCTACCTAATAATCATTTAATGTCCTCTTTTGATTTGTACCGATTAAGTATAGCCACCAAATACATTCTTACAACCAAGTTAGCTAGTTAGCCAACAAATTAACCTCTCCAGTGTGCCACTGACCTAGCTGGCGAGCTAAATAATCAACACTCTCTGCTCTGGCTGACTATCCGCTAACGAATTAGCAAAATAATTGCGATATAAATAATGTCCACCCACACCTGAGTAAAGCCCAGTTTGATTCGCCGTTGTTTAAAAGCTCGCGCAAACTGCTCCAGCTCCACCAGGTCTTTGGACTCCGCCAAAGTTGGTGTGGCTGGCTGTTTGGGCGTGGTCTGGCTTTGAGCGCGGGGACTGACTGGCAAGGCTGTTACCATCTGTGTTGGCGTCACTGCCTACATAGAGGCACAAAGTACACTTTAGCCATGAGCACCCTGACCTACACTACTCCAAGAAGACAGAGGCATGATGGGAGCCTAATTACGGGAGCTTAAAAATTAAAATGATCTTATGGAAATGTATGCCCAGATTACTCAAGATCTGGTGAGAATGATTGACATTAATCAACATATTTTCAGATATTCCTCACTGGCTAAAAAAGAAAAAAACTTAATATTTACCTTAAAATGAGGTAGTTTGGATATATTTTAGCTAAACATAAGTTTTATTTGCTGAATAAAAGTCAAGCATCTGGCCACAAAAAAGGCAGCAGCAAATCCAATGCCACGCTAATTTCTAAGCAAGCTGCTAGGAATTGTAGTTTTGGAGCTGATAAGGAATTCTGGGAGTTGTAGTGCAGGACCTGTGTGGTTCGGGAGATGCTGGGCGGGGCTTGCAGCAGGTGGGTCTGGTTCTGAGGGAGGGGCTTTCGCAGATTGGGCGCTTGTAGGATACCTATGGAACAGGATAGGGAGAGGGCGTATCAATCATGCTGATGGGCCAGTCCAGGAGAGAGTGCAGCCGGCGGTAGCGGACGTACTGGGCTGCCCCTGTGCATCCTGGGTGATGATGAACTGCGCCGGCTGAAGCTGAGTCGCGATTGGATGGCCGGGCTGCACCAAAACAAACTGCGGCAGGCTAAGATTCTGCTGTTGTGGATCCTCCACACCACCAAGGGGAGATAGAGGAGCATTACTGTGGTTTATTATAAAGGCATCACACAGGCATGCTAATCCACCATCTCACTCCAAAGGTGTCACATCACAGGTATACCATCAGAGATAATGGACATTTGCGAGCACAGGTACCACACCATTTAGAAAGAACACAGAAATGTCCAGGTGCAACAACAAAAGTGACACGACATAGCAGCGCGTAGATCACTACTGCTCACCAGGAAATGCTTGTAAATAAGTAATTTAAATAGATATTTAACCCGGTAGCCTTCATTCACATTTAGATAAACATAAAATGTTACAGATGACAATGTTGAGGGCTAATTTATCCTGGCACTGGTCCGAGCATCACATCAGAAATAAATGAGTGAAACACTTTATCTGGGGTAAAAAAAGCTAAATCCCCAAACGAATCCATCACATTAACACACACTGACTCAGAGAACAGGGATGAGAAAGAAGTAAGATGTTTTGAAACAATGTCGGCTCCTGATTGGCTCAGTCTCCAGGACTGTCATCGTTGATTTATAGTCACAAAAGCATGTCCAAAGTTCCACTGAAAGATCCTCGTTTGATTTACTGGAGGATGGAGCAGAATAGCTAACACACAGAGTCACACCCGGACAGATGCACACACATTCCTGCACACACAGACAGACACAAAGAGACACGCGGACGCACAGGCACATTCAGACAGACAGACGGAGGAGATAAATCAGCTCAGGGCGAGCAGTAAAGCCTGAGATCTCTGACACACTCAGGTGTGCAGGGCAGGGCTCACCTGTGTGATGTGGATGGGCTGGGAGAGGGGGGTCTGGGTTAAAGGTGTGGCCGCTGAGGCAGAGATGGTGGATCCTGACGGGGCGCTCGGCTGGCTGGCGGTTTGCTGCATGGCGGCGGCGAGGAGCTGAACCTGAGCTTGCTGCAATAAGAGCTGTTGCTGTGCTGGAGTCAGAGTCAGCTGCACAGAGAGTCGGAGTTGTCGAGTCAAACACAGAGTCAAAAAGTCAGCAGCACTGAGAGTCAAACACAGAGTCACAGAGTCAGCTGCACAGTGAGTCAAAAAGAGAGTCAAACACAGAGTCACAGAGTCAGCTACACTAAGAGTCAAACACAAAGTCACAGAGTCAGCTGCACAGTGAGTCAAACACAGACTCAGAGTCAGCTGCACAGAGAGTCAAACGCAGTGTCACAGAGTCAGCTGCACGGAGTCAAACACAGAGTCACAGAGTCAGCTACACTGAGAGTCAGAGTAGATGCTGGGGTGAGTGTGTGTTACCTGCTGCAGTAGATGCTGGGGTGAGTGTGTGTTACCTGCTGCAGTAGATGCTGGGGTGAGTGTGTGTTACCTGCTGCAGTAGATGCTGGGGTGTGTGTGTGTTACCTGCTGCAGTAGATGCTGGGGTGAGTGTGTGTTACCTGCTGCAGTAGATGATGGGGTGAGTGTGTGTTACCTGCTGCAGTAGATGATGGGGTGAGTGTGTGTTACCTGCTGCAGTAGATGCTGGGGTGAGTGTGTGTTACCTGCTGCAGTAGATGATGGGGTGAGTGTGTGTTACCTGCCGCAGTAGATGCTGGGGTGAGTGTGTGTTACCTGCTGCAGTAGATGATGGGGTGAGTGTGTGTTACCTGCTGCAGTAGATGCTGGGGTGAGTGTGTGTTACCTGCTGCAGTAGATGCTGGGGTGAGTGTGTGTTACCTGCCGCAGTAGATGCTGGGGTGAGTGTGTTACCTGCTGCAGTAGATGCTGGGGTGAGTGTGTGTTACCTGCTGCAGTAGATGCTGGGGAGACTGTGTGTTCCCTGGTGCAGTAGATGCTGGGGCGAGTGTGCGTTACCTGCTGCAGTAGATGATGGGGAGAGTGAGTGTTACCTGTTGCAGTAGATGCTGGGGTGAGTGTGTGTTACCTGCCGCAGTAGATGCTGGGGTGAGTGTGTGTTACCTGCTGCAGTAGATGCTGGGGTGAGTGTGTGTTACCTGCTGCAGTAGATGCTGGGGTGAGTGTGTGTTACCTGCTGCAGTAGATGCTGGGGTGAGTGTGTGTTACCTGCTGCAGTAGATGCTGGGGTGAGTGTGTTACCTGCTGCAGTAGATGCTGGGGTGAGTGTGTGTTACCTGCTGCAGTAGATGCTGGGGTGAGTGTGTGTTACCTGCTGCAGTAGATGCTGGGGTGAGTGTGTGTTACCTGCTGCAGTAGATGCTGGGGTGAGTGTGTGTTACCTGCTGCAGTAGATGCTGGGGTGAGTGTGTGTTACCTGCTGCAGTAGATGCTGGGGTGAGTGTGTGTTACCTGCCGCAGTAGATGCTGGGGTGAGTGTGTGTTACCTGCTGCAGTAGATGCTGGGGTGAGTGTGTGTTACCTGCCGCAGTAGATGCTGGGGTGAGTGTGTGTTACCTGCTGCAGTAGATGCTGGGGTGAGTGTGTGTTACCTGCCGCAGTAGATGCTGGGGTGAGTGTGTGTTACCTGCTGCAGTAGATGCTGGGGTGAGTGTGTGTTACCTGCTGCAGTAGATGCTGGGGTGAGTGTGTGTTACCTGCTGCAGTAGATGCTGGGGTGAGTGTGTGTTACCTGCTGCAGTAAGGCAGGTGTTGGCACACTGGTGATGGCATTATTATTCTTCACAGTGTGTTTCAGAAGGTCCGACGCAGCACTCAGAGCACCTACAGGCAGACCGTAACAGAAGCAGTGATTGGTTGGGGGTTGACTGGGGTAAACAGGTGTTGAGTGGGGTACAGTGAGGTGAGGTGAGGTAGAGTGGGGCAGACAGAGGTAGGTCAGCGTAGACTCGGGGCGGGGTGGGGCAGATTGGGGACGGGTGGAGTTAGTGCACAGGCCAAATTGGGCACAGTCCAAATGGTACGAACAAAATGGGAAGAACTGACCTGCACTTCCTTTCCCAGAATCCTCTGCTTCTTTACTGCTTTCTGACTGGTTCTTCATCTCGGATTCTGAAACCGACAATCACATTCTAGCAGCTTTACTCTCCCTCACAAAACAGCAGCTCACATACGCAAATGATTATACAAACACCACCAGTCCTGCTCTAGTTTATAATATCTGGGAGCCCACAGTGAGCTGGATTCTCAGTCAGGTGACCAGGCGCATACAGGAGATTTCTCTTCCGTCGCCCTCGGACCGCCTCACACCGGTACTCCTGTCTGCCGCACAAACACACACCTGCATCTGTGCCAACATAGACTCATGCATGCATGCTGATATCCAATCTCTCACACACACACACACACACACACACGAACACATGCACAAGCACAGAGGCAAGCACATGCACACACACATTATTCTGTGCAATATAAGTAACTAAATCTATTCTGCGTATAATCTTGCAATGCCTAAACAACACACCAGCACAAAGTCATCACAGCCTGAGTGCAGTTACAAGCCAAAACAGCACCATAGTGAAACACAAAGCGTAACAAATTACCATTTCAATTTAAAGGGGACCTACTTTGCTATATTTCCAAGTTAATAATTGGATCTTTGACTCCCCTAGAGTCCTCCTGATTGTTCAAAGTCCATAACAGGGTCCTTATTTAGCTCATACTGCCATCCACAAAAAATCCCATTTGTAGTCCATTGTAGTCTCTGCCCGAAAGCCTCGTTGGGGTGGCTCTTCCGCTATGGCCCCCACTCCCTGTGTGCCCACTTTCTTCTGATTGGCCAGCTCTGTGGAGGGCGGAGTTGGGTGTGACGAGGCTGCAGAACGCAGTTTTCCGGATCCGCCTCCCCAGAGTGAAACGTGAGACACGTCCGCCATCTGATAAGGAAGCGCCGAGCGAATTCCGCAATCCGACGTTATACTTGAATATAGATCTAAAAAAATGAACTTGTTTTAATAAACGCAGTGGCAAAAGTGGAGGACGCAGTGTGAAAATCTGGCAGCTCAAGCACGAATTTGCTATTGGCTACAGTTTTCTACGCCAACAGTTGGTGAGTACAGTGGCTTTACTACTCCTAGCTAGAATGCAGGGGAAGATAGAATCCACCCCATATAGACACATTTGTAGAACGGGTCGACACGCCCAAGTGTAGAAATCCGGTGGGTCTGGGTTTAGAGGGAAACATCGACAGTGAGGAGCAGCTATAAGTGGACCAACAATTTATGGATTGCTTCAGTGTGTATTATAAGGACCTGCTGGTTCGTGTGCATAACTGTGGTGTGTCGCTAGCTTGGAGTAACAAACAGCTTCTGCACTAGTTTATGACAGAGGGGCGAAAGCGCCAGGCTAAATGGCCTTTTCGGAAATACCCTTGGTAATTTTTTACTCATTGCATCGGAATGACCAGCGTTTCCTCGCGGAGAATGGGCGCGTTATGGATAGGGCGCGAGAGCTGGATAGAACTCCAGTTATGTTAGTCTTAGTCTTAGTAAACTTTATTATCCCCATAAGGGCCCATTTGTTCTACAGCCAGCAGAAAAACAGCACAGCAATGCAAGCACACAATAACATGCACATTCACCACAAGTAATAAATAAATACAGTGCACTAATGAGCATAATACATGTTTTACAGACCGTTCCGTTCCGTTTGTGTGAACCGTTGCTTATGTCGAGCTAGCGAATTGATCACTTTTACTGGAAAGAATTTAATATTCAATCACCGATTTAATTTTTAATCGACAGCAAAGCAGAGAAATAATTTGTGATAACAGACGCGCTATAGCCTGTGCGCTTCCCAGTTGCTTTAACCGGTAGCATCAGAGAGCTTACCCAGGTATTGGAGAAGTATCAAGCAGACCCCAGTCATGGATAAGTAAAGCGCCCAAAAACACACTCAAGCTTTGCAAAACCTACCTCTGGTCTAACTGCACCTCTCCGGTTAGCTTCAATTGTAGTGGCTACAATCAGGCAACGTTATGATGAAACTGCCACATTGATGCTAACCGAAGTAACACAAGCATACCGATCAGAATTACTGCATATAATTTAACCAGGAGCATTTTAAATTAGCAGAGCACGGGAACTAACATGCAGTAGCTGATAAGCGGTCATGACTTTGAATGTAATCTGTCTGTCGCGCAAAAAATTTGTTTCGCGTCCAGTGTAAAAGCTGCTGGCAGCTGGTGTCACTCTGGTGCCAAATATCCAGGGGTGTAAAGTCCGGGTTCAGAAAGTAAAAATCCTCCCCAGAACTTTATTCCAACCACCTGGATTTACATCGGACAGGAGATGGAGCCAATATGAGTGATCAGCTCATTCTGTGGGAGGGAGAAAAACCTGGCAGGACTTTTACTTTCTGACCCCTGGATTTTACACCTCTGCAAATATCAAGATATTTCCAATTGTATTATATCACAAAATATATTACATATTTTTACATTTTATTGCAATTAACTATGTCACAGTCACTGTGTCACTCTACTGAAACTTAGATGTTATGCAGAAATAAGAAAAAACAAAGAGCAGTGAAAAAGAAAATTAAAATGTAATGTTTTTTTCTCGTATATTTATTTTATATTTTGTAAGTAGCCTAGATTTATTTTTGTGTATATATATATGTATATACGTGTTTCTACAGAAAAGGGCAGGATTACGGTAAAGACGGTCCACCCATTTTTTTTCACAATGGAACTTAGCTTTCCGATTAATTTGGGGGCAAGAAATATTGGGCATGATATTTTCAATTAGGGGCAACTTTAAAAGGGACACTTATGCCAATGACCTTGACATTCAAGGTCAGATTAAGACACAAATATCCATACAGTAATCATTCAAAAAAGAGCCAACAGAAAATTAAGTTGAAAATCAAACCATTTTTATTGATGACTCAGACTTGCCACCAGGAACAAATCTTCATTAGTATTTCAAGTTAGAAAAGCTATTGGTTCAGGAAAAAAGGGATTAACCCCCCCCCCGACCAAAAGCGGGGGTCCTTTAAGTTCGGTTTTCCCTGTCTTTACCGTAATCTGTCAGCTATTTTAGTTCTACAGTTGTCCACCAGATGTCAATCCTACCCTAAATCAAAAACAACACCAACACAAAAAACAACAACACCAACAACAACACAAAAGGAAGCCGTTGTGAAACCTGTTGGGTGGGGCGGCTGAGTGCCAAGGCTCAGATAGTATCTGAATTTTTACATGTCACACGAATCAAATGTCTTTGCCATAATCATGAAAATATGTTTTTGTAGCTAGTGCTTCTATATGAGGTTATGCTCGATTAGAAACCTTTCCAGAGAGGTAGGAAATAAGGAAAACTTCAGCCCTCACATTGGCTGCAAATTTCCATGGGGCTGCATTATATGTCTTTACCGGCATCTTCATCGACATCTTTTGGAATTACAGTAAAGACAAGATCATATTAAAATCAAATTCTGATCGCTGAGGACTGCCTAGCTAACCTTTTTGACCTTTTAATTCTTTCATCACACCAGGCCTAGTGCACTGCCACCCACTTGACTAGGCCTACTTAATCTGGCCTTAAAATCTGGTGCCCTTTTAAAATCCAGACCCGGGAGGAGTTATGGAATCAAATTAGGGTCAAAGGTTTTGTGCGTGTGCAAAAACATTTTGAACTTGTAGAAATATTTGGTGCATGAGTAAAAAAGCTTTGGGCTTCTAAAATAGGTTTGTGCGTGAGCAAAAAAGTTTTGAACTTGAAAAACAGTTAGAACCGTGTGTAAAAAAATTTTGTGCATGCGCTAAAGTTTTGAACTAGTGAAATAGTTTTGTGCATGTGTTAAAATTTCCTACCTTCCAGTGTGACAGTGTAGCTGGGGATACGCTCAAATGTCCTACCTTCGTGTGGAACTAGGGCTGGGCGGTACGGCCTAAAATTTATACTGCAGTACATTTTGAAGCACAGACGTAATGATATATATTGCAATATATTCTTTGGTGTAAATATATTCAATATAACTGTTTCTGAACATAGTCCCACAGCAGATGCATTGCAGCAGAAAGCTGCATTCTTAACTATAAACTCACGGAAAATTGTACAGAATGCCATTTTTAGAACATTTATTAGGGCTGTCACTTTTTATTCGAAATTCGAAAATTCATTACAACCAGGGGGTGAAAGTTCATATTCGAAGTGAAATGAGACGTTCGAAGTCAAAATAAACCCTTTATCAGTGCATCATGCAGTCTAAAGTAGTTTGACATTCGACCCAGCAGAGGGCGCCCTCAGAGAAACTTGTCCGTTGTTACCCTCTTGACCTCCATTAAGTTTCTATTTCTTATTTTACAATGGAGAGCGTTAGCTAGCGGAGCACCGAGCGGTCAATTACAATACCAAAACATCTTAGAAGCGCTGTACGGAAGTATTTTGGATTTTACTGCGTAGATGGTAAAATAACAAAATAAGAGCCGCGTGTCGTTATTCGCCGTAGTCCGCAGGTATTCAATGAACACTTATTAATGAGATAAGTCCTTGTGCTCTGAAGTTTCAGTTTCACTTGCGTAAATGTGGACGGTCACCGAAAGTAACACCGAAAGCGATTTTGACTCCGGACTTCTCGTGCTGCTCTTTACTCAGAGATTGGAAACAATGCATGTGTTTCATGATCGTTTAAATTGTTTAGATGAAATAAGACCATTTGAAACGTATTTTTGCATGTCCATTGCTTTCAATCCCTCAGTAAAGACAAGCGTGATAATTCCCGAGTCATAAACGATTTCCATGTCACCAGTAAGGAAATCCACCGTAATGCATGTGAAACTGATTAACTTAATTCACAATCACCTAAATTCCGCGAGTGAATTTCTTCAGTGCGCGTCGGTAGAATAACACGTGAGACTTGGAGTCTCTGCAGATACTGTCCTTGGGTTGTACTACTGTTGAGTGCGGCTTAATAAACAGGTAAAAATTAATGATGAGGGTGTTTTTTTGTTTTTGTTTTTGTTTGTTTTTTTATGTTGGGGAGGTTCGAATATATTCGAACATCACGTTTTCATATTCGAAATTCGTTCGAAGTTGTTTTTTTTAAAAAGGTGACAGCCCTAACATTTATTGTGCAAAACTTATTATAAAAAATCCAAAATCTTTCAAGTAACTTGAAAGTGTAACGGGAGATGTTTCTCCATAACAATGTAACGCAAATTTCAAAATGAAACATCACTCTGTCGGGCACAAGATACCTGACACCACTTTTTCCTGAGTTTTCTCACATAAAAGTAAAGATGGAAATATTTTAAATTGATGAAAAAAATTGAAGAAAAAGATTTATTTTACACAAAGAAGCAAAAAAAAATAAAAAATCGGAGCAACCCTTTCCACTTCAGAGATACAGTTTATTGGCCTATGCACAAGCCTTAACAAAATAAGAGGGCCCACGGACCAACCAGCTTACTACCGAAGTAACAGCTAGGGTCAAGACTGGCTTCACATCGAATCAGTTTGATGATTTAAAGCCACTAATCTCCGTTGTTCGAGCAAAATATAACTTACTTATGAAAAGTAATGTTGTCCACTATCCCTCTCTCATGACTGCAATTGACAGTGACACATTTCCAGAAAAAATCGTGGATAGAGACGTTAATGTCAAGGATGCCCATCCTAAGGTAACAGCCAGACTTGCATCCTAACATTGCACCTCTAAATCATATAGCAAGTTGGTTGAATGTACCGTTAATTAAGAAAAACGACTGAGAACAAGTCAGGACTAATAATAGTTGTAAAGGGATTTTTAAGTTCTGGCTATGCCAATGCTTAGTATTAAATTTGAAATCCAACATGTTTGTGTGGCAAACTTAAGGCTCTAAAATATAATACTGAACTGTCTGTGTCCGAAGCATTGAAGTCTTGTCCAGTCATTCAGTTCCACTGCTACCACAATATTCGCGCCATTGTCGGTGGTTATGCATACTTGCGACTCTTTAAGGCCACTTTCACACCAGGCACGATCGTAATCATATATAACAGTGTCCGAGTACAGTTGCAGAGTACAGCTGTTGTGAATGAAATGTAATGAATTTGTCTCCATAGTTTAAAGGTACTGTACCTTGACTCTCTGACATGAGAAATACTCAGAATTTATTCGGCTTATGTAATAATCAACTGCTCTGCCAAGATATCCAGTGTTTTCCATGTTAAAAATTTGTATGGTTCAAGCTTGCATTTATTCAAAGTAAACTGTTTGTGCAGAATATTGATTTACTTTTATATTCACTGTCTAGACGCATGCACTGATTGCGAAGGGTGAAATATTTGAGGCTCTGGCAAAACGGACCATTTTGGAACCTATTAATTACTGGTACTTTACAGTATAGAAAGATTATGCAGGGGCATGTTGGAATATAGTTAACATGGCATTTGGGCCCTTCCCCCAAAATTACAGTCTGCAAAAATTCCTCACCCTTTACAGCAAGTGCATGTTTGAACTGCAAAGGTGGAGACCTGCCTTCTCACACAGACTGGAGTTCACAATGAACCTTTCAATGCCTTTGACATTTTCGCATGACCAAAAGATTCATACAGGAAGTATGATACTCCTTTCTTTGGAGCAATTTGCCAAAAACACTGATTATGGTAAAGAGGTATGTAATTGCTGATTACGGTAAAGACACCTGACCATCTTAAAGTTTGTTGAAAAAACGGAAACCAGCCATAACCCAGCTTTAACATTTTAATACTGACTAGTACTTTGGAAGGCCTATTTGAAGAATTTAAGAAAAGTGGAATCCCAGAGAAAATTTTTGGTGGACATGTCTTTACCGTAATCATGCCCTTTTCCGTAGAAACCCCCATATATATATATATATATATATATATATATATATATATATATACACACACACACACACACACACTACCCAGCCAAAAAAAAGTCGCACACTCAAATATTTGGTTAGAAGCCCAGTAGCTTTGGTTACAGTGCATATTCGTCTTGTCAGTGTTTTGACAACTACATGCAATGCCAGAACATTTATTTTCGATCAGAAATGCGGTAAATTTTGGCCGAGATCTTGTCTTCTCGACATAATGGGTGAACCACTCGGTGGTCTTTCTTGAGCACATCCCAATAACTTTTAATTTGTTAAAGGTCAGGACTTTGTGGTGGCAAATTTGTTTTTGAAAATAATTCCTCATACTTGTTTTTGTCATTCATGGTTTTCTTTGCTTACAGGCCAATAACTTGCACGTTCTGAAATACTGTAACATCTTTTCCACCATCAAGGGATGTGTCTCCCAACATGATTTTTTAAGAAATGAGTAGCGATGCGCTTCATCAGTCAAGGTAAAAATTATTATTTCCAGCTGAAACATATTAATAACAGCAATAATGATCCAATTATAGAATTTGTTCATTCATTTCCAAATGGTGACTTTTTTTTTTTGGCCGGGCAGTGTGCATATACAAGAATAATAAAATGAGGCACTTGATAGCAAAGAGTCATTGAAACAATGTTAAATCAACATTGTTTTGTCAACGTTAAGACATTGAAACAACGTTGGACATGCACCCTCAATTAACATTGAATCAATGTTGATTTCATAATTAAAGATCAATGGTATTTCAATGTTATTTCATCAAAAAGAACATTGAAACAATGATGAGATTTCAACCTAACCATAGATCAATGTGCTTTCAATGACTTTTCAACATTAGTATCATCACCCTTTCAACCAGGAATCGATGCTCAATCAATTATAATCATAACTTTAAATTAATATTATTTCAATGTTGCTGTATCAACGTCGGGTTTCCATCGCTATTGTAACAGTGATTCAACATTGATTTCGCATTGATATTTCAATGTCAACCATTCTGATGATTCAGATTGAAAATCAACATTGTTTCTATGTAGTCTTGCTATCTGATTGGGAAATGTGACGCTCAGCATGTGCAGGCTAGTTTCACAGTTAACTTAAACAGGTACGGCAGGGACATCAACTGACAATCTGGCTGCATCACTTGTAAAAGGAAAATTAAATGGGAGCAGGTTAATGTTTCAACTAACGTTAGTACTAACGGTGGTGACCAGATGGCACTAATTGTACAAGGCATCTTCAGTGATGCATTTACTAAAATCCCGCGAAGGTCTCATCGTCTTTAAACTAGTGATAGGCAAAGTCGTAAGACATTAGCTAAAATCTGAAAGTTTGAGCGAAACTAAAATCGTCATGGTGAACACCTTTCACTTCTGCTACAATCTAGCCAGCTGAGCGATTCAATTTCGCTGCATTGTAAACGCAATCTATACAACTGAGAGATGGTGAATGTGTAAACACCGATTTATGGGGGTTAATGTGTAAACACCGATTTATGGGGGTTAATGTGTAAACACCGATTTATGGGGGTAAATATCGAGGGTTTGGAGCACATTGGTTCTATGTCCAAATTTTGCGGTTTTGAGATTTTTACCCCCCTGTCACAGCTTCCTATCAGCTAATCCTTGGAGCACAATAACTATATCGAGGGTTTGGAGCGCAATGGTTATATGAATTTTAATACAGAATAGACTGTCTTCCATTGCAAACGAACTTACCTTCAACCCATCACCACTGCGTTGTCACATCATGTGCTAGAATTGTTGGAGCACTGAGGCGACATGTCCATTTTTGGCTATTTTGACCATGATGTTGCGGTTACACTCCTATGAAAACTTAGGTGTTCAATACACTTCTGAGCCCTGCAGCGGAAGAGTGACGGGTAAATAGAACACTAGGAAACCTAAAAAACTTTTTTTCTCTGAAAACCTCTAAAATGGACACATGACCACTGCGCTCCAAACCCTCGATATGTAAACACTTATTTACGGCGGACGGTCGCGCCCTGCTGACGGGAACTGCACATGTCGCAGGGTAACGTTCACTATCCCGTTCACTCGTGTAGTTATAACATCAGCCAGCAATCTATTCAGGAACTTAAAAAACTGATGTAGCCAATTCAGCTACAGACAACACCAGCTACCGACCAATTTTACACTGTGAATCCCCGCCGCTTGGAGACATAGCAGTTAACGCCAACAATCTTGAAATCCTGAGGCATTAATAGTTATGTGCTTGCTGGCAATAAAAATCAATAAACAATACGCCGGGTCCGAGCGAGTCTTGCATAATTAAACAAACCCACTAGGTCATTACGTCAACATCTGAGCCCGTCCCGACAGCAGTTTCCTACAGAAATCCACAGCAGGGACTCGCCAGCGAGCCACCAGCTGCATTCACACCAGACGCGAAACGAATTTTTCGCGCGACAGAGTACATGCAAAGTCAATGCAAAGACGCGAATACACGTCCAGTGTGAAAGCGGCTTTAATGCATTACACTACTTTACTTAGTTAAGCTCGCTAACACGAATGACCCATCTATGCCAAGGCTAAAATAGTCTGAATTTATTCCTCCGCCATGAGCCCAGGTGCATTAAACAGGTCTTGAATATTGACATGAATATGTAAAATGATGTCATTATTAACTCACCTGGCCCTGAACTCTCATCTTGACTCGCTGCGCCGCCGTCAGCCATTTTGAATATTTAACTTCACCCAAATTCACCCGGTGCGCGTCAGGGCTGCTCTTATTTTATTTTATAAAGATGCAAAACATCCCTTTCAGAGGTACTCCGTTTTCTCTGTTGAATACAGGCTATGTTGTTAAGCGATTTACTTACTTTATGAAACGAAATGAACGACCCTTTGGATTAGACAGGTCATATGCACTGAAACTAAGCTGTAAATGAGGGACAAAATGACAAATGTCAGAATGCAAAACTAAGGCGTAGCCATGACGGTAAATTTGTGCCTTATTTAGGCACCGTTTCCGTTCCAGACATTCGTCGAAGCGAAGTTGTTGATCTGAAGGTAAATGTTTTCCTATTCAGATACCGTAGGCGCGTTGAATGTCTCAGTGAATTTAGAGTTTCGTTCTGTAAGAAATTATCGCCAGATTGAGATGACGAGTAACATTACACGTCAGCTTCTCATAACGAAGCCTGAAGCACATTAATGTGAAATTAAATTAAATTAAATTAAATTAAAGAGAGCTATTTTGATTGATGTGACTAAGGGGCCTGCATTGGCTGTTGAACTTATGTCATACTGAGCAAAATGTAGTGAAGTTTAATAACCTGGGAGAATAGATGTTGGGACCAGAGCTTGCGGTTGAAAAAAGGCATGGTGAACAAAGGCAACTTCGGACAGATGTGTACAGATTCAAACAGGTAACGATTATATCTGTCAGCCATCCACCGCAGAAGTAAGCTAGTTATATAATAAATGGACTAACTCGCCAAAGTCATTGAAAGGAGAAAAAAAAGTTTATCTTGCTTTTACATGAAAGGTCATTTTGACTGAATTCCAATGGATATCTTTAATAGTGAAAGATACCTGAACTCCTCAAGGGTGGGGCCGTTACCTGACCTGGATTCTCAGGACTGCCTGCATGTTCACATTGTTGGCCTCCTCTCTGGAGTACCACGGAGATGTACTGAAAAATATGCTGGACACTGGGAGTTCTCTATTGTGCACATTGCCTGTGCCATTGAAAGTAATAGTCATTCTTCATTTATGAAGGTCAGTGTTAACCTGTTGGGTGGAAAAATCTGTTCAATAAATCACTGTCTTTCACATTTATTTTTGAATTTATTTTCCAAACAAATGTTCAAGGTATTCGCCTATTTTCCACCTTTTTTCTTGAAGGTGTAAAACCTGTGGCCAGAATTGCTCACTTGATTTGACATATTTGTATTTGGCCTGTAGAATATATGAGCAGTTGGGAGTAATTTGCATCTTTTTTCAAATCTAATGCTTGTTCCTTCTGCACATGATGGTAAAATTTGGCTTTAATTATCATATAATTATCCAAAAATAAGCACATCTTACTCACTACGGCTTTGCCCAGTGTTGGGAAAAATAGCATCCATACAATTTTGTTGCAGATATTCAAGTTTAGTCTGTCAGAAAGCATTGATTTTATCTTGTGAAAAGCCCGTTCCCCATGAGCTTTGGGAGCTGAAGAGTCAGCGGGATTAATCAGCAGGAATGCTCTGCTCTGTCCTTGCTCAGTTTAATCTCACATAGGAATGGCTTTTCACAATGTGGTGGTAGAGCGCCCTCTGCATGTGATAGTTCTAAGAGTCGCTCTCTTTTTGCGTACGCTGCTTTGCTGCCTGCTGTCTTCTCCAAGCCCCGACAACGTCATCCTCATCCAACTCCTCCTCCACCAGCATCTTGGACCGCTGGCGACACCGGCTGATGAAGGCGGACGCCTCCTCATCCTCCTCTTCTTCTCCCCGGCCTCCTCTCCGTGGCTGTGCTTGGTGGTCCTGGTCGTGGGAGAAGGTCCTCTTAGCTGTGTACCCCCTCGCCTCCTCCCCATCCTCCTTTTCCTCTGAGGTATAGCGCCTCTGTGCTCTGCAGCTCTGGGATTCCTCTAGTGTATTGGAAAGGGTGTCTGTTGATGGGGGAAACCCCTTAGAGCGATACGGTAACTCTGCAGAGGGTTCGTCTTCATAGCCACTGAAACTGCAGGAGGAGAAGTCGTCTTCGGCTGCTATGCAAGAAGTATAGTCCCCCTCACTCTGGAAGGAGCCGTCTGACACCCTCCCTCGACTACAGAACTCATGTTCGGTCTCCGTTAATTCTTCTCCAGGCACTGCTCTGCCAGGAGAGGTGTACTGGGATGGGGCTCTGATGTCATTGAGCCACTTGTCGATGCTACTGACCTTGTCCTTCTCTGCTTTGGAAACACCAAACTTTCCAGTGCTCCCAACCAAGGACCTGTTGAGCCTGTCTCGGGTGGGGTTGCGAGAGGAGTCACGAGCCAGATAATGGGATGAGTTATTGGCGAGGTAGTGGGCAGGGTCACTGATGGGATTACGAGGCGACATACGAGCAGGGTCATGGCTGAGGTCACGGGTGGGGACTCGATCGGGATCTGGGCTGTACTTACCAGCAACCTTCTGCATTCCTTCTGCATCATCACCAGCCTCCTCATCAGAGTCTTCCTTGTTCTTCTTCTTCTTAAACAGCGTGCTTCGCTTGTTGTCGGTGACGATCTTCTGCAGCTCGTAGGAGGCCATCTTTCCCCTCATCTCAGACTTCATCTCCTTGTCCATGGAGTCCAGCTTGCACAGGTCCACCTGGTCCTGGAACAGGCTGTACAGGGGCACGCTGGTCTTGGTGATCTTTGCTTTGCGGGACCCATACCCTGAGTAGTTGGATGTGCCCCCGGCAGAGAGAACAGACTCGCCTGCTCCTCGGGACAATCCGCTAGTGTACGAGGCACCACTGAGCATGGAGGCCTTATCATCGTCCGTGGGCCGGCTGGAGCGAGACCCCAGGCTGAGCACAGAGCCCGCCCTGGAGGGAGGGAGGCTGCCCCCCCCCATCTGCAGCTCCCCCTGCTTCTGGATCAGAGTCTCTGCCACCACGTTAGCAATCCAGTTCTGGATGCTCAGCAGGTCTATGGCCTCGTTGCCTTGACCCTGCAGGTTAGGCAGCGGGACCATGGGAGTGGGCGGGGCCTGTGGAGGGGCTTGGGCTGAAGCGGAGCTCCGGGTGCTGCGGGCGCGAGAGATGGAGGTGTGGCCACTTAGCATGGAGGCGGAGTCATCAGGGGCGGGGCTTTGGGCGGATGCCAGCTGCCAGAAGGCAGAGAGCGGTATAGTGCTGCCACTGACCATGCTGTCCGCATCCCAACCGCCGCTCGAGGACTGGCTTTCCTCCAGTGTGCGTCGCGAGCGCTCCAGCACCTCCTCTCGACGCTGCCTCCTCCTGGCCAGCGCTGCGTCCTGCGCCCTGCTCAGCTCCGCAATGGCATCCTTGTCCTCATTTCCCAGCTTCTTCTGTTGCCGCAGTTTCCAGCTCTGATAAGCAGTCAGGTTCACGTCCTCCAGCGACGGCACCCTGGCATCCTGGGCCTCGCCCTCCCCGTCTGCCCCCATCTCTGTCTCAGAGTCCTTCTTCAGCCAGCCGAACTGGATCCTCTTGATGCGCCACCTTTCCAGGGGTGTGAGGTTTTCTTTATTCTTCTTGCAGAAGTTGTAGAGTGAACCACTCTCTGACATCACGCTCTCCATATCGTCCTCCGTAACCTCGCTCTCAGCCTCGTTTTCGTCGCCTTGGCCCCGCTTCCTGTAGCGCGCGGCAGCCTGCTCCTCGATTTCTTTCAGCCTCTGTTTCCACACATCCGCGAAGCTGCTGATGTCCGTGGAGACGGAGGACACGGACTCGGCCTGGGTTCGGCGTATGCCTTGAGTCACAGCTCGCACGTCGGCACTTGTCACACTCTCCAGGTCCTCGGGTAAAGGCCTCCGCTTGCGTCCTCCCCCCGGCAGCGACTCCTCATCCTCATCATCACTCAGGAGCTGCGCCTGCCACCAGTCCTCGCTCTGGTACTTCTCATTCCGCTGCTGCCATTCCTTCACCAGCCGTCCCACATCCTCGTCCTCCTCCTCTCCTTCTTCTTCCTCGCCTCTTCCTCCAGGTAGGGAAGGGACATGCCCATTCCTGCCCGTCATGGCGGTACTCGCCACGCTCGCTCCGTCCTGCTCCTCTGCCACAATGGAATGGACCTGGGCTCCCGTGATGCTCTCTGGCTGGCGGGGTGCGAGAGCGTCAATGACGGAGCTCTGGCTGAGGGTGTCGCTTCGCTCGTCGTCGTCCCGATCCTCCAGCAGCACCTCGTTCAGGTCCCGCAGCTGCTTCAGGAAGCCCTCGTTTGGGCACACCGCCCGCTTCTTCCTCAGCGTCAGTAGGGCTTCGAGGATCGTCATGTGATGGAAAATCATCAAGTACGCGGTCACCAGAGCGGCTGAGCGACTGACTCCCATCACAGAGTCCACCAGCACCTTTCCTAAGGGGGCGATGGAGAGATCAGCTTACCACTCGTTCATATCAAAAACTGACAGATAAAAACGGATGGGTCATACACGTACAGCACACTGACAAATTACAGAGGCATGCGGACATCACTGACTAATAATAGTAACATGAGTGATGTGCATCAAGTTTGCGAAAATAAACATCACTGACGAAGAGCATAAACATACCTGATTCACATATGAATGAAAAAAACATGATCACATGGACTGATATTGGAAGTATGAACGATACAGTTCCTGAAATCCTGTGTTAGGGTCTAATATAAAAAATCTCTCCTGTTACTCAAGCGATAGAAATAGATTTAATTCATCACTAATGGAACACTGGCTCACACATTTATGTCATTGTGGCGTGGAGAGGAACACAGCCTGTAATGCAGCTTACAGCACCGCAACACAGCCATTTCACCCTCAGCGGAAGTTCTTCAACTGATCAGCTTCTGCCAAATATGTGGCAGGACATTGAATGTTTAATAAAACTGCAGTGTGATGTTTGTATGTTAGTAAAGGTGTTGCTTCTGTGTGTACAGTCTTCTCTGAATTTCATCGCTCTTTGTGACGTAAGGAAAGCTGTAATGTCTGCAGTAATGTTCCCATGATAACTTTCAGTTTATGTCACCTGGTGCCATATAATTGCTCACTCAAAGATCAATCACGTGTCTTGCCTTGGACTGGTGCAGGCAGTCCTAGGAATATTGTTTGTTCAGTGCAGGATATGCTTTTGAGATGGTTTCTGGGCTGAAATAGAGGCAGTGGTAGGGGTGTTTAGGCAGTTTCATAAAAGGTCTTAAATACGTGTTATTTTTAATGTTGGGGCATTAGGCCTTGAGTTGATATTGAGGGGGTTTTGGTGTTGATGTTTAGGTTGTGTTTGGATTAATATTGAGGTAAATTTTGGGATGATATGGAGATGACTTTTGGGCTGATGTTGAGATGGTGTTTGGGTTGACAAGGCAAGGTTAATTAGGTTAATCCGAGGCAGTGTAAACTGTGATGCGTGTACATGGTGTTCAACTTAATGTTGAACCAGTGTTGGGGGTAATATTGCGATTATCTTGAATGGAAAGTGGACATGATCTTGAGGTCAGTGTTGCAGCAATTGTAGGGGTGGAAATGCATATCTCACTAGCTGAGGAGACACACTGTGGATATTGGGATCCGGTGATGCCTAAATGTCACCGGGTTGTGCCCCCTTTCCTTTGTAAAAGCCCCAGCCTCCTGCCCCATTTACCCCTGGCTCTCACCCTTATGAGTCAGCAGCGCCTCATCCAGAAATTCCGCGCACGAGCGCAGGAACGGCGAGATGTCCGAGCTCGCAAAATCGTCCACCTCGATGCCGTAGTACTGGATACTCATGCCGGCATAGAAGTCCATGCCGGTGTACACGCCTGTGCCGTGGGCGGCGTTCAGGACATGAGTGATGCCCATGCGCTTCAACCGCGATTTATTTACCGCCACTGACCTGCAGCGCACAGAGCCAATCAGAGATCAGCACAGATCCATGCATTCAACTGCACTCGGCCAATCAGAATCCGCAGTGAACACAACGTACAACACTCTCACAGCCCACCGCATATGAAAACATCCAGTCAGTAACACACAGACTTAAGGTATCAACGCACACTTTTTTGCAATGTTCAGCTAGGAGCATATAATCCATTTGCCCAATGGATCAGAGGCCAGTGATAAATGCTCTACACTGTTCACAGCGAATCAGAATTTAATATGATTATGTCCATTTAACCCGTTGAGCACCACTGGCAACTATAGCTGCCCAATGGTGTAAGATATCAAAATCAGATACTGTTGAAAATCTATCATGTGGCAACTTATTTAAAAGAGTTCCGGGGAGCTCTTTTAAACAAGTTGCCACATGATAGGTTTTCAACAGCTTGGGATAACTACATTTTTAATTCCTTGAAAATTTATTCAGCACTTAAAGGGTTAAAGACCAGTGATCTAAAACATACAGCCAATCACAGTTCATCAGACAGCACAGCAGAAACCAAATTATATCGCAACCAGCATTTAAAGCGGGAATTTAGACATAAATCTTAATTCCGTTACTATTTTACTTATTAAAAAATATTGCAAGTGAAGTACAAGCAGTTAAACATCAAGATTTTTCAATGCGATAAAAAATAAAGTTTCTTCGACTCAGAACCAGAGACAGGTTCCTGATCAGCACTGGCGAAGAATCCCCACATGCAGTGCATCTGTTTAGTGTTCTTATAATACATAATAATACGTATAGTCCCTGACAAATAAATCAATAAATAAAATTAAGTTAATATTTTCTTTTTGTAACAGAAAGATATTCTTGCAGTGTTATTACAGGACTAAAAGCCTTATTGAGAGATGTATTCAGTGTTTAACCCTGTGCAGACACACTTCTGACAGTTACTCACTTCTCGGAGATGTAGATGTTGGGCCACACTTCATCCACGGGGTTAAAGGGCGCCTCCAGACGGTCCTGCAGCAGGGCTCGCTGGATGTCCAGCACACAGGGTGTGTTGTACGGGCTGTTCTCATCCACCATGTCCTTCACACAGTTGTACAGATCCTCCACCATCATCTGCTCCGTGGGGTCCATCTCCGCATGTTCCTCTGAAAAGTCTGAGCAGAGAGGGAAAACACAGACCTGCTAAAATAAAGCTGCTTTCACACCGGACGCGAAACGAATTTTTCGCACGACAGATTACATTCAAAGTGAATGCAAAGACATGAATACATGCGATATGCTGTATCTGCTACCGGTGCGAAAGCGACTTTAAGGTTCTGTTAAAAAATAATCTCAGTTTGCCGAGATTAAACAATTTCAGGGTCATGCTGTAAGGCTGAGAATGCAGGAAGTCATATGCTATTGAGAGGACCCACGATGTGTAAAATGGAACAGGACAATCCCATAGTCACCTGTCATATTGTGTTTAACAAAGATATTTTTAGTGGGCACTGAATTAATGACATATGTTTAAATGTGTCATCATAAATGATAACGGACTGTTTTGTTGTTGGATGACGCGACAGCCTAACAGAAAGAATGGTACCTCTTGCTGATTGGCTGAGATCTGAAAAACACAGTCCAGTGATACAGTATATATCAGTGTTTGATTAGTAATTGATTTGTAGACGTGTGATTAGGAGTACCAGGAGCAGGTGGCGGGGTCCTCACCTGCAGTGCTGCTCTGTTTGCTGGTGAGCAGAGAGGAGAGGTTCAGAGGGTCCATGAAGATGCTCTCCGTGTCGCCTCCGGAGATAACAGAGGACCTGCAAGGAGCCGGAGTCCAGCAGCGGTGAGTGAGCTTCCACTGTCTCAATGTCCCAGCAAAATATACCCATATAGGGGTGATTCATTTGTATGTGGACAGTGGTGTATGTAATAAGGAGCTGAGATTACGATCATCATTAATTTATTAATCTGAGGAAATGTACATCCATAAGGAGTCAACTCAAGTGAGACCTTGTGATGTTTCCAAATTTTCCCATCCAATTACTTACAAACCTCAATTTAAATGGGTACAGAGGACTTCACTGTAGAAGAAGAATATCTCAGCAGGATTATCTGCTTATCTACTGCACATTATGGTGTTATTAAATATATTAATGACCTGTAGTAAGATGTAGTAACATCCGTAAATAATGTCCGTATGACGTGCGCTGTGTCACTGCATGACACGAGCCAGCACACCGTGCAGCCGGACTCATCTGTGTGTGTGTAAGTTGAGTGTCAGTTATGGATCTTGGGTGACTGCATCAGGTAACACTCACCCGCTCGGGGAAGAGCAGCGCAGCTGATTGGATGAGGCGGACTTCTCACTGATGATGTCATCATCTGGGACCACTTGATCTGCCACATTCTCCTGATCACTGTGGGTGGCCATGGCGACACGACTCATGGAGTTCTGTAGAGACACAAACGCACACTCACGTACGCAAACACTAATGACATGATGAAACATCTCCACTGAGGATCACTTTGTTAGGGTCTAAGGCGAGACCTGAATGAACCAATCCGCGCTTGCGTTTAACATCTAAGGCTTATTAATAATGTTTATTTTTCACTCCTGTCTCGCTCCTGACCCACCAATCAATTGAGCTCCATCATCATTAAAGAGGATCCTACCCTCAGGAAGAAGAAATGAGGTTTTCCCAAATCAGCTGGTGTGAGGAACGTTGGGACCCTCCTTTGCGGAGGTACGTATGTTTTTCAGAATGTGTGAGTAATAAATGACTTATTTTTCTATCTCTCTCCATATGCAGTGCACCTGCCAGGTCAGTGACTGAGTCTGTGACTGACGTCTTTCTGAAATGATGTTTAAAGGAGTGAGAATTAGACTTCACACCTCATCAAACCCGCAGGCCCATCTCTGCCTCCTCAGCTCACACATCCTACACACCGTTCCTATTGGTGACGCTGAGATCAAGTTAAAATAGGTAGAGAAGACAGTAAAAAAAAAAAAAAGGTTAATACGAGCCCGTATTACAGACTATAACGGGCAGGCTTTTAAACGGTATGTTGGGATCCTGCTTCGTTAGATAAATGATCATTAGCTCATTGGATATTTATAGCGCATAATATGAGCTTCATAAGGAAAACAGAGCTGAATCAGTTCAAAGCAACAGCAGCTCAGTAAATGATTCTCATTAAAATAATGGTCATTTTTTTTGGTCCCTGCTGCTTTTAATGCTATTAGATAATTAAAAACACAAGCAAATGCACGCAGGCCCACAAACACTCTCGCACACGCGGACGCACGAGCAAAGAGACATGTACATCCACACATGAAGGTGCGGCAAGACATCAGTTCCCCTGCCACATTAGATCAGGTTCTGGGAGTTTGTGAGGAATGCACTAGTTATAAAGACTCCGGCAGCACTGCTTCTGTGGGGCTCTGTCAGTTGCCTCTTATCACCAGGGGAATTTCAGGGACTCCACTCAACTTTGAGCTCACTTGTCCAAAGATCAAAACATTTCTCAGAGTCCTTCACCAACTTTATTCCCAAAGGAATAACCTTAGATCCTCAGAGTCCTGCTGTACTTCAAAATAATGCGCAGAAGGACTTCAGCTTTGAAGAAACTGAATCACAATAAGAGATGCCGAGACCCAGTTGAGTCATGAGAACTCGAGTGCTTATCGGCCGCGTACGTCAGATACAAAAGAAGTCTTATTATCACCACTTTGGTATGTAAGTGTTCAACGCAACACAGAGCCAATGAGAGCTCCACAGAGCCCTAAGAGCTGCTGGCTACTGCTAGTGCGTCACACGCCATAACAGAGAAACATTTAATAAAGCAAGAGGAAGCACAGAAAAGCATTTTCAGCCACAAAGGAGTAGTGCTCATGCCATGTCTGAATGTGTGTGTGTATCTGTCCGTGTGTGTGTGTTTGTGTGTGTGTGCGTGTGTGTGTTTGCTTATCTGAGTATATTAATAGCAACAGGGACAGCTGCGAATCCCCAGGCTGTAGGTAGTGACAGGCCTGAGGCCTAACGGTGACACAGAGAAAATTCAGGCGTCCATCTTCCCCCTGAACCCTCGCAGGGCCACAGGTAACGGTCCCACCCCAGTGGCGGATTGCGGTAAAGCGCAGCGGCACTGGAACTTACCTGAGCGGCGCGGTGAGGTGCTGTTAGCGTTAGCGGGTGGCTGGTTAGCAGTCTGAGGGGACACTGGCGAGTCGGGCTCAGGGCTGGGTGAAGGGGAGAGGGCAGAGGGGTAAATTTAGAAACCCTCAGCTGTGAGGTCACAGCTCCACCCCCGACACCCGACACTGCTGATGCCCACACACGCGCACAAACACCATCATGTCTCTGACACACACACACCATCATATCACACACACGCATTTACAAAAACACCATCATGTCTCACACACACACACTCTCATACACACACAAACACCATCATATCACACACACACCCACACAAACACCATCATGTCTCTCTCACACACACAAACATACACACACACACAAACACCATCATATCACACACACACACACATACACACACACACAAACACCATCATATCACACACACACACATATACAAAAACACCATCATGTCACATGCACGTGCACACACACACTCACACACATCACCATGTCACACACTCACAAACACATCACCATGTTACACACACACACACACACACACACAAACACCACCATGTTACACAGACACATACTCACACACACACACACATATCACGCGCACTGAAACTTTCCCGCTGGCACCACCATTTCACACACATTCTCACACACCACCATACTGCACACGCTGAAACTCACACACACACACACACACACCACCTCATCTCACACATGGACATCACCATATTGCACACACTGACGCACCAACATGTCTCACACAATCAGTCCCACACGCCACCATATTACCGACCGTGAACCTAATACATGCCACCCAATCACACACACTCACAAATCACATGTATTCACTCCAGTCTCACGCATTGACACACACTACATAGATATTTAACAGGCACAGTCTGACAGGTATACAGACGCACGCACACACGCACACTCCATCACAGCTCTACTTCTCAATCGCAAAATGCTGCCATGTTGCTCCCATAGAAACATGGGAGCAACCTTAATAACCTTTTTTTGGGCAGTCTTTAAAGCAACATAACTCAAGTTATTTGCGTATTTATTTATTTATTTCTAAAACCTCCAGAATTGGAGAAACATGGTACACGTTATACAATCACACTAAAAACATTAAAAGCGAGCATTAAAACAATGACTAAAAGGATTACAAAACAGAGTGGTTTACCATAATTTTCACAGCACAATAATTAAACTAGACTTTGGTGAGCAGTCTAACTAGGTTATAACTTAAAGATAACTTGTTTGAAAATGATGGATGATGAATGAGAGATCTGATTGAGTCTACAACCCCGTCGTTACTCAGGAGTCTATGAGATCTCACCCTCGTTACAGACAAAGCAAGCGAAGTAGGCGAGAAACCATAATCAATTATTCGCCCCAGTAGAGTATCTTTATGGAATATGCCTGTTCGGTAATACTGACTAATAAAATATGACGACAGATCTCTAGCCGGGGAGTCAACTTTAAAAATACGCTGCCACAGACTGATACACATGTCTTGAACAGTAACTGTAACAGGACAAATATCAATCGTCTGAAGTAACTTCGTATGATGAGAAAATTTGCTCAGCCCCAGAGCACGTTTAATCATACAACCTTGTAGTGACTCCAGCTTAGCAATACAATTGTCTGGGGTAGGCATACAGTCCAGCCCATATACTAGAGAAGAGCGACAAATCGTATCCCAGAGGTAACATTTAATATCCACCGGCATACCAGTACTCTGCATGCCAGAACTAGCCAGAGAGAAGAAGCTCTGGCGACATTTACTTAATCTGCTTTCAATATGACAAGCTGGACTAACATTTTTATGAAATATCATACCAAGTATTTCCAGCGACTCAGCGTTTACCATTGATACTTCACCTAACACCCATGTGGGTTCCCTGGTTAACAGACTCTTACCTGATGTCATACACTTGGACTTAGATACTCCAAAATTAAATCTCCATTGCTTTGCATATAAAAAACACATGTCAATCAAAGCCTGTAAGCCTCCAACAGTGGAGCTCATAAGAGTTATGTCATCTGCGTAAGCGAATGACTCATATTTATCTGCCCCGATGCATACACCATGAGGAGACTGCTGCAGACTCACAAGGAGATCATTAATAAAAATACAGAAAAATAGAGGAGACAAAATGCTACCTTGTCGCGTGCCCCTCGTGATATCAAACGACATACTAAATTTACCATTCCACCTTACCTTTGCATTCAAGCTTTTATACCAGCGCATCATCAGCAACCAGTGCTGTAAAGGAAGTTTATCCCAAAACTTATATAATAGACCATGATGCCAGATACTGTCAAAACACTTTTCAGAGTCTAGGCTGCTCACATACAAAGGAGACTTTTTGTCCCTGAAATATACACTGATATCATTAAGTAGGCAAGCACCAAATGAGGTTCCCCGAGACTCTCTGAAACCAAACTGATTGGAGCAACACTCATCAGTGATAAGAATGAGTTTTTCCAGAAGTTTAGCAAGAGTGGAGCTGAGAGTGATGGGTCTGTAACTATCAGCCAGATTAGGGTTCAGAGTAGCTTTCTTCAGGACAGGAACTATTATACCTGTGGTTACCACGGATGGGACACATGCAAAGTTAAGTATTACAGCTACGAATGGCCAATCGTGGCGTTCGTAACGGAGCGCAGGACAGTGGGAACTAAGCATGAAAGCCAGTCTGTGCTTTGGTATAAAATATCCTTTCTCTCTCAAAACGACAATTTAATCTGTTAAAAATTCCATTACCTGAGGTTTTTTTGCACTATGTTCGAGGGTTTATTATTCTTCACGACATGCATAGATATTGCTGTGAAACTTTGCCTTAAGAAAGGAAATAACTGCTCATAACATGAAATGCACCTAATTATGGCAAGTTGACTGATTGTTAAAATCCTGCGAATACACCTGATGTTTGAACAAAAACCATGTTACACAGGGGGCCCTATTTGAACTTGAAATTGGAACTTGCACCTACTGTAACTTGTAAACTATCGGATAGTTTTTCATAGAACTTGGCTCTCACATAAATCATGCTACAGGCATCCCTTTTGCATTTTCTCCTTTTTTCTCAGAAAGTCTGAGTAATTTGAGTGTGCAGTGAGGGCCGGGGAGTATTCTCCTGATGGCTCTTGTTTAGAGTTGCTTCCATGGCATCATTAATTATTATTGTCCCGTGTTTACTGCTAGGAATACTGGACAGTCCCACCAGCGAAATCCAGTACGCCAACTTTTCTGTCCTAGGATGGCAGCAGAATGACCTGCCATACTCTGCCTTTGATTGGCTAGTATTTGCTGCCTTCATGTGTTGAGTTGGTTAAATTTAGGTACGAGGTGTGGGATTGGTTTAGGTATGCTTAAAAATATCACAGTAAACCAATCAGAGGTTGAGTAGTGAGGATTATTCTGTTACCATTCTAGAGGGGAAAAAAAATCACGTCCGGCGAAGCCTGCACCTCAAGTGGTCTCTCGCTAAGTTCGCAGGAAGTCTGTTTCTGGGCAGGGTGAATTGGAGGTTTGGACAGCCCTTGGCATCCTGTGATAGGCTTCCCAGTCAATGCCCCTAAATTCCAGGGGTCCACAAGAGCCTGGGGGTCCGGACGATTGAATTCAGCCTCAGATTTAATAATCCTGAACTAGTGATGGTGAGATGAAGCTTCATGAAACTTCACAAGCTTTTCAGCAAATTGGTTCAAGGGTTCATTTCCCAAAATAGAAAATGCTCACTGAACCTCGTGGAAGTAAAAGAATGTAAAACAGGCTGATATTTTAAAGATAATGTCAACAAAGTGGGTGTTTGTTTTAGTAGTATTATTTTTTAGGTAATGCACCAAATGCAGTAGCAAATCAAATCTTTGGTCCAATAACAATTCACCATGTCAGAATGATGGGAAATATGACAATGGTTTGATAGAGACAGAGCTTTGACTCCACAGTGGGGAAAATGTGATCGTGCAACTTGGCGTCGGGCAGTTAATGCGCGTGTGTAGCGTGAAAATTAATGATGAGGGGAAACTTTTAATTCAGATTTTAATTTAGGAACAGTTGTTCTCCTCCGTGTTAGATCTGTGGCGATTTCTTTCTCCAGATTATTCGTCCTGCCCTTTGAAACACCCTCTCACATACTACAGAAGAGACTGGGGTGCATTAGCACCCCATCGGGTAGTTGGGACGGGAAGCGAGGCTTCGGATGTCCTCGATGACTTGTTCCATCGAGAATGATGCGAGGCGCTTGATTAGATGTTGATCGGCGCTTTGCGGGAAACTTTCTATGTTTCCTGTCACGTTTCGGTGCTTTAATTGGCATCGCTAGGAATTACACTCCATTCCTGTTGGAGGCGCTACCGGCTTATTTAAACGGGTGTAACCACGGGATTAAGAATAAGAAGAGGTACGGATTAGGCGAAAACACGGGACAGAAGAGGCAAGATTTTATTATATTTCTCTGTTGTAGCGGGACGGCCCACCGAGTGACCAACATGAATTACTGCTGTATCCAAATGACACGAAACCTCCTCCGGAAAGTGTAAGAAATGGTCTTTGCTCGCCGTGGGAAACGAGCGCATCTCCAACAGAAGGGATCTGCTGTCAGATCCGGCCATGTCGGTGCATTTGGTTGCTAAAAGTCCAGTTTTCAACAGGCATGTTTGGGGTGTAGTTTTAGTGGAACCGTATAATACCCAGCCTGAATGACTGATTTAAGGCTGAGCATATCCCGGTGGTTTGTAATGGGCCTTGATCCCGTTCCGATTGAAACCTAATTTCCTCCTTTTCCTGTCTTATGTACCGACCGACTTCAGGTCACCGAGTTCCCGATAATCTTCGCTAAGCTCGTTCCATCCGCGCATATTATCACAACCTCTAAAACCGGCCTCTAATGACGGTGGAAAAGGGGAACTTTGGGATGCTGAAGTCGCGTGTGGACCGAAGTGAGGAGATGGAGGACGGCAGTGAGAGGAGGACGCGTGGGATGGAGGAAGAGGAGGATTACATATTAGTGAAGATTAAGGAGGAAGATGATGGGTGTGACGAGGAAGGCATGATGATGACGGACTGCAGGACCGAAGAGATCAATGGTGTCTGGAAAGAGAGAGCCGGAGAGAATATGGATGTTGTGATCAGTGACGGATCGGAGTCAAGCCCGATGCCTCATTTGACTTCCTGTCACGGAGAGGTGATTGAACTGATGACCCCTCCAGAGAACCAAAACACAGGTGGGTATTGGGCTCATTAGTATTGTATTTTAATGTGATTCCGCGGGTAGCTTGCTTGCAGAGTTAGAAATGTCAGTGCCACTGTGAACAAACCGTAAAGCTTGGTGGTGTCAGAGATTATGTTTGTCGCCAGGCACAATCATCTCTGTGGAAAATCACCACACCCAAAAAATTTCAGCCTGATACCTTATCTGTGCTGGATTTTGGTGACTGCTGTTCAGTTTAATGTAGTTCTGTGGTCACTCAGCTTTTCACAGTCAAAGGCTACACAGAAGGAAGTGATTGAAGCCTCCTGAAACTGTCCAGTGTACCTCACACTGGTCTCTCCTGCTCAGTCCACTCACTGTGGAATTTAGTTGCAAAGCAAACAGCACCAGGCCTGTCCTTTTATGAGTTTTTTTATTTTTTAGATTTTGCACATATTTATGTGCATCTGTGTATCTTTTTGACTTGACTCCATTCTAAATGACCCACCGGCGACTGCCAATAATTGGCGTTTAAGTTTTTGAAATTATCGATAGCTTATTTTTGAATGGGGCTGTATTTTCAAGACGACATTGGGTATTTATGTCAAATGTTATAAACAGAAAAATAATGTGCAGCTGGCACATGTATTCAGGCCCTTTGCATGTATATTTTTAGCAGAAGTGGTCTTTTCTGCAGGAGTAGGCCTCTGTATGCTAATGGGTGCTGTCATGGTCCTCGCTGCTCCCTGTTGGCTGTATCCTCGCCATCTTTGTGATGTTTGTCTGCGTTCAGATGACTCTCCTGACCTCTGAGGATCCGTCTGAGATCCTCGTATGTCATCTGTGTTGGTCTTTCATTCAAATATGCCATCCTCTCAGAAACGCGTTTCTAACTCAGAACTGTAACAATCAGTTTTTGAGATGCACCAACACAGGTCCATCGCCTCATTTTTAATATTCGCTCATGTACAGTGATGTTTCTGTCTTTGATAAAGTTATAATAATGCCGTGAAAAAGTGATGAAATTTTCCTTGTGTTTCCTCAGTCCCCGCTTGATCTGAAAGCGGTCCAAAGGCATGATTCTGTGTCGATTTCTTCTTCTCTGATTTGATTAACTCTGCGGTGGGCTCCTCTGTGCTCAGGGTCGGCCGGAGCGCTGGAGTCGGAGCTCATCCCCTGCTCTCACTGCCCGTTCAGCCACAGGGAGGAAGGGATGCTGCAGCAGCACATTGAGAAGGTTCACCCAGAGGAACACAGCAGGATTCTGGGAGATGTAGGAAATGAAGCGGAGAAGCAGCTGCCCCCCAGCAGTTCACATCGGCACCCCACACCCCCGAAAACACTCCCCGCCCCGACACAGCCGCACACCGGCGCACCGGAGGTCCACGAGTGCTCCCACTGCGGGAGGACCTTTGCATCCAATCCAGGCCTCATCTCCCATGAGAGAATCCATGCGGGGAAACAGCCGTACCAGTGCTCCCAGTGCGGGAAGAGCTTCAGGCGCAAGTCCAACTTCGCTGTGCATCAGCGAATCCACAGGGGCGAATGCCCCTACCAGTGCTCGCGCTGTGGGAAGAGTTTCAGGTTTAAATCGGGCCTGACGGTGCACGAGAGGGTTCACACGGGCGAACGCCCGCATGAGTGCGCGCAGTGCGGCAAGGGCTTCAGTTCGGTGTCCAACCTCCGAGTTCATGAACGAATTCATACATCACAGCTTTACCACTGCTATCACTGTGAAAAAACCTTCAGTTCTAACGCAGAGCTGGTGACACACGCCCAGACTCACGTGGGGGACCAGCCCTACGATTGCCCTCAGTGTAAGCTGAGCTTCAAATCCAAATCGCAGCTGGCGGCACACGCACAGATCCATTCCCCGGAGCTCCTGTACGACTGCTCCCACTGTGGGAAGAGTTTCCAGGCCAAATCGCCCCCAAATCTGTGCCCCGGATGTGGGCAGAAGTTCACGTGTCCGTCAGACCCGACAGAAGGGCAGCTGACGGGCGCAGGCTCCCTCCCTCACTGCTGTTCCTTCTGTGGGAGGGGCTTCCGCTATCTGTCACAGCTGACCACGCACGTACGAGCGCACACGGACGAGCGGCCCTTCAGCTGCGCCCAGTGCGGCAAGACTTTCCTCTATCGCTCGAACCTCACCACTCACCAGCGAGTGCACACGGACGAGCGGCCGTTCCAGTGCTCCCACTGCAAGAAGTGGTTCAGGACGGCGTATTCGCTAACGATACACATGCGCTATCACACCGGCGAGCGACCGTACCGCTGCTCCGAGTGCGGGAAGGCCTTCATTTCCTCGTCCCTGCTGGGCCTCCACACGCGGACTCACACAGGCGAGTGTCCGTACGTCTGCTCCAAGTGCTGCAGACCTTTCAAATTTAAGTCCAACTTGACTGCCCACTGGCTTTTGGTTCACATGGGGAAGAGCTGCGCTTCTGACGCCACTGTGGAAGGCGTCACGGACACCGATCAGGCCTGAGAAGCCTGGAACAGGCCCACTACATTTGAAACACCTGCAGTTTCCTGTGTGAAAATGCCTGAGGGCATCAGTCTCTCCTGTCAAACACCAATGAGCCCATAACAGCGCCACCAACTGCTCAGGCCAGTTAGAATTTTTCCATAATAAATAACAGAACATGCAGCGCTATGTGGATCACTCATCAAGTGCAGTGGGAAACAGGTGCCCTTAGGGAAGGGTTTAGGCAATGGGAATAAAATAAAAAATAAAAAAATGTCTTAAGTGTGTTGTCCTTCTCGAAAATTATATGCAAAAGAAATAAACGGCACTGAGAGAGGATCCAAGCCACACTGTTTCATGTAAAAAGGTTAAAAAGCCTTTATTGGGACATGACTAAGTTAAAAAATACAACCAATGTGTTTCAGTGCTGCTGCGCCTGATGAAGCCCAGTGCTGAGACGCATTGGTTGTATTTTTTTAACTTAGTCATGTCCTAATAAAGGCTTTTCAACCTTTTTACATGAAACAGTGTGGCTTGGATCCGTTCTAAGTGCCGTTTTTCTTCTGCATATAATTTTCGAGAAGGACAACACACTTAAGACATTTTTTCCCTACTGAATTTTTCCATGTCAGAAGCGAATATCACAGTTTGATATGCAAGCCAACCACGTTCAGAAGTCAGCAGACTGAGGTGCCATCGGAGGTGCTGATCCGGATCTGCAAGGTTACGGTAGCATGAGTGGGGAGAACTGGCCAGTCAGCCTAACTGTGCTCACCGTTTCCCTATCGCTGAAGTGAACCGAACCCTTAAGACACTTGCAGACGAGAGAATATCGAGCACAAACTCAGACCTGAGCTATAAGCCCCTGGAGTTGCTGCTTCTGCGGTCAGACGGGCAAGTCTGCACTGTGATCGCTCTGCGTGAAAAAGTATTTCCTAATATCAGTGCTAAATTTACCCTTGGCGAACTCCCATTTGTCACCCCACATTTTGTAAACAGAACTTTGCTTTTAAAATCCTGCATAGTTAACTTTTAAATCCCCTTTACATACTGAAATACCTCGATCGATGACCCTGAAGTCTCCATGCACTAAGACTGAAGAGATTAATATTTTTTAAACCTCCCATAAGTCATCCTGTCTAATGTTTATATTTTCTACATGGAGAAAGTTTCATGTAACTGTTGGAATTTCATTTGCCATGTTTCTTCCGCCTTCTAGAGTTTGTCTCAATCATTCTGAATCGCCTTAGCAGACACTACACTGTTGAGTTCAAGAAATAATTCCTAACTGTCTTTTAGGACTGACTCCAGTATTTTACAAGGAAGGCACGTTAAACTGACAGGCCTGTCGTTTGTTGGCTCAGTACGGTCCCCTCTCTTATATCCACTGCCCTGCTTCCAGTCATTTGGTATTTTTCCCATTACTGACGACCACCTGGAGATAACTGACCGCAGTTTAGAGGTGATCTCACCTGCTACCTACTCCACTGCTACCTACTTCACCTGCCACCTACTCCACTGCTACCTACTTCACCTGCCACCTACTCCACTGCTACCTACTTCACCTGCCACCTACTCCACTGCTACCTACTTCACCTGCCACCTACTCCACTGCTACCTACTTCACCTGCTACCTACTCCACTGCTACCTACTTCACCTGCTACCTACTCCACTGCTACCTACTTCACCTGCTACCTACTCCACTGCTACCTACTTCACCTGCTACCTACTTCACCTGTCCTTCATCAGCAGTTTTATTTTGCGTAGCTGCAAGGGTGGCTTCTCTCACTTTCACCTTGATCCTTCTACTCTGTGGTCGACAGGTTTTTTTATGTAATTATTGCAGAGTTCTGTGGTAAGTGCTTTTAGTCAGTAAATTTGCATTGACAACCACTTTATGTGTAATGGTGTTCAATTTTAACACTAATATGTAGGGTAGAAACAACAGTTAAGTCAGCACTGATACAAGAGTAGATTTTACACGCCATGAAGTGTTGACAAATATTATCCAAATGTAGCTTAAGAAGACTGGTATTATCACAGCGGATGTACTGCGTATGAGAGGAGTGGTTTTATCACAGCGGATGTACTGCGTATGAGAGGAGTGGTTTTATCACAGCGGATGTACTGCGTATGAGAGGAGTGGTTTTATCACAGCGGATGTACTGTGTATGAGAGGAGTGGTTTCATCATAGCGGATGTACTGTGTATGAGAGGAGTGGTTTTATCACAGCGGATGTACTGCGTATGAGAGGAGTGGTTCTATCACAGCGGATGTACTGCGTATGAGAGGAGTGGTTTTATCACAGCGGATGTACTGCGTATGAGAGGAGTGGTTTTATCACAGCGGATGTACTGCGTATGAGAGGAGTGGTTTTGTCACAGCGGATGTACTGCGTATGAGAGGAGTGGTTTTATCACAGCGGATGTACTGCGTATGAGAGGAGTGGTTTTATCACAGCGGATGTACTGCGTATGAGAGGAGTGGTTGTAGCACAGCGGGTGGACTGAGTAGGAGAGGAGTGGTTTCATCACAGCGGATGTACTGCGTATGAGAGGAGTGGTTTTATCATAGCGGATGTACTGCGTATGAGAGGAGTGGTTTTATCACAGCGGATGTACTGCGTATGAGAGGAGTGGTTTTGTCACAGCGGATGTACTGCGTATGAGAGGAGTGGTTTTATCATAGCGGATGTACTGCGTATGAGAGGAGTGGTTTTATCACAGCGGATGTACTGCGTATGAGAGGAGTGGTTTTATCACAGCGGATGTACTGTGTATGAGAGGAGTGGTTTCATCACAGCGGATGTACTGTGTATGAGAGGAGTGGTTTTATCACAGCGGATGTACTGCGTATGAGAGGAGTGGTTTTATCACAGCGGATGTACTGCGTATGAGAGGAGTGGTTTCATCATAGCGGATGTACTGTGTATGAGAGGAGTGAGGAAGCCTCTGACAAATGTAAGGTGTGCAGAACCCCACTTAAAATAACGCCTTACGCGGTCATGGCTCTTTCATTCTGTTAGAAGTACGGCATCCAACATGGTGGTTTGGACAATGACGACGAAGGGTCAACCATTCATCAGAACTTTAATACACCAACCTGGGTAGTGTAGTCTGTTAATTCAAGTTATTAGTGATTGTCTTCGTATTCCTGACCAGTTATTTACAGCGCCTTATGATTCAGTAAAAACTTGCCTCCCCAATTGGTGTGTTCTCTTATGTATTCGAGACAGTGTCTCCGTGTTGTTCGCGAGTGTCATCAGAGCAGATTTTGCCAAAAAGTTACCATCTTAGCAATAGGGTTTGGTATTGGAAAATAATGTTGGTTAACTGACCTGTTTGGTTGACAAGCTAAGACCCACTGCATTTTGATTATTTCTCCTTCATTAAGTAATCGTACACATTGAGTGAAAAATCTGTCTAACAACTTAACGTACTGTGTGCTTGTAATTGAGATTTTTTTAGAATATTAAAGACCGTAATGGTGAATTCAAACATTTTCCATCATCGTTCCACATGAGAACTGGAAGTGCAAGTGAAATATGGTATTTCCTGAATGCTTCTGACAGGTCAGTTTATCATGACAGTACCAGTAAACTGAATGAAATGATAAAAGACATCCTGTGGTGTCACCAAGCTTGCATAACCAGGGTGCCTAATTCCACTGTATTTTTAATTGTCTTTAAGGAACCTCTGCTTCATTTGGAATGCTTAGGGTTAGGGTTAAGGTTGATTAAGGTATTCCCTATCGATAAATGTAACCACGGACAACGACATTTGGTAATGTTATCCGGAATTTGCTAATAATGGGTTGGTAAGACTGAGTTGCTGTTATGAACTACAATGACAGAAGAGTCAGACCATTGAATTCTTCTCAGGAGAGACAGGTAAAATGCAGTAGGTGACTCACCCCATATGGCCGACTGTTTGACACATTCACACAATGGCCATTTTTATACTGCTGTTTTACATTTATTTGGTATACAAGTTCATGAAATAGCCAGATAATTCTGATAATAAATCTCACAACCTTTTGACCAAGTTGTGCCTGATTCCTTAGGATCCATGACTATCCAGTTGTTATTTTGTAATCAAAGTTCTCCACAGAAGAAAATCCATGAGAACCAATTAAAGGTATTTATCACTAGAAGCTACACTAACAAATGAGTAATATGTATTGATTTTTTCATTCATTGCCATCTTCGCACGCATAGTGTAGCGATGTACTGCATTTTTGGAGCGTGAGCCAATTTGAGATGTGGTTGCTACATCTTCACTGAAGTTCCTATGTGGAGTTGCAACACAACTGTTGCAGAAAATCTGGTCACAGCCACTTCGTATCCATCACGTTATCAGGCAGCGTGGATGTCTGTGATAGCTGATCAGTGCTGGAGCAGGGAGAGGTCAGAAGCATGCAGGACAAGGGGTGTACGAGAAGAAGTTTGGGAAACACTGCACTAGATATTGAAATAACTTTTGACGTTATTTGACATTTTTATTTAATGATCAGAACTTGGTGTGATTCTGGTCTCCCCTGTGGATACCCTATTTTGGGGTAATGAAGTCGTCTGATCAAGTGTTTTGGTGCATTTTTGTGTATTGGATTGACATCAGTGACATGACTCCTTGGATTTACGTCCAGTTAGTACATTTCACTTATTCGGGCTTGAAATACAGTGTTCCCTAACTTTTTTGTTGGGTATGAAAGCCTGCTTCGATCTTGGGAGTCTAGCCTCCACCTTTCGAACACGTATGATAATAATGATAGGCTAAGAGCTCGTCACATGATACGTCAATCACGCAAATATTCATTTTTGACCCGGAAGCGGAAGTACCAGTATTTGCCGTTTCTGTTCAGCTTGCATGGTAGCCAGCTAGCATTCCTGTAGAAATATATTTTACAGAATGGCTGTGGAATCTAGAGTCACGCAAGAAGAAATTAAGAAGGAGCCAGAGAAGCCAGTGGACAGAGAAAAGGTTTTTGTTGAATGTGTTTATGTTCGGAGTAACACGCATGTGCAGACGCTCCAGCGCAGCCCGCATTAGCTGTAGCAGTGACCCGGCGCGCTGTGTGAGCTGTGGCGGTGTAGTTAACACGCTAGTTAACGGTTACAGCTGCTTTGACCGTTTTAGGAGCGATAGTTTAAACTGAGGCCCAGTCTCGTGCTTTGAAAACTAATCGGATTAAGGAGACTTTTCTGGTCTGGTAGTGTGGACCAGGCTCTGGGCTGGTGGGTTCGGTGCGCTGAGGGGGGTCTGAACCTCCATGGCGTCCCACAGTAACGCATAAACTAGTGGACCATTGGGAGGCGTAACTTTTTGGCTATTTAGACTATTCGTGTGCTTGATCAGTATGGTTGGAAAGGTGAACTACAGAACTGTTAGTAGTAAATGTGTCGTGTAGGGGATAAAGTGATCTGTAATGAAGAGTACATTTCATGCTTGAATATTTTTTGATCAGTAAGGCTTTTGCGAGGTGTTGATGGACAGTGTAGTTTAAGACTGGGAATTTGAGTAGGAGTCGCCGTGCGTATCCGTACTAACTGACACTGCGCTTACAGACCTGCCCTCTACTTCTGAGAGTTTTCACCACCAACAATGGCCGCCACCATCGGCCGGATGAGTTCGCCCGCGGTAACGTCCCGTCCAGTGAGCTGCAGATCTACACCTGGTAAATAATCCCGTCCTAATGCGGTCCCTCTCACCCAAACCCGCACAGCATCACGGGACATTTCCGCCTCAGTCCAGCACTGCAAAACGGGTACAGCTCTATGAGTAATATAGCTGGTGATTAGATTTTGGGCAGTTTGAGCTAAGTATTGTTTAATAATAGAATTGGCGGTGGAAGATGTGGCACCAAGTCTGTGAGGTAAAGTATCTTAGTGACTAGCTGGGCACCATGAAGGCATGTTGCTCTGGGTCCCTCAACTGACTGGAGTTTTGAGGAGCTTTCTCTGCTTGTCCCCCTAAAGTCCAAGCTGTGGACCCATAATGTCACTGAGTTTTGTGCACCAAGTTATTGGAAGGTTTCAATTAAAGTTTGAATGTGACAGTTAGGATGATTCTCTGTGGGGAAGTTAAACAGTAGGGTTTGAGTGAGCTTGTTTAGTTGCCTCAGCGTTTGATTCTCCTGACTCAGGATGGACGCCACTCTGAAGGAGCTGACCAGCCTGGTGAAAGAGGTTTATCCAGACGCCCGGAAGAAGGGAACGCACTTCGGGTTTGCCATTGTTTATCCTGACCCAAAAAGACCCGGCTACAGGTGAGATTGTGGTGACTGGAGCTCACGCTGGTGCAGCGGTTTGGCGACAGCAGGGTCATTCCATGCAGAATCACCTAACGTTAATGATTACCGCTCTTGATCGTTACGGCCGCTTGATGGCAGCCTACTCACTAGAGCGTTAATCCCTTCCTACCTGCCAGCGGGTCGCGCGGTCACCCCATGACCGCCCAATCAGCGGACGAGCCGGGTCTGACGTCAAGTCACTTCCCAGTCGAAGGAGAGACTAAAGTTTGTTTCTGCAAATCTTCGTGTGTGTAGCTGTAGGAGAAGCGGAGTTTTGTGACATTTTCTCTAAAATCTGTCCGGTATTTGTGCGGATACCAGTAGGGGCTTGGATAATTGATTGCAATCGCAGTCTTTTATCACCGTAATCAGTAGTGTCAACTACTCTGCGCACCACTGGCTGTGTTCAGATGTCGTATTCAGTGCCCAAGCGATTAACCCCACTTTATCACCTGTATCAGAAACTGAATTGGCTATTACGGTAACAATTACGTCTAATCTGCTTATCGAACTTTGAAAATTTACTTCTCCCGCCAAATGTCAACACGACCCACAATGCATTATACCGACAAGTCGACATCGAGGCTAACATCGACGCTTGCAAACCGCTGTGAGGCTGTAGTGCGTATAGGCGTTAGTGAAGCGACCAGACGCATTGGAGCGGAACCGAACGGCTATATCATATAGGTTAAGAATCACCCAAAATTCCAATATTTTCCCTGGTGACCATCTAAAAAAAATCTCTAAAAAAATTTCTGCAAGTAGCTACATATGAGGGATGATGACATGCTATTTTTTACACTAATTCTCTATATTTTTTTTAATTATGGCAGTTTAAAAACTGGATGTCACGCCCACTTTGTGCTTATGAGTGACATTTTAACATCATCTTGATTTCAAAGATCAATATCTTTGAAATTCACCTGTGTATAATGCTGAAACTTGGCATGTGTAATATTTAGTGACTATATATTAGGGAATAAGTGTCAAAACTTCCATAGGAAGGATGTATCCTGTTTTATGGGTTGCTGAATATGGCACTTTTTGCTGTTTTGAAAATTTATGGCAATGTTTACAGGGATCTAGAGCAAAGACTAGTTTAGTGGCTGTCTTCATGTCTGAGAATTTACTTTATTAAGTTATTGACTTCATGCGAATGAAAAACTATGACAGTGAAACAAAATGCTGATGAGGTATAGCTTCAACAAAATTGCACCATCGCAAAAAATAATCAATGGGCTCCCAGCTGATTGGCATTTCTTTGCCACGAGTCGTGGAAAAAGTCCATGTGATGGAATTGGAGGGAAAATCAAAGGATTGGTAGCTAGTGCAGGTTTACAGGCAACTGTAGAAACCAAATTCTCACTGCTGAGCGAATGTACAATTTGGCCACTGCGGATATTCAAGGAATACATTTTTTTTGTCAGAAGTAATAACATTCAGCAAAATGCTGAATTGTTTAAACTGCAGGAATGTTGTAGTGATGCTAAAACTGTTGTTGGCACCCGTTCTCATCATTCAATCATACCCGTTTCCAACATGGAAATGGAGATTAGAAGAGTATCAGCTGATCGGATTTTTACAGTCATTAACTTGTGTTCTGTTGATGCCGACCAGGACAATCCCTCTGCTGGCACCACACAGTACAGTGATATTAGCCTGTACCAGCCTGGAAAATATGTTGACAGTATATATGACAATAAGTGGTATCTTGGTAATATAATGCAGAGGATTGAAAATGAACAGGATGTTTTTGTAAACTTTATGAAACAAGACAAAGGCAATAGTTTCTCTTGGTTTATATATAAGAAAGACCAATGCTGGGTACCATTCCAGCATGTTCTGTGTGCAGTAAAGGCACCCCTGACGGTTCAGAGTAGTGGCCGACAATATAAGCTGAGTGAAAGAGACCTCACAAAAGTCTCTGAACTTTTTCAAAAGTTTAAATGAGAAGACTGACACAACAAGGTAAATACTATCAACACATGAGTCTTATACATCCCTGCTGCACCTGTACAGAAACACCCCCTGCAGGTCAGTGCAGTCATGAATCCTCATACGGTTCACAATGTGTGAAACGGTCATCTAAGTTTTGTTTCCACCGAATGTGAAACCTTGATGATGCCGTATCAGGATATGTGTAACGGAATACAGAAGTACTGCAATAATATACACTTGTGTATTTGAAACCAAATGTTAGACTTTTGGGTGTTGAATAAAAGATGACATATATTGTATTTATTGCAGTATTAGTACAGTAGTGTAGTATATCAATGCATGTATTTATTTCTTTAACTTTTTTTTGCAACTGATCAATGTGCTTTATACGTCGAAACATAAAAATATTTTTGAGTATGATCTCATTTGACTCAGAAGATAAAATATTTACTGCAGTTTGGGATAGAATATCTCCTTCTAGGAAAAAATATGAACTTCCTAGGCAGTTGCCAACACGGCTGAATCTCATGTGGACTGAAGGACATTTCTGATCATATTCACTCATGGTGCAATTTTGTTGAAGCCAAACCTCATCAGCCTTTTGTTTCACTGTCATAGTTTTTCATTCGCATGAAGTCAATAACTTAATTAAGTAAATTCTCAAACATGAAGACAGTCACTAAACTAGTCTTCGCTCTAGATCCCTGTAAACATTGCCAAAAAATTTCGAAACCGCACAAAGTGCCATATTCAGCAACCCATAAAACAGGATCTATCCTTCCTATGGAAGTTTTGACAGATATTTCCTAATATATAGTTACTAAATATTACATGTGCCAATTTTCAGCATTATAGATGGATGCATTCCAGAGATATTGATCTTTGAAAACAAGAAAATGTGAATGTTACTCGCGAGTGCTAAAAGTGGGCGTGGCATCCTGTTGTTAAACTGCCATCATTAAAAAAACTACTGGGAATTAGCAGGAAAAATTTGCATGTGATCATTCCTCATCTGTAGCTACTTGGAGAAATTTTTTGAGAATTTTCTAAGATGGTGACCTGTGAGGCTATGGGTGATTCCGCACGGAATGACCCAGCACAGACTCGCTCACATGGCGATGGCGTGGGGCACTAGTGCATCATGGGAACAGCAGCAGAACATGGGAGCACCAGCAACCGAATCCTCAGGGTTGGGCCCGGGGACGTGTGTATTGGGGCTCTGCATAAACCACCAGTGCTTTTTCTAGCTGAACTCTCAGAGCGCTGATTGCAGTTATTGTTGCTCATGGCTTAGGCTTTCAACAGCTTTGATCTTCATATCTATCATGTGGCAGCTTTTTTAAAAGAGCTCCCCGGAGGGGAGCTTGTTTTAAAACAAGCTGCCATGTGATAGGTTTTCAACAGCACAAGATACATTTTTAATAAATGTAAATGTAATTACTTCAGTACTGTGAGGCTTAATTCTGTGTTTAGTTTGTGTTGCTGAGGTGAGTCTGTCTTTAGTGGTGCATGACTGCCGCCGAGCTGAGATTTTGGGCGCTGGGGTGACGGTGTGTGTTTACAGAGTGAAGGACATCGGAAACACAGTTTCGGGGCGGAAAGGGGCAGACGATTCGATGACTCTCCAGTCTCAGCGCTTCCAGATTGGAGATTACCTGGACATCGCCATAACTCCGCCCAACAGAGCCCCGCCCCTCATGGGCCGAATGCGACCATACTGACGATCTCCCTCTCCTGCACGCACGCGCGCGCACACACACACACACACACACACACAGTCGCGCGCATCCAAACCTCCTGGCAGATGAACGTACAATTAGTTATGTGTTAATTTTTTTTATGTTGAATCCTTTTGGATTCAGCCAACATTATTTTTTTTGCTGTAAAACTTGCTGTTTCTCCACCTGCTTTTATGTTTGAATTAAAGGTTTTGTTTTTAAATGCTGTCTGAGGTATTTTTGGTCTTCCTGCCTGTATCTGAAGGGAATTTGGTGAGTGCGTGAGTGTGAGCGAGCTTGTGCAGGCAGTGTTTGTAGAATCTCATGACCCGTGTAAATCATGTGTTAGACGGCTGAGTTAAAGTTACATCTCTGATTTACTCTCTGCTTTAAGTTCATTCGCATCAGGTCTGGTGAATTTATGGCATTAGTTGCAGCATGTGGTTGTTCTAATTTAATGTAAGAAGATAAAGCAAAATTCTCCAGTTTACATCCAAGAACCGAGTTTTGTGTATAATTAACTGGACGCTCTGCGCCTCATCGCAGAAGAGAACCAGGCAAAGCTGATTATCACTGGCTGGCAACACCTGTCTGGGATGGTCATGAGGCTGGACTGGGAATATTTTAAAAACTATTATTCAAGGTTTTCTGGAAATCAATCTGAGTTTATAATCGGATTCTATCTGAGCGTTACACAGATGGGGGAGTAAGGCTTGGGATTCAGAAGGAATTCCGTAAAATACTGAGGTGAGTCTACAGTCACCTAATTACCTTCCAAGTGGGACGTCCTGCAAAGCGGGGGTTTCTAACGTGTAGCTCACGAGCACACACTTGCCATGCACCCCATCTGAAAGGAGAGCACTTGCAATTTCGTTGTACTTGTGACAATGACAATAAAGATCTATTCAAGAGTGCATGCAAACCCTCCCTCAAATGTATGCGCAAAAATTCTTACCTCACGGGCAGGGTCGGAGAGCAATCTAAACACTCCTTCAGTCCGAGGCGCCCACAGCAGCTCTCCTCTTTCAATGATTTTCATAATAAAGCTCTTTAACTCATGATGGGTGTTTATGGAGTTCTCACTTACCTGGGGCACATTTCCCAAAAGCTACAAGCTACTATGTTAGCAACTGACATAATTCTCTGTACATGTCTCTGGTTCAAACTGTGTGATGCTATGTGACCCCTGACTGTAAGTTCTGCACAACACCAGCAGAGGGTGATATTGACTGCCCCTCCCTCAGGTGCAGCACTGTTGGGTACTTCCTAGACATGTAGATTTCTTATCACTGCTAATTAATACGCCCACCCAGTGTCTCCAAGGTCAACAAAAGAACAGCTAATTAAATATTTTTGATCCTCAAAACTGCATTTAAAGAAATGATCTAACTTTGTCTCTGAATGATCTTACCCTTCTTCTCAGGCAGGTATGAGAAACATTGGATTTATAACGATGAGAGGAAATGTACGTGTGAACCACTGCCTGGGACACAGAAACAGTGGTGGTGTTGTATATAAAAATCTTATTTCTCTTAGAAACACATGATCCACTCATTGTGCAGTTAAACATCTCTGCACTGTTCCTCCCACAAAGTTAAGTGAGGAACGCCATTGAGCAGGAACAGTCAAGGTTAAAATAATAATAAAAAAGTTATCAGATGTTTCTTTGTTCAGGTGTGTGTATAAATAGCGGCAGCAGCTGAAGGTGAATCAGACCTTCGTTCTGACGGACGTTTGGGTGAGCGAAACCTTCGTACTGCTGGAGATTAGCATTGTTATGCAGTTTAGCTCTCATTTTAGCACTTGACTCGGACTCAGGCTACCTGTAGTACTGGCGTATATTCTGTGTGTCTACTGTGCAGATTATTATTGCACTGGGTCTAGTCTTCGCTCGATCTGGAGCTCAGCATTTCAGTATCGTCCTTGGTACCAGGGATTGTTCCACAGAACATAAGAAATCAGTCGTTTGGATCACTGCTCTGACTAGAACTTGGAATCTTCGTTTACAAATGAGGAACATTGACAGGCATTAAATGTATTTTTTTTTTGGCTTCGTTCAGCACAGTTATCCAGCTAACTCCGTAATCCTGCTTTACTCAGCACAATTATCCAGCTAATTCAGTATTTCTGCTTTACTCAGCACAATTATCCAGCTAACTCAGTAATCCTGCTTTGCTCAGCTCAGTTATCCAGCTAATTCAATAATCCTGCTTTACTTGGTGCAGTTATCCAGCTAACTCAGAAATCCTCTTTCACTCAGCACAATTATCCAGCTAACTTGGTAATCCTGCTTTACTCAGCACAGTTATCCAGCTAACTCAGTAATCCTGCTTTACTCAGCACAGTTATCCAGCTAACTCAGTAATCCTACTTTACTCAGCACAGTTATCCAGCTAACTCAGTAATCCTGCTTTACTCAGCACTGTTATCCAGCTAACTCAGTAATCCTACTTTACTCTGCACAGTTATCCAGCTAACTCAGTAATCCTGCTTTACTCAGCACAGTTATCCAGCTAATTCTGTAATCCTGTTCTGAAACAGCTGCCCCTCAGGTGTGTTGGATCTCTCGGTTGGCAGGTGAGGTTGGTAGCGGTTGTCATGGCGCTGTTTGGGAAAGTTCTGGAGCCAGTGGGCTACATGCAGACCCTTCGGGGTCTCGTGCAGAACATCTGCACTTACCTGGATGGAAGCGGCTCCGCTGACGAGCTGGAGCTGGTGCGGAAGAATCTGGAACTCATCGACGCGGAGCTGGGTGGCGGGGAGCGCGGACTGTTGGGGGACAGCGAGGTGCACGCTCTAGAGGGCGACCTGGCACTGGTCTACGGCCAGCTGGGGGCACTGGTTCGCGCAAGTCCGGCGTACACAAAGCGCGAGACGGAGGTGTTCCTGCAGTACGCGCGGGACCTGCGGCTGGAGCGACAGCTGATTGCCCTCCACGCGCGTCTGATGGGCGTATCCCCCCTCACTGCCCAGCCCACGCTGCTCGAGGAGCTGGTGACGTCACAGAAGCCCAAACGCTGGCAGATGCGTCAGTTCTGTGAGAAGGTCAGGACCGGCCCCCGGCACCCAGACACCTCACACCTGCAGTGTACCGTCCCAGACTCAGAGAGTCACAGTCCTGCCCCATCTCTCCTCCGCCCAGGAGCTCAGATAATCCCGATGGGTCAAATTACAGGAGAGGATTTTTACTTTCCCGAATCAGGATTCTACACCTCAGTGCACCGCCAGTCGCCTCTTCACTCAGCACTATAGGCTGCACCGCCCAGCTCACTAATGAGGGATCTTTTTAACCCTTTCAGCGCCTTGGGCAACTGTAGTTGCCCAATGATGTAAGATATCAAAGTCAGATGCTGTTGAAAACCTATCACAGGGGAGCTCTTTTAAACAAGTTGCCACATAATAGGTTTTCAACAGCTCAGGATAATTACGTTTTTAATTCCTTGAAAATGTATTTGGCGCTCAAAGGGTTAACCCCCAGCATGCTTCCGAGAAATTATTTTACAGTAACATTGCAAACATGCATCTGCATGTGTGTGTCTTGTATTTAGAACTGGTGAGATTTGTATAATGTAATTTTTCAATAATAAGTTAATATTGGTAAGTTGTATTACACAAAGGTAGGCATCTGATGGTAAAGGTATTGGATTAGAGTTCGAGGACAGAGAGAGTTGTGACATGAGGGTTGCAGTAAATCTGGTTAGGAAGCCATTTTATGTCCATTGCATTACCAGGCACCGTCTGAAAGCGAAAGGGATTATTTATTTCTCTTCTGTTTTTCATGTCCAAACACTTTCCCCTCTAATGTTTGTCGAAGCCTTTGCTTTGGTTTATTATTTTACCCCAAAATTGGTATGTTTCCCTTCTGGGAAAATAAAAAATCCAACAATATCATTTAGTGAAACAGGATGGTTTTGCATGATGGAAACAAAATGGCTCCTTTTCTTGCGTTTACTCTCCCCTTCCCGGGACACAACGGCTGTTTCTCAACGATTACAGCAGAACAAGATTCAGCAGCTTTGTTCTGTTACAAGAGCAAACGCTACAATCACTTAAATGTGCAGATAGACTTTGGCAAACCACTGGAGACATTTCAAATGAAATGGATTAGCTCTTTGAGTGCCAAATACATTTTCCAGGAATTAAAAATGTAGTTATCCTGAGCTGTTGAAAACATATCATGTGGCATGATCTTACATCATCTTACATCATTATCTTACATCATTGGGAAACTGCAGTTGCCCACGGCGCTGAAAGGGTTAATCATTATGATAGTTCTGAGAGATTTCCTTACAGAAAAGACACAGTACAGAATTGCAGAATCAGAACAAAAACTGATCCCAGCCCAACCTGATCATACATCCACCTGAAACAAACTCCGAATCAAGGACTCACACATAAGCCGCTATCTTAAAACGTCTCTCTTGTTCTTTAGATTATGTTATCTTGGGCGGAGAGTAGCTGGTTAAATGAAGGTGAAAGAGTCACCTCTAGACACCAGAGGTGAACTTTTCTTTAAACTGCAGCCAAACACTCCAGCCTCAGGCGTGATGCACGTTAATGCGAGAGTCAGAATCGCAGTGCTCTCGCGTAACGGGCCTCGATCAGCGCAGAACACGTGAAGGCTGGGTAAGGCCAAAACAAAAAACTCCACTGCGAGATTACAGCTTTTATTTTGAAATAAAAAAAAGTAATATTTGACCTGTTATGTCTGCCGCGGACTCTCCTCTGACACGCCTCTCCTGTGTGTTACCGTGGTTACCAGGTGAACTTCGTGCTGGGGACGGGGCTGCTGTGTTTGTTCGTGGAGGCGTCCCTGACCGGACGGGACCAGGCGATGCAGATGAAGGCGTGGGCCGAGCGCATGGGGGCCTTGTATAAGAAGATGAAGTCAACGGGGGCGCTGTGTTCCGGATACTTCCTGGAGCAGGCGCGGGAGGACGTCAGGCGGATGGCGGGCGATGCCCAGCTGGGCAGCAAAGCACCCGAGGAGCAGGCCGCCACCATCTTGAAAACGCTGGAGAAGAATTACGATTGGCTGCGCTGGGCCGTCATGGTGCACCCTCCCTTCGTCCCGGACGAGGGCATCTCTGTGGATGAGGGGCGGGGCAACCTGCTGTTCATCACCCCCGAGCTCCCCAATGGGGCGGCAGTGGTGGCGTGCTTCAGGGACACGCCCACCTCGCTGGACAAGAGCCGGATTCACCAGCTGATCGTGGAGCTGGAGTGGAAGATCCCGAACCCGCCCCCGGAGGTGTACGCCTCCCTGGAGGAGGAGCCTGACCGGGCGGGGCGCTACCTGGCTGGGCGCATGTTGCGGAAGCTACAGGAAGGGCTGGGGGCCGGCGTGAGCGTGCACGTGGCCCCGGGGCCCATGGAGATGCGCTGCAACTTCCCTCAGGCGTCCTTTTACCTGTACGAGTACAAACACCGCCTGGCCTCCGGAACCGTCTGTGTGTTTGGGTAAAGGCTCCGCCCCGCCCCTCTCTCTGTTCCCAGGGGGCGTGGCCTGCAGGGGGCGCTGAGGTGCTGTGCAGAGATGTGGAAGGTTAAAGGTTCAGGCTCCTGTGTGGTCACGATAAGATCGGCACTGCTGATTGGCCCTTGTGTTTGGCCCTCAAGCACACATTATTCCAGAGGCAAGGGCCCACTAATTCAAACTACTGAAGGTCTCTTTGCATGAAACCCAGAGTGAGAGAAGTTTAAAACGCCTGAGTGAGAGTAGTAATCAGGCGTAACACCAGTCTGGAGTATCAGAGCTGCAGACATATTTCGATGTTTCCTGTCACACAGAGGTTGTGTCTTTATTGTGGGAGTTTCTGAGAATAAACTATGATCTACAGCATCTGTGCATCTGGATTTTTTCAGCTTGACTGAGGATACGCCAACCCCAAACTCACACTCAAACAGATGCTCATACACTCACACTCCCTCACCAGCATACTTACGCACGCGCAAACACACACACACATACACACTGACATACGCTACCCTTCAAATGTTTTTGCACATCCCAATATTTTCTGTAATTGTTACATTTTTGTAAATATTTTGTTCTTGTGTAATAGTCTCATATCGGTTGTATAACAGAAGGGTAAGAAAACTGAGGCCCAGGGTATAAAGCAGGCATAAAACAAAACAAATGAATAAAAACCAGGATCAGTCATTTTGTCGATATTTAAGCAGATGAGTAACGATGATCTAATCCGGTGCTTCTCAAACATCTCCTGGAGTCACACCTGTCCTGCAGGTGTTAGATCTCCCTGCTCCCGCACAGGTGAGTCACATGATCTACTCATTATCAAGCAGCTTCAGGGGGTTGCTAGCGAGCTGATCATTACAATCACTGCTGGATTCCTTGTGGATTTTTCTTGTAAATCTATTATTTGTAATAAAGAAGTATTGGGTTTCAGTTATTTCTTTGTTGTAAACGTGTGTAAGTTAAAGACTTGACAAGATCTTCAGGTGTGCAAAAACTTTTGACTGGTGGCGTACATTTATGCACATAGACATGTCCACACACATACATGCACTCAGTACCTCAGTAAATTGAGCTCCATCTTTGTAAATGATCTGTTTTTAAAGTTTTATCACTGATCTCCAATCTCATATTATTTTCAGAAGTTTTATACAACTCCAATACTATTCTTCTCTGATGTTTGAAAAAATGTATCATGCAGAATAAAATACTCAGAGATGTTATACGATCGTGATTATCAAATCACGGCACTTCTTATTCCTATCCAACAGTGACCTCTTGTGGTAGATCAATGGCACTTGCCTCGTATTATTGATGGATGGCGATTCAGCGCTCGCTGGTGAAACGCAGCTTTCCGCAAAATGCCACTGCGACTGTAGCGCGATTTTGCGTGAACAAAGGCTTCAGTTTCGGTTCAGCTACGTTAATTTCGGTGCAAAATTATTTCGTATTTCAATATCATCACTGTCCAAATCTGAGCAAATGGGGGCCGGCCAAAAAATAAAAAACCCTCCCTGCATAAAACATAATAACTCACAGAGTAGCCGCTTTAGAGCGCTGAAATAGAAATAACTAACAGCAAAACATGAGTGGAACTATTTTTAACCCACCATAAAAATGAATAGAGGCCAATGGGAAACTTGAAATTCAGGTATATTGGGCAGGGCTGGGCGAGTCTCTATTGAAGCACAGGCTCAGAAAACATCTCCGATCCACCCAGCTAACCTCAGGGAGCCTCGTCCCGTTATCCATCAGCCCAGTGGCAGGAACGGACGCGCGCTGGAAGACAGTCATCCATTCCAGTGCAGAGATCACAGATTCGTGGACTTATTAGTGTCTCTGTAACACCAGCATGAATGTACAAAGACTGTGTCAAAACCAACACAAACACTGGAACGGCATGCAAAACTCCACACAGAAAGGCTGAGGACTCATTCAAACCCACAACCACCTTGCTGATAGGCTTTAGTGCTGCCCGCTGCACAACAGACAAGACATGAACCATGAGGCCATTTATCACAGCTTAAGGTTCATATCCGCTGTGCTTTAGAGGCTAATATCACAGGGGCCACGAGAAAATGGTTTTCTTGCAATCCGGGTTCCTCAGTCACAGTGGATTACCGGACTCGAAATACTGTTTATGGTAAGCGTCTCACTGATCACCCACAAATTCTCTTCATATATAATTAGCATGTCATTTCATTATTTTTATAAATTCAGCTATCTGTATGCATCAGTAGCTGTCTCATTCATGGAATTTTAAAGAGACTTAAATAGTTTATGACCTTCTGTAAGTGAGAGTGTTCTATGGTATATTCCCCTGTGATATAGATGAATGACGGGAGGAATGGCTGGAGAACGTGAACCAGGTTTATTTCACGCAAACCTTGCTAAACTGTATCATACATTTGACTCACTCTAACTGAAAAATAAACAGTCTCACTGAGTGTACACGGTTTGTTCGGGAGCGGCGTCAGTTGTCCACAGAGCCGCATGTTTCAGTGCGGGCGTTAAGTGTTCACGTCCATACTGCTGAGAACACGCATGGACCCGGGAAATGTAGTGTAAACTGGCTCATACTGTTTACATGTATGCGCATGTAGAACTACACACCCCACAGATCTAACCCCGCTTTGTGTGGCTTTGGTTGCGTAACGGGGGGCGCACGTGAGGTCACATACATGTGCAAAGGCAGTTATGTAACATACAGCGTTTGTGTGTTTTGTTAACCCTTTCTGAACTGTCTGGTCTCCATGCACACGCCCACCGCGCGTCATTTGGACATTTTCTTCCGAGCAGGTAGCTAGCTTTCTGCGGGGGTTATGTGTAATTTGTAGGAATATGAAAGAAGATAATTTAGCCAAGGCAAATAATAATTGTTACAGAGCAAGTCCCGCGGCCAAATGGTTTATACGTAGATTCTTACCCGTTTTATTTTAGAGGACAATGATGTGCGCTGGGTCTCCTGCAGCAGCAGCGTGCGTCTGTGCCTGCCTGTTATTCACTAAACGACGTTGAACAACTAAATGGCTAATTGGTTGAAGAATTTTCCGCCCTATTATTTTTTTTTTTTAATCTAATCATTTATTTCATTCTTTATGGTGCGCGATATCTCTCGAGCGCGATACTTAACTTTGAGGCCCGCGTTTGTTGAAGGCCCGTATCTTTAATAAAACTTTGTGTCTTTTGTGTTTAAAAGGCTGACTCAAAGAAAGAAAATGTCGAACTTGACAGCAGCGTCTTGTGAAGAGACAACGCCGGCGTTAGAGGGCACAGAGACGGAGCCGCTCACCGCAAAGCCGTGCTGTGAATGTCCGGAAACGAAAAAAGCTAGAGATGTATGGTAAGAAATCTGAAGGTCACGGAAGATACCGGAATCCCACAAAACTTTTTGACAAGTGTGTGTGTGTGTGTGTAAGGGAGAACTGTATTATAAATTTGCCCTGCAGTTGTTAATAACACTCAGACTCTCGGAGTGTAATGAAATCAAACTGCCTCCCGCATACAGCATTATCGAGAAGGGCGAGGAGAGCTGCACTGACCTCATCGAGGCGCATAAAGAATGTATGAGGGCGCTTGGGATCAAAATTTAAGCGCACTTGGTGAAGAAAACCTCAAGTGAGGTAAGTACGCTTTTGTTCAGGGGCGATGAAGCTCCGTCTGGTGGTAACTCCATTCATTTAGTTTACACTAGTTCATTGCATCGCTAAATGTTGCAGGCAAGCGCATGGCCCATAACTTACGGTGAATTCATTTCTTTAATTTTGCATGCAAAGACCAGACTCAGTATGTGAACTCAAGATACTCCTGTCATTTTCTTTCCGCAATTATAAAATGTAATTATTTTCAGTAGGCTATCTCAGCCGAGTACATGAGTAATGGTGCTACTGTTATCCATAGCGGAAGAGCGGTACGCTTGTTGCGCAAGGGCACGGATCTTGGAGAAGTAGCGGACAAAGGCAGCGTTTCCCCCGGTGTAGAAGAACACAATGTACCCATGCGCTCGACATGCTCCAGGTTGAGATCATGTGACCATGTCTTTTTTTTTCTTATTTATTTATTTTGCTTCAATGCGGCAGTTCGGCGGTTAGATCAATCCAGTCCGTGATCCAGTGTCCGATATGCGCGTGCCTCTCTCTGATGCAGAAGTTTCTGATGAAATGACAGGAAATGAAGATTGTGCGTCCGGAAGGAGTGTTGCAGGTGTGCGCTTGTTTGAGGAACTTAATAAGCAATTATTAAGAAATTGATTATAGAAATCGCCCATATTATTGCTTTTTTGGCGAAGTTCATTTTCAGAAGTCAACCTACATGGTTTCTGTGTCTTTTCAGTTTCCAGTGTTTTAAACATTGACTGTGAACCCAGCTGTGAACCCGTGAAGATGGGCAACCTAACAGCTCCATAACAGTGTGGCTAGAACATCTTGATCGCCATCTAGTGGCTGGCTTCAGTACAGGTTATAAAGCCGCCCCTCCGTGTTAGTGGATTAAATAGCGGGCCACGCTAAATAATTAAAGTACCGCCCCCCCCCCCCCCCCCCCCCCGGTGGGGGGCGTCATGACTGACGGACGGACGAATGCGGATGCCTCAAGCTATACAAGATCGACTTCATGCGGCGTTGAGTTCCATCCAGAGTGTGTCTCATTAAAATGGTGACACAATGCTAACATGATCTGCACCTAGCGTTGCACCTGGCGGGCACTATAGTAAGAACAACAAAAGTAAACTTTCATCTGTCTGTATATTAATGTGGTCAGGGAAACGCTCTCATTAGCTCTGTCTGTATATTAATGTGGTCAGGGAAATGCTCTCATTAGCTCTGTCTGTATATTAATGTGGTCAGGGAAACGCTCTCATTAGCTCTGTATGGCCTCACCAGGATTCGCGTTTGCTACCCCAATGGTGTGTAACAGGGCATGTTAAGTGTGTTCACTGGGGATGGGCCTGGTGTTATCATGCGCGTTCATACAGTCGCATGGACCATATCTCCTCCCTAAAGCCACAGGATTTTCTGTGAAACACAGGGCTGGTTTTCCTTTAATCTCAGGCCATAACGCACCAGCGTGTTGCAGGGCTCCCTGCCTCTCGTCAGATCTCTGACCTCTGGGTTTGTCGGCTGTGGAATGATGCAGCATAAATCTGGGTCGACATACAGGAAGGAAGGCTCATTCCGCCGCGCGTCTATTGGCTGGATTGCGATATGTTTTTCCTGGTGGGTCATGTGATACGGGCAGTTGAGTTCGTGTTGCGGGGGGTGTTTATCTCAGCGTTAGGACGCATAGCCAAGTCCCTCTCTCAGTGTGTCTTTATTTAGCGCGGTGACCCTGGGGCTGTCAGAGGGGTGGGCCGGGGTTACAGACCGTGTGTGAAACACACTTTACACCCCTTACAGATACTCACATGAACCCAAACACACACTGGACCTTTTCTTACACACTCAGGCATTTATATGATTGTGCTTATGCATGTGTGCGCCTGTACGTATGTGTGCATGTATGTGTATGTTTGGGTGTATGTACAACGTATATACTGTGTGTGTGTACAGTTAGGTGCATAAATATTTGGACAGAGACACGTTTATTATTTTAGTTTTTATGACGCCACAATGGATTTGATTCCCATCAGTCCCTGGGGCTCAAAAGTAATTGGACAGACTGATATAATCATAATTAAATAGTCATTTTTATTACTTTAGAGGCAAACCCTTTGTGGTTAGTGTGACTGTCAGAAATCTGGAGCCCATAGACATCACCAGGTGCTGAGGTGCTTCCCTGGTGACCCCTGCCTGACCTCACTGCGGCTGTCTTCCCTTCCCGCCTTGTGTTTTACCTTCAGCAAGTGAAATACATCGTCAGTCAGACTCTGGTCATAAGATTGACTTGTCTGTGGTAAAACACTCCACTTCTTTGCCTTGGAAAATCGTGGGCTGTTTCTGCAGTGCGCTCTCGAGTCTCCATCTATCTGTACTGTAAAGCATTTTCGAATGAGTTCTGATCCATTTGGGTGAATCTAAACTTATTTTGAACCCTGTGCAACTCAAAATTCACCCTCCAGCTTTTGTTAACAGCCTCATTAACTGTACAAGGGAAGCAGCCATACATGCCCACACATCGCCACTCTTCACTGACAAAGTTCTGTGCCTCAGATCATGAGCACCTCCTTCCTGTCTCCATATCCTTCTATTACAGTTATAAGTACAGCTTTGTCTCTTGTCAGTAGGATGTTGTTCCAGAGGTATAAAGGCATTTTAGGATTTCCTTAGGCAAGTTGTTTGAGCCTTACCAATAGCTTTCATGTGAAAATCAACCCTCTGTTTTGCCTCTGATGAAGTTTTCCCTTGATTGCAGACTTTGGCACTGATACCTCCTGCTGAATGTTCCTCATCTGTTCAACTGTAGTGAGGGGATTTTTCTGAACCAGGGAGAGAATTTCCCTCTCATCTGCCACATTCATTCATCTGTGCTCTTCCCGGCCTTTTTGTGTTCCTGAGCTCCACTGCTTTCTTAATTTAGTATAACAGGAAGTTCAGTCGGCCACACGTAACAGTCCCTCGTTTTCTCTGGAGGGTTTGTTTTAATGTTTTAGCCTAATAATGACTTACTTTGCAGGCACTGACAGCTCTTTGGATTTTATGCAGCAACTGATTCTAAGTGAAAATGATACTCTTGAAATCAATTAAAAACCTTTTATATGTTCACTTTAAACGGGATCATAAGGGAATAAAATGCATCTGGCCATGGAACACCTGAGTATCCAATTGTCCAAATACTTTTGGTCCAGAGAAAACGGACCTCATAAAAACGCTTTAATTTCTGCATCGTCCACCGAGTTTCTGATGCGTTACCCTCAAACTGAAGCAGGTTGTCCTCAGTTCTAACACATATTTATTATTTAAACTCAACTGGTCAACAGCTAAAATAATGATATTGTCACTGTCCAAATATTTATGGATCTAACTGTATATGTGTACTTCTGTGTGTGTTTTTAGGTATAAATGGACATCTGTGTGGATGTTTGTGTGTGAATGTGCGTGTTTATACACTGCTCAAAAACATTAAGGGAACACTAAAATAACACATCCTGGATCTGAATGAAATATTCTTATTAAATACTTTGTTCTTTACATAATTGAATGTGCTGACAATAAAATCACACAAAAATGATCAATGGACATCAAATTTATTAACCCATGGAGGTCTGGATTTGGAGTCACACTCAAGATTAAAGTGGAAAACACACGACAGGCTGATCCAACTTTGATGTAATGTCCTTAGAACAAGTCAGAATGAGGCTCAGTAGAGTGTGTGGCCTCCACGTGTCTGTATGACCTCCCTACAACACATGCTCCTGATGAGGAGGCGGATGGTCTCCTGAGGGATCCTGTCATGGTGTAGCCCCCGCTGGCAGAGGGCATGAAGCCGGCGGGCACAGGGACCATGTACCCAAAAGCAGGTTTAGGGACCCAAAAGCACAGGCTGAGTAAAAGTATAAAATTCCTTAATTTTAAGGAAAAGAACATAAACAAACCGGAGGGGAGCAGCAGCGTGACGACACATAGCAGGGATCAGGAACACAATCAGAATACTGCTGCACCGACCAACCCTTAAATACTAACACCTCACCTCCACCTTCACGAGCAATAGGTGAGGCTCGGTAAGGTGGAGGCGAAGAATGCAGCAGGGGAAGGGCCTGCAGGCAGCACCATGACAGGACCCTCCCCCCAAAGCACGCCACCTGGCGAGCCAAGAGCGCCCCTTGTCCGGAACGCACTCAAGGCGCCCCGCATCCGGAACGCACTCAAGGCGCCCCGCATCCGGAACGCACTCAAGGCGCCCCGCATCCGGAACGCACTCAAGGCGCCCCGCATCCGGAACGCACTCAAGGCGCCCCGCATCCGGAACGCACTCAAGGCGCCCCGCATCCGGAACGCACTCAAGGCGCCCCGCATCCGGAACGCACTCAAGGCGCCCCGCATTCGGAACGCACTCAAGGCGCCCCGCATCCGGAACGCACTCAAGGCGCCCCGCATTCGGAACACACTCAAGGCGCCCCACTTCGGGCAGCTCACTTCCTCAGTACAGCTCACTGGCGCTACCACCAGGAGCACAGCTCACCGGCGCCACGCCTGGCGCCCTCCTCCAGAGCACTCGGCGGCTCCTGCGGGAGGACCCTCCCCCCAAGGCACGCCTCCTGGCATGCCAGGAGAAACAGCCGCCCTCCTCCGGACCAAACTGGGGCGCCACACTCCAGGACGCACTGGGGGCGCCCTCCTCCCGGACTTCTGCCAGCGGGGGCTAAACCATGACATCTTCTCCCAGACCTGGACTAAAGCATCTGCTAACTCTAGGACAGTCTGTGGTGTGGTGTTGGTGGATGGAGCGAGACATGATGTCCCAGATGTGCTCAATTGGATTCAGGTCTGGGGGACGGGCGGGCCAGTCCATAGCATCAATGCCTTCGTCTTGCTGGATTTGCTGACACTCAAGCCATGAGGTCTAGCACTGTCTTGCATTAGGAGGAACTCAGGGCCAACCGCACCAGCACATGGTCTCACAAGGGGTCTGAGGATCTCATCTCGGTACCTAATGGCAGTCAGGCTGCCTCTGGCGAGCACATGGAGGGCTGTGCAGCCCCCCAAAGAGATGCCACCTCACACCATTACTGACCCACTGCCAAACCGGTCCTGCTGGAGGATGGTGCAGGCAGCAGAACGTTCTCCACGGCGTCTCCAGACTCTGTCACGACTGTCACATGTGCTCAGTGTGAACCTGCTTTCATCTATGAGGAGCACAGGGCCCCAGTGGTGAATTTGCCAATCTTGGTGTTCTCTGGCAAATTCCAAACGTCCTGCACGGTGTTGGGCTGTAAGCACAACCCCCACCTGTGGACGTCGGGCCCTGGTACCATCCTCATGGAGTCGGTTTCTGACCGTTTGAGCAGACACATGCACCTCTGTGGCCTGCTGGAGGTCATTTTGCAGGGCTCTGGCAGTGCTCCTCCTGTTCCTCCTTGCACAAAGGCGGAGGTAGCGGTCCTGCTGCTGGGTTGTTGCCCTCCTACGGCCTCCTCCACGTCTCTTGTACTGGCCGGTCTCCTGGTCGCGCCTCCATGCTCTGGACACTACGCTGACAGACAAAGCAAACCTTCTTGCCACAGCTCGCATTGATGTGCCATCCTGGATGAGCTGCACTACCTGAGCCACTTGTGTGGGTTGTAGAGTCCGTCTCATGCTACCACTAGAGTGAAAGCACCGCCAGCGTTCAAAAGTGACCAAAACATCAGCCAGAAACCACAGGAACTGAGAAGTGGTCTGTGGTCACCACCTGCAGAACCCCTCCTTTATTGGGGGTGTCTTGCTAATTGCCTATAATTTCCACCTGTTGTCTATTCCATTTGCACAACAGCATGTGAAATTGATTGTCAATCAGTGTTGCTTCCTAAGTGGACAGTTGATTTCACAGAAGTGTGATTGACTTAGAGTTACATTGTGTTGTTTAAGTGTGTTTTTTGAGCAGTGTGTGTATGTTGGAACACGTTTGTGTATGTGTGCAAGCATTTATATATCTGTTTATGTCTCTGTGTGTGCATGTAAGTATGTATTTTTTTTTGTGTGTTTATATACGTATGTGTGTGAATATGTCTGTGTGTGTTTGTGAGTTTGCATAAGTGTGCATATGTGTGTGTGGCAGTGTGTGTTTGTGAGTGTGAGTGTGTGTGTCTGTGTGTTTTTGAGTGTGTGAGTGTGTGTATGTGTGTGTGAGTGAGTAACAGTGTGTTTGTGTCAGTGAGTGAAAGTGTGTGTGAGTGAGAGAGTGAGTAAGAGTGTATGTGTGTGTGAGTGTGTGTCAGTGAGTGAGAGTGTGTGTGTAAGAGTGTGTGTGTGTGTCAGTAAGAGAGAGTGTGTGTGTGTGTGTGTGTCAGTAAGAGTGTGTGTGTGTGTCAGTGAGTGAGAGTGTGTGTGTGTGTGTGTGTGAGTAAGAGTGTGTATGTGTGTGTGTGTGTGAGTAAGAGTGTGTGTGTGTGTGTGTGTGAGTGAGTAAGAGTGTGTGTGTGTGTGTGTGTGTGTGTGTGTGAGTGAGTGTGTGTGACTGCAGTGCTCTGACTCTGTTCCTCTCTCTCTCTCCTGCAGGTTCTGTATCGGCTGCTGTCTCAGCGTTTGCTGTGTTTGGACTGAAGGGAAGCAGGAGCCCCTGCAGCGCCGCTGCTCTCCTGCGCCCCCTCTTTACTCCCCTCTTTACTGCTCCTCTTTACTCCTCTCTTTACTCCCCTCTTTACTCCCCTTTTTACTCCCCTCTTTACTCCTCTCTTTACTCCCCTCTTTACTCCCCTTTTTGCTCCTCTCTTTACTCTCCTCTTTACTCCCCTTTTTACTCCCCTCTTTACTCCTCTCTTTACTCCTCTCTTTACTCCCCTTTTTGCTCCTCTCTTTACTCCCCTCTTTACTCCTCTCTTTACTCTCCTCTTTACTCCCCTCTTTACTCCTCTCTTTACTCCCCTCTTTACTCCCCTTTTTGCTCCTCTCTTTACTCTCCTCTTTACTCCCCTTTTTACTCCCCTCTTTACTCCCCTCTTTACTCCTCTCTTTACTCCCCTTTTTACTCCCCTCTTTACTCCTCTCTTTACTCCCCTTTTTGCTCCTCTCTTTACTCTCCTCTTTACTCCTCTCTTTACTCTCCTCTTTACTCCTCTCTTTACTCCCCTCTTTACTCCTCTCTTTACTCCCCTCTTTACTCCCCTCTTTACTCTCCTCTTTACTCCTCTCTTTACTCCCCTCTTTACTCCTCTCTTTACTCCCCTTTTTACTCCCCTCTTTACTCCTCTCTTTACTCCCCTCTTTACTCCCCTTTTTGCTCCTCTCTTTACTCCCCTCTTTACTCCCCTCTTTACTCCTCTCTTTACTCCCCTTTTTGCTCCTCTCTTTACTCTCCTCTTTACTCCCCTCTTTACTGCTCCTCTTTACTCCCCTCTTTACTCCTCTCTTTACTCCCCTCTTTACTGCTCCTCTTTACTCCTCTTTTTACTCCCCTCTTTACTGCTCCTCTTTACTCCTCTCTTTACTCCTCTCTTTACTCCCCTTTTTGCTCCTCTCTTTACTCCCCTCTTTACTCCTCTCTTTACTCTCCTCTTTACTCCCCTCTTTACTCCCCTTTTTGCTCCTCTCTTTACTCTCCTCTTTACTCCCCTTTTTACTCCCCTCTTTACTCCCCTCTTTACTCCTCTCTTTACTCCCCTTTTTACTCCCCTCTTTACTCCTCTCTTTACTCCCCTTTTTGCTCCTCTCTTTACTCTCCTCTTTACTCCTCTCTTTACTCTCCTCTTTACTCCTCTCTTTACTCCCCTCTTTACTCCTCTCTTTACTCCCCTCTTTACTCCCCTCTTTACTCTCCTCTTTACTCCTCTCTTTACTCCCCTCTTTACTCCTCTCTTTACTCCCCTTTTTACTCCCCTCTTTACTCCTCTCTTTACTCCCCTCTTTACTCCCCTTTTTGCTCCTCTCTTTACTCCCCTCTTTACTCCCCTCTTTACTCCTCTCTTTACTCCCCTTTTTGCTCCTCTCTTTACTCTCCTCTTTACTCCCCTCTTTACTGCTCCTCTTTACTCCTCTCTTTACTCCCCTCTTTACTCCTCTGCTGTGTGTTTTTTTATTCAGTCTGTGTGTCGGACCAGAGTCATGTACCCCCATTACGCTCGTGTGAGAAGAATTAAACAGATCCTATGCAGTGTGTGTGTGTGTGTGTGTGTGTGGATTTCTCTTGTCACGAATACAAGGCCGTACCCCTAAACAAGGGTTTGTGAACGTAAATAAAGTGAACATGAGATGTTTCACAAAGCAGGATTTCAGAGTTATCTGGATAACTGTGTTTGGGAAAACCCAGAGCAACATTATTTTCAGCATACAATATACATATTAATATTATTCTTCTTATTATTATTATTCTCCTATTGTAAATAGCTGTTGCTCAGTTTCTGATTGGTGAAAAAGTTGTCAAATTTGGCACAAGTAAACAGCTCTCCAAGCAGTTTTGTTGTATTTTGGCCACAGGGGGGCGCTTTGCCTGATGAAGACCCTGTTGGGATGGAACTTTGCTCCAAGTTCATAGTCACTAAAGTACTGTATTGGGAGCTACAATCCAATGTGCAGACATTTATTGTTTTTAATTTTTATATGTATTTTTGTCCAGCACCTGACCTAAGCACAGGTTGGATATGCGCACAAGTACTTCATCGTACAGGGGGCGCTATAACATGCAACTATAACAGCACCTCCAGCCACCCTGTTTGAATGAGACACTTGAAATTTGGTAAATAGCAGTCATTTTCCAAACCAAACAAACTTCAATATGGACCATGATGTCCCCCCAGAAAGATCATCTGCCATCTTTGAAATCTGGAAGAAGCTTTGATGGTCTTCTCTTCCTGAAAGTCTAAATGGCTACAGATTTCGACGGCATGATCCACAGACACGCTCAGAGGAAAATAAAACTTTCCGTAATGACCGGGTTAAAAAAAAAACTCCACTCAACAGTGACCTTTGGCTAGGAAACCTGTTGGGCGCAGGACAGATTAATGACGGATAAATGACAGATGTCACCCTCAGGGGCTGCATCAAGTGTTCAAACCCAACTGAACTACAACGTGGTTCCAATTTAAATCGTGCTAAGCTAACTGCTAACAACAGAGATCACAAATGAACTGCATCTGCTCATAGTCTGTGACCCCTGTTCCTTCCTTAATCACTTGCGGATCCCTCTCGCACCAGTCCTGACCGGTGTTCAGCAGAGATGGCTGTTCTAGACGGTCGCTGCGCTGGTGTTTGGTTGTGTACTGTTAACACCATTCGAGGCTGCTTGCTGTTCTGATTTTACTGCGGTCCGTGTCTCTCTCATGAGGGTTTTGGATTTTACATCCTGTACTTACCCACAAGCTAACAGGTCCGAACACATTCAGTGTCACACAGTCTCACATGTGTACACACACCCAGTGACTCACACCAACACTTGCCTGGCTATTATTGTGTTGAGAAGCTTTTAGTTAGGAGCTGCGTGACCTCACCACTCGACCTCAGTTTCTCTATTAACAGGATTCTGACCTCAATTCATATTCATGCTCCAGCGGACATTTTGAGAGAAGATGGTTCAGTTAGTGCTCTCAGTGTACGGTGAGTCTGCAGTCTCTATTCTGTGTTACACCGAAGCAGTCTTCTGAGAGCAATCTTAGTGTAATTTAAAAGTTTCAGATTGTGTGTATTAAATTTGGGTTTGTAAATACATCCATAGCTACAGACATGGCATAGCTACAGCCTCACTACTGTCAGTTTTTGTTAGAAGAATATCCCTCACACCTCAGGTCTGTAATAGTTATCACCTCTTCAGTGCTCCCTTCATCCCCAAACATGGTCATCGCTGCCTCTTTCTCTCTCTGTAATTCTCTTCCTCCCATCAGCTCTCCTCGACAGCGCTGACAGGAGATTCATAAACAACTCTTACTATAGAGAAGGGGAGGGGTCAGAGTCGACAGGCAGGGACAGCTGGAAGAGAGAGAGAAGGATAGAGGGAGAGAGAGAGGGGGGAAGTCTGGGAATGAAAGGAAAGGGGTGAAAAGCTTCTTCACTCTTCAAGGAGGTGAATTTTAACCGTCAGCATTTGTTCATTAATCTGGTTTATTAATCTCTGAATGATCAGCGAATCTGAGCGTGCAACAGGAAACAGCCGGTGTAAATCTCTCTCTGTTGTTTTTGCACTATCTTTTATATTTGGACTAATATCGCAGTTTTCATGGGGAACGGGGCCTGGATTTGAACGGACTCACTCGTTCTTTTGACGGAGTGTTTTCATTCCTGTTTGTAAAGACGGAGAAAGCATCTCACTCAGGCCCGTGTCCGTCTGTGAGCGTCCGCAGAAAGACATCGGCTCTGTAAACTGGAATCTGTGCAGTTTATATCTATGGACACAGTGTCCTGACGGGGTCGGGGTACGGACTCTGTCAGCATGTGGGAGGGGAACTCCTCTGTGCTGGGGGGGGCGATTATGGGGCCCCCCCGCTGCTGGGGGTGGGTTAGTGTGACGGAAGACGGTCTGTTCCAGCTGGGCTACATGTTCCTGTCTCTGGGGTACATGGGGGGCAGTCGGATATTCGGGGGCCTGTACCTCTTTGGCTGCCTGCTGCTGGGGTTCCTGTGCCAGGCGCTGTGGGGGAGGCTGTCTGAGTGCAGGTGGGATGTGGTAGCGTGGGGTGTCCTGCTGGGGGCGCTGTGTGCGGTGCAGCTGTTCCACCTGCTGCTCAGGTTGTGGTGGGGGGCCCCCCCGCGTGGGGAGCTGGGGGCCCTCTACCAGGCTGTGTTCCGGCCCCTGGGGGTCTCGCCTGCCGTGTTCCGCTTGCTCATGGAGGTGTGTGGGGGCCGCATTTGGCCGCTGCGTGAGGGAGGGGCCTATGCATTGGAGCAGATCACACCCATCGACCAGCTGTCCTTCTTATTGTCAGGGAGGTGAGTCTGTGACCCCGCCCACTCTCTCTCCACCCCGCCCACTCGCCCTCCACTCCGCCCCCTTTCTCTCCACCTCGCCCACATTCTTTGCACTCTGCCGACTCTAATTGAAATTCAAATGAGCTTTATTTGCATGACAAGTAAACTTGTGTTGCAAAAGCATTGAAAAATATAAATGACTAACAAACCTCACAAGAACATGTACTAATTGACAGATATATACAAATGAACATTTGAATCTATAATAATAAAAATAGTGATAAAAATAGTTTTGTTGTATAAAGATTGAGCAAATATGGAAAAAATTAACACAATAAGTGCAGTATAACACTCTCTCTCCACCCCACCCATTGTATGGAAGTACTGTATGTGACTTCTCAAAGTGGCGATTTATTATTATTGTTAATGCAAAAAAAATGAATTCCGGTCACCTGACGCTAAATGCTGGCTTCTGAGCAGGTTAATTAGCCTTAACAGCCCCTCTCTCTCAGAACGCCCTGCTGGACCCAGCGCCCAATGAGCTTTTGCAGCTGCTGCCACAATGTCGGCCATTTTACATCGTTCTGTATGATAATGTCACCTCCTCTCTCACTAAGCGAGGCCAGTGTACTGAATCACCTTCAATTAATTTCATCCTGATTTCATTTCATTCACTTAAAATGGGAATCCGTAAGATTTCCATCTCGTTACTGTCTGTTAAGTCAGTGTCTATCAGAGAGGGGGATGAAACAACGGTGATTGGGCCTGGACCCACTGATGAAAACACTTGTATTTCATTCTTTGACAGGTAAAGCGATCAGTGTGTCTGCGGTGACATTCCCGTTCTATATTCAAATACAGGCGCCTATCTAGTGACGTTTACTACGTCAGTCAGCAGTGTTTGGTCTGTCCAGAATGTAGGAGGAGCTGCAAGCCAGCTGGAAGGAAGTCAGGAACCCCGGGAGAAACAAGGGGTGCATCTCAAAGCCTAGGCTGTGTCCTTCGACGGCTGCATTTTTAGGGGTTGTCACTTCTTTCCATCTGCCAAACTGATGTCATGTCATTTCATCTCTGTTAAACACTTTTGATTTTAGCGAGTCGTCACTGGTTTCCCCTACCGTAACCTTAACTCTAACACCTAGCCCTATAGCTAACCCCAAACTTAACTTTGTCCTTTACTTAAATGTCAGTTTGACAGATGGAATTAAGTGATGACCCCGTAAAATGCAGCCTTTGAAGGATGCCACCTACGCTTTAAGATGCACTTAATGGGTGCATCTCAAACTTCGGGTGCATCTCAAAGCCTAGGCTGCATCCTTTGAAGGCTGCATTTTTAGGGGTCGTCACTTACTTCCATCCGCTATACCAGGGATACTCACTCAGACTGAGCCGCAGTGGGTGCAGGCTTTCTTTCTAACCATGCAGTCACACACCTGATTCTACTTATCAAGGGTCTATGGCAAAAGCTTTCAGGGTTCATTAGTAGAATCAGGTGTGGGACAGGTTGGATAGAGCGAAAGCCTGCACCCACTGTGGCTCATTCTGGAAAAGAATGAGTATCCCTGCGCTATACTGACATTTAGGGTAAGGGACAAGGTTAAATTTAGGATTAGGTTTATAGCTAGGTTTTGGGTTAACGGTTAGAGGTAAGGTTTAGGTTAGGGAAACCGGTGACAACTCACTGAAACCAAAGCCGTTTAGCGCAGATGAAATGACGTTACGTCAGTTTAGCAGATGGAACTACGTGACGAACCCTAAAAGTGCAGCTTTCAAAGTATGCAGCCTAGGCTTTGAGATGCACCCCATACGCTGCAGCTAGGGGTTGTCACTCACTTCTGTCCGCCAAATTAACATTTAGAGTAAGGGACAAGGTTAAATCTAGGGCTAGATTGAGGTAGGTTTTGAGTTGGGGGTTAGTGTTAAGGTTAGGGAAATCAGTGACAACTCACTTTAAAAAAAGCTGTTTAATGGATATGAAATGAAGTTAAGTCAGTTTGGCGGATGGAGTTAAGTGGCGACCCCCAAAAATGTAGCTTTCAAAGGATGCGGGTTATACTTTGAGATGCACCCAATAAGTCACTTTTACGGATGGAATTAAGGGAGGACCGTTAAAGATGCAGCCTTCCAAGAAGCGAAAAGTACCGCTTCTGGATCCCTTCTGACGTCAACCCAATGGCAATGGCACTTACTATACTGTGTAGCTGTACTGTGCACGGTAGAAACTAACGTTAGCTGAGTCTCTCAAATTATTTTTATTTTTAAAAAGGTTACGTCACCTGTTAACCGACTACCGTTTTCTTTATTTACACAGGGCTCTCAACTTTCACATACCGTAATTTCCGGTGTATAAGCCGAAAATTTTGCCCTAAATTTTGATCCTAAACGCAGGGGATCAGCTTATACAAATACAGAGGGTATCACACTATGAAACGAGCTACATTTAGAGTTCGCAAGTACCACCGCCACATTTTGCCGCAAGGTGGCGGCAAAACCCAAAATCAATCGTTTTTTCCCCTCCCTGGATGTGTTCAGAATCAGCACTAGAAACTCATCCAAATTCAATCAAAACCAGTTTAGGTTTTTTTTTTTTGTTTTGTTCAGAAACACGCAGACAGCCAAACAGCACCGATCACACAACCTCCTTCCACCTTAGGTGATGGAGGTAATAATTAGCTTTATTGGTTTTACAATTTAGGCAGGTTACAACCAACAAGCTCACAAAGTTCACAAATACAAACAAAGCAGGCCAGGTTAAAACACAGAAGGAAAATCCCCACAAATCACACCAATTATAATACTTATAAATTAGTATTTCAAAATTCATCAAAGGCCAAAATTACAAAAGAGTTGCCGGTCTAGAATTAAGATAATAAAGAACAGAAATAAATATAGCACAAATATAGAGTACACACAACTTAATAGCCCACATGTCCATTTTAAATTTGCCCCCCAAAAAAAATAAAAAGAAAAGAAAAGGAATTTCATTTTATTTAGAAAATCAAAAATACAAAAAGGTTTTATGGTCAAGAAGGAAGAGAAACAAAGCAAGACACACACATACTCTCAAAGACACATCGTACTTTTACAACAAAACACGCAACAACCCCATGATGTACTTCAACAGAACAAATAAAAATAAATGGCCCGTAAAGTATGTCCGGGTTTCCACTGGAGCAGGTGTCCCTCCAGTTAGAAGGGGGGGTGGACTAAATAACGAGTTCTTTCCAGTGGTCCACCCCCCACTTCTCTCGTGCCAGGTCCTCGTTTTTGTTATAGTCCGCCAGTACGCCGTCTTGAAGGAGGCTCTGGATCCTCCGTCGAAGAGTGAGCAGGTCCACAGATATTTTTGGAAGACCCTGATGTTCCTCGTCTCCCACAGTGCCAGTTTGATGATGCCGATGATCCTCCACTGACGCCGGCTTGTAGGTGTCTTGCATCCCTGCGGTGGTCCGTAGAGGATCAGCTCAGCAGTCAGAGGGGACCACGGCAGCAACCTGTTCAGGGAGACAGAGGAACAAACAAGGCCCCAGACCCGCCTGGCCACGGTGCACTCCCAGAAGAGGTGATGAACACTCTCCTGATCAGTGCAGCCGTGAGGGCAGCGCTCAGTCAGGGCCAGGTGCCAGCGGTACATAAAAACCCTGGTGGGGAGGCACCAATGGGCAGCCATCCAGGCGATGTCTTTTTGCTTATTTGTCAAACAGTTATGAGTGACATTTGCCCAGATGACATGCAGGTCTCGGGTCGGACCTCCCCTCGGGAGCTCTACTGTCTGTTTAGATCTTAAATAAGACATGATGTTTTTATAGCTCCAAGAGGTGAGGCCGGCCCGAGGCAATCCCGTCCTGTAGGCAATGTCCTTCAGAGCCTGATAGACATAAGGGGGATCCCAGCAATATGGAATCTTGTGGTCTAGCACACCCAAGCCCATCGCCCTAAGGAAGGGGGTAGCATAGTACCTAGTGCGCCATAATGATTGAGACTATATCTGGGACCCCCCGGCCCCCATTCTTCTCCTCCTTGAGGAGGGTAGTACTTTTTAGACGTTCCATTTTGGACCCCCAGACGAAAAACTAAAAGCCAACCAAGCAATTTGTTTGCTGGCGGCTTTGTCTGGGGGGAAAACCCTCCCCACATAGGAAAGAATGGGGAGGACTATTGCCTTCAGAACGAGGATCTTACCCGCCATTGTCAGGGGCCGTGCGTTCCAGCTCAGCATCTTATCTTGGACGCGACGGAGGGCTTCCCTCCAGCTCTCCTCTCCTCCTCCATTCGCCTGTAAGGTCACCCCCAGGCGCCTGAAGTTATTTCTGCGCTCAGGGAAGGAAACGGTTAGGGATTCACACCAACGAGGAGACAGGAACAGCTCACTCTTGTGCCTGTTGACCAGGGCACCAGTGGCTTCACAGAAGTCGTCCAGCACCCTAGAAGCATAAGTGATGGACCGACTATCTGTGGTGACGATGGTAATGTCATCCATGTACGCCATCACCTTCAGCCGCTGGCCTCGGGCACCCGGAAGTGGATAACCCACCACCTCCGGTGTAGCCCTTATGGCCTGTGGTAGCGGCTCCAGGTAGATGACGTACAGGAGGGCTGCTAGAGGGCACCCCTGCCTGACGCCTGATCTGATGGCAAAAGGGTCAGAAGGCTGCTGGTTAACAACCACTCTGCCTGTTATGCCAGTCAGGGAGATCTTGACCCAGCGCAGGAGGGGGCCAGGGATGTTAATCCTCTCTAGCACCCGCTCCAAGCACACATGGTTCACCCGGTCAAAAGCTTTCTCCTGATCTAAACTGAGAAGGCCCAAGGGGGATCTGCGCTCCCCGGAGTGCATAATTAAATCCCTCACGAGGAGCAAGTTGTCATTAATGGACCTCCCGTGCACACTGCACGTCTGGTCCGGTCCGATCACCGATGGTATCAGGTCTTGGAACCTCCTCATCAGCGCCTTCGCCATGATCTTGTAGGCGACTGAGAGGAGGCTGATCGGCCGCCAGTTACGGAGGTCCTTCAGATCCCCCTTCTTCGGCACAAGGGCGACTGCACTCTGCCTCAGCGAATCACCCAGCCGTCCCTCCCTGTACGCCGCTCTAAAAACATCCGCTACGTCCCCCTTCAGGAAATCCCAGAAAGTCTGATAAAACTATACTGGGATTCCGTCAGGGATCCTCTCCTCGGCGCTGAGCTCCGGCACCATCTGCTCATCACCCAGGCGTCTGTCCAGGCGGTCCAGGAAGGCATCCATGAGAGCCATATCCGAGGGCCTCTTGCTATAGAGGCCCTCATAGTACTCCCTGGCCACCTCCCGAATCTCCGCCTCTCCAGACACAACCACACCTCCGCTGTTATAGAGAGACAAGATGTTATTAGTCTGGGACCACGCCTTGCGGAAAAAGTACCGTGTGCATCTCTCATCTTCCTCGAGAGCCTGGAGTTTGGAGTGGAAGGTGCATTTTTTCCGCTCTTCCCGGTAGAGGGTGGCGAGGCTCAGCTGGGCTTGTGCTATTTCGCTGCTGACGTCCAGGCCTCGTGACTGGAGGAGGCTCAGTCTTTGGAGAGCAGCGTCGGACCGAACAAACGCTGCCCTCCTTTCCCTCGCCTTCCTCCGCCCGACTGCCTGGAAGTAGCCCCGCACTCGCTCCTTCACCATCTCCCACCACTCCACCGGGGAGTCAAAGAGGTGTTTCAGACTCACCCACTCCAGGTATCTTCTCGAGAAGGAGAGACGCACCTGGGGGTCTTGGAGATGGCTGATGTCCATCCGCCTGAGCCCCTTACCCACGGTGATGGAATTATCCCAGGCCAGGGACACGGTCACCATGTGGTGGTCTGAGAAATGCACAGCCTGGATGGTATAAGCTTGCACCCTCAGGCCTGGGGAGAGCAGAAACAGGTCAACGCGGGAATAAGAGCTGCCAGAGGACCTCACCCACGTATGCTGGGGTGGTGAAACGCCCCCGGCATCGTGGAGGGAGTAAAGAGAATGATCCCTAACATTTAAATTTTCTTTTTTTACTGCTGAAACTGGAATTGGATATACTCTGGTCAAAAAAAAAGCCACGTCTACGGAGTTCATCGTTTTTACAGAAAGGTTTGTGAAATCAACAAAACATTTGAAAGATAAACAAAATTAACAAATCACTGACTGTTTGCATGCTGTTGTCTGCCTTATCTAACTGAGTCCCAAAAAGTGTCATTTACTGGGCAGTGTGTTATGGGATTACGCAGTGCAGATTGGTCAACTGAACGTCTTCTCATTTTTCAGTATTGCGCAAAGTGCGACTTTATCTTAAACATTCTTTTTCTTTGCTGGACTTTTGAATTTAAACCAATTCTTTTGTACAATGTTGCGGTATTTGTTTTTTTTTTTTTGATAAATTCAAGATCCAGGAAGGGGGGTCGGCTTATATAGCGTAAAAACACAAAAGATCTATTGTTTTAGTCTTGAAAACAAGGCTCGGCTTATACACCCAGTTGACTTGTACACCGGAAAATACGGTATTCGGCTTGATTTTGAATGACATATTCACGTTCCCTGGCTGTAGTCAGAAATTATTCTCTCAGACCATTTGTAGAGATTCTCAGGTGGAATTGAAGTCCTTGTGCATTGAAGTTTATGGCTGAATCCAAATTTCCACCCTCTGGACTTGCAGACTGAGCCTCACGGACTTCAGGTGTATGTAATGTGACGTCTTCACCATCATCACGTAAAGTCTGCGAGAGCTGGAGTCTGCAGTAGCCTATAATAAAATGAGCTGATAGATGGGCTTCGAGTCTGTTTCACTCGTTTCCGTGCAAATGCATATTGATTACCTCTGTAGCCTGTATTTCTGCATGATGATGTTGAATTTTATATCTGGCCTGTGTTATTCAAGTAACGTGTTAATGTAATGAATTTCTAATTAGTTTAGGTGGTTTTGTAAGTATGTGAATGTGCTTTACTCCGTCGGCAATTTGAATAAATTAAAACGACACGTCCGATTTGCAATGTATTATGGGTAATTACACTAGTGAAATCTGCTGAAGTCTGCACCCCAAGAGGACTCTCTGGAAGTCCGCTGTAAGTCTGCTTGAGGCCCCTTGTGGACTGGATCAAATGAGGTTTTGGACAGCCCTCAGCACTTCCAGACATCCCGTGAACGCGCCCTTAAAGTCTGCGAGTAGACGAGTGCGTAGAAGTGCAGATATTTGGATGCAGTTTATCAGTTTCACATGTGTAACGGTGGATTTCGCCACTAGTAATATGAGAACAATTATGATTCCGGAATGCTCAAGCTTTTCTTCACTCAGGAGTTGGGAACAGTGGAATTGCATAAAACTGTTTCAAATGGTCTTATTTCATTTAAACAATTTGAACGATCGAGAAACACACGCATTTCATTGATTGAATAATTACTGACTACAGCACGGGAACGTGAATGAAGCACAAATTCTCACGGCGAATGCGTGAGAGCTGGCAGCCCTTTAAGTTAAATCGATTTATCATAATAGCCTAACATGTTACTGGAATGAGATGACGCTAATGGATGAGTAACGTCACATAATTCTTACTTTTATGGAGTTCAATTGCCGTGTCAAAGAACATTTCTCCCGTCTGCATGAGAGTTGAGGAGGCGTGGAACTGGTAAGAGCCGTGAATTTACCGACGTCATACAGACGTCACTGTTGGGTCTCGACAAGAGTTATGGGAAATGAGGTCCAGAAGTGCACCTGCAATTACCGCTTACTGCCAAAGATGTCAATATAAACAAACCAATTGAAATCTTATGGATTACCACTTTAAAAGTATGAAAGACTAATACAACAGGAATCTGAACAGCTGTATCTCCGCCTCTTTTATCTCTGTTACAGCGCCCTCCATAATTATTGGTACCCCTGGTTAAGATGTGTTCTTTTTCTTCTAATAAATTCGTTTTTTTTTCTAAATAATATAGGACCACAATAAAAAAAGAGGAAAAACCAACCTTTAATTCAAGTGCATTTATTCGGTGGGAAAAAATCCCTCATTAAGAAATAATTATTTTACATCAAATCATGTGTGCCACAATAATTAGCACCCCTGATGTTAATTCTTTGTACAACCCCCTTTTGCCAACAAAACAGCACCTAATCTTCTCCTATAATGTTTCACAGGATGGGAGAATACAGTGTAATGTGAATATAGGCCACTAGATGGCAGTATTTACCTTTTTTTTTTGTTAAGCTCAGACTGGAGTCATGTTTAGACATGTCCTGGACATGTCTGGGGCAAGTCTCAGAAAATTAAAAAAAAGAGGTCTAAATGTGGGTGGGGTCTGCAAAAGAGTATATAAGGAAAAGAATTGAGACAGTAAAGTAGTAGGAGAAATTGCAAGAAGATGACCAGACCTGCCATTCTGTTCAAGACCTGTGACGTTTCTTTTGTGGATTTCTTTGCCTGTGTTTGAGCATTTTCATCATCCAGGACATCACCAAGCCACCCCCACGAAAAGGGATTGTAAATATTTATGTTTTGTAGATAATTCAATCTTGGTCTTAGTTGTTAGTTGCTTAGTCGTTATTGTCTTTGTTTTAAAAATTAAATGTGTTTTAGTTGTTAAAACTGTGTCTGTCATCCCTTGCTGTTGCTGTTGCGTTGAAAATCTAATTACAAATTGGGGCCATAACAACAGAAAGAGGGATCTTTGACCATTCCTCTTTGCACAATCTCTCTAAATCATCCAGTGACCTGGGTCCTCTCCTCTGCACTCTCCTCTTCAGCTCACTCCACAAGTTTTCAATGGGGTTGAGGTCTGGGGACTGAGATGGCCATGGGAGGAGCTTGATTCTGTGTCTGGCGAACCATTTCTGTGTAAATTTGGCCACATGTTTTGGGTCATTATCTCGCTGAAAGAGCCCATGATGACCCATCTTCAGCTTTCGGGCAGAGGCCACCAGATTTTGATTTAAAATGTCCTGGTATTTCAAAGCGTTCCTGATGCCATGCACCCTAACAAGGTTCCCAGGGCCTCTGGAAGTGAAACAGGCCCACAGCATCACCGATCCTCCCCCATACTTCACAGTGGGCATGAGGTGCTTTTCTGCATACTCATTTTTTGTGTTCCGCCAGACCCGCTTAGAGTGTTTGTTGCCAAAAAGCTCTATCTTGGTCTCATCTGACCAAAGCACACGGTCCCAGTTGAAGTCCCAATACCGCTTAGCAAACTCCAGACGTTTGGGTTTATGATTGTGAGTGAGAAAAGGTTTTTTCCATGCATGCCTCCCAAACAGCTTGTTGGCATGAAGATAGCGCCTGATGGTTGTTTTGGAGACTTCGTGACCCGAAGATGCTACCATTTGTTGTAATTCTTCAACAGTGAGCTTTGGAGAACTTTCTATTTCTCTTACCATCCCCCTCTCTGTGCGTCATGGCAAAATAACCTTGCGTCCTCGTCCAGGCTTGTGTACCACTGTTCCAGTAGTTTTAAACTTCTTAATGATTCCTCTGACAGTAGATATGGGCAGGTGCAGGCGAGTGGTTATTTTCTTGTAGCCATTGCCTGACTTGTGAAGGTCGACTCACATCTGCCTTACTTGAAAGGTGTGTTCCTTTGTCTTTTTCATGCTGAAAAGTGAATTAGAGAAATGGCCCCTGTGTCACTTCATATTTATACCCCAGGGAAACGGGAAGTGACGATTTACTAATTAAATGTTCCTAGATACTCAGATCAAATTTGTAAACTACTGTAGAAATGACAGAAATATTGTACTTCAAATACATTGAATTCCTAGGAATTGTTAAAGGTGCCAATAATTGTGGAACAGGTGATTTTATGAAAAATAAATAATTCTTAGTCAGGGATTTTTTTCCCTTAAAATTCACTTGAGTTGAAGGTTACATTTTTCTACAATTTTCAGTGTGAGAGTATGCTTCTGCAATTAAAATTGAATTTATTTTAAGGCTTTTAACACATCTTAACCAGGGGAGCCAATAATTATTGAGGGCACTGTATTTGGGTTTGTTTAATTGTTTTTGGTAGTTCTGTCAGCTCTCTTTTTAAATAAAATGCATGTATTTTGCGAAATCATGACAATGGAAGTGAAATATGATTGCAAACAAGGAAATTCTCTCTCTCTCTCTCTCTCTCTCTCTCTCTCTCTCTCTCTCTCTGTCCCTCCCTCCCAGGGTCCGTGTGTCGCTGGATGGCCAGTTCGTTCAGTATATTTTCCCCTTTCAGTTCTTGGACTCACCTGAGTGGGAGTCACTCAGGGCAACAGAGCAGGGAACGTTTCAGGTGAGAGAGAGAGAGAGAAAGAGAGAGAGAAAGAGAGACCTTTATCTCGACCCCCTTCTGTCTGAGAGCATTCACGGTCAGCCCCCTCACACCCTTATCTCAACCCTTCTGTCTGAGAGCATTCACGGTCAGCCCCCTCACACCCTTATCTCGACCCCCTTCTGTCTGAGAGCATTCATGGTCAGCCCCCTCACACCCTTATCTCGACCCCCTTCTGTCTGAGAGCATTCACGGTCAGCCCCCTCACACCCTTATCTCAACCCTTCTGTCTGAGAGCATTCACGGTCAGCCCCCTCACACCCTTATCTCAACCCTTCTGTCTGAGAGCATTCACGGTCAGCCCCCTCACACCCTTATCTCAACCCTTCTGTCTGAGAGCATTCACGGTCAGCCCCCTCACACCCTTATCTCGACCCCCTTCTGTCTGAGAGCATTCACGGTCAGCCCCCACACACCCTTATCTCAACCCCCTCCTGTCTGAGAGCATTCACGGTCAGCCCCCTCACACCCTTATCTCAACCCTTCTGTCTGAGAGCATTCATGGTCAGCCCCCTCACACCCTTATCTCGACCCCCTTCTGTCTGAGAGCATTCACGGTCAGCCCCCACTCACCCTTATCTCAACCCCCTTCTGTCTGAGAGTATTCACGGTCGCCCCTCCACACCCTTATCTCGACCCCCTTCTGTCTGAGAGCATTCACGGTCAGCCCCCTCACACCCTTATCTCAACCCTTCTGTCTGAGAGCATTCATGGTCAGCCCCCTCACACCCCTATCTCGACCCCCTTCTGTCTGAGAGCATTCACGGTCAGCCCCCACACACCCTTATCTCAACCCCCTCCTGTCTGAGAGCATTCACGGTCAGCCCCCTCACACCCTTATCTCAACCCTTCTGTCTGAGAGCATTCATGGTCAGCCCCCTCACACCCTTATCTCGACCCCCTTCTGTCTGAGAGCATTCACGGTCAGCCCCCACACACCCTTATCTCAACCCCCTCCTGTCTGAGAGCATTCACGGTCAGCCCCCTCACACCCTTATCTCGACCCCCTTCTGTCTGAAAGCATTCACGGTCAGCCCCCACTCACCCTTATCTCAACCCCCTTCTGTCTGAGAGTATTCACGGTCGCCCCTCACACCCTTATCTCGTCCCCCTTCTGTCTGAGAGCATTCACGGTCAGCCCCCTCACACCCTTATCTCAACCCTTCTGTCTGAGAGCATTCACGGTCAGCCCCCTCACACCCTTATCTCGACCCCCTTCTGTCTGAGAGCATTCACGGTCAGCCCCCACACACCCTTATCTCAACCCCCTCCTGTCTGAGAGCATTCACGGTCAGCCCCCTCACACCCTTATCTCGACCCCCTTCTGTCTGAGAGCATTCACGGTCAGCCCCCTCACACCCTTATCTCGACCCCCTTCTGTCTGAGAGCATTCACGGTCAGCCCCCACTCACCCTTATCTCAACCCCCTTCTGTCTGAGAGTATTCACGGTCGCCCCTCCACACCCTTATCTCGACCCCCTTCTGTCTGAGAGCATTCACGGTCACCCCCCCACACCCTTATCTCGACCCCCTTCTGTCTGAGAGCTTTCACGGTCAGCCCCCTCACAGCCTTATCTCAACCCCCTTCTGTCTGAGAGCATTCACGGTCAGCCCCCTCACACCCTTATCTGACCCCTTCTGTCTGAGAGCATTCACGGTCAGCCCCCCACACCCTTATCTCGACCCCCTTCTGTCTGAGAGTATTCACGGTCAGCCCCCACTCACCCTTATCTCGACCCCCTTCTGTCTGAGAGCATTCACGGTCAGCCCCCTCCCACCCTTATCTCAACCCCCTTCTGTCTGAGAGCATTCACGGTCAGCCCCCTCACACCCTTATCTCGACCCTTTTGTCTGAGAGCATTCACGGTCAGCCCCCTCACACCCTTATCTGACCCCTTCTGTCTGAGAGCATTCACGGTCAGCCCCCTCACACCCTTATCTCGACCCCCTTCTGTCTGAGAGCATTCACGGTCAGCCCCCACTCACCCTTATCTCAACCCCCTTCTGTCTGAGAGTATTCACGGTCGCCCCTCCACACCCTTATCTCGACCCCCTTCTGTCTGAGAGCATTCACGGTCACCCCCCCACACCCTTATCTCGACCCCCTTCTGTCTGAGAGCTTTCACGGTCAGCCCCCTCACAGCCTTATCTCAACCCCCTTCTGTCTGAGAGCATTCACGGTCAGCCCCCTCACACCCTTATCTGACCCCTTCTGTCTGAGAGCATTCACGGTCAGCCCCCCACACCCTTATCTCGACCCCCTTCTGTCTGAGAGTATTCACGGTCAGCCCCCACTCACCCTTATCTCGACCCCCTTCTGTCTGAGAGCATTCACGGTCAGCCCCCTCACACCCTTATCTCAACCCCCCTCTGTCTGAGAGCATTCATGGTCAGCCCCCTCACACCCTTATCTCGACCCCCTTCTGTCTGAGAGCATTCACGGTCAGCCCCCTGACTCAAAATATTCAAATCTATTATTGAACCAATTTTGCTATTTGGTAGTGAAGTTTAGGGTCCCCTTGTAAATCAGGACTTTGAGAAATGGGACAAACGCACAATCGAATCCCTGCGCACCGAAATCTGCTGAAACATTCTTAGAGTTCAGAGGAACTGTCCCAGTAATGGATGTCGAGCTGAGTTAGGCCAATTTCCCCTCTTAATTAGGATTAAAAAAGAGCAATCAATTTTTACAAGCACATAAAAACAAGTGACCCCAACTCCTTACCTGACTTACTGCAGAAAACAGGCTGTGTCAGCTCTGCCAACAGAGACAAGCAGAGACAGAGCGTGCGCTCTCATACCCTGTCATACACTCTCATACCCTCTCATACACTCTCACACCCTCTCATACCCTCTCATACACTCTAATACCCTCTCATACCCTCTCTTACACTCTCATACCCTCTCATACACTCTCACACCCTCTCATACACTCTCATACACTCTGATACACACTCATATCCGCTCATGCACTCTCATACAATCTCTTACACTCTCATATCCTCTCTTACACTCTCATACACTCTCTGACCAGTCAAAAATGATCCATCTGCTAGGAGAAAATAAGGTCACCACCACAGACGCAGTGAGATTTGTCAGCGCGTCACAGCCTAAGAGATGACGAGCGCAACGACTCACACCACCATAATCAGTCTCCTCAGAGCTAACACTCTGCTTCCTCATAAACCCATTTCACGTTTTTTGTTTAGGATTTAATAATTATACATTTCTATACATAGATTATTGTTTTTTTTTCAAACAAGAATGTCTTATACTGTATATACAGCCATATTTTGTTCTTGTTCTTTTTATTTTCAATGTTATTCAATGAATTGTATATCTACATTTACATATATCTATATTTCAACTTTATTCATTGCTTTATCATAGTAGAATTGTATTTTCTTTTGACGCTTTGGCAATATTACCCATGACATTCATGTCAATAAAGCAAATTGAATTGAATTGAGAGAGAGAGAGAGATGGAGAGAAAGAGAGAGAGAGTGATGGGGAGAGAGAGAGAGTGAGAGGGAGAGAGAGTGAGCTAACATATACAAGCGCCACACACAGACAACACCATGCATCCTGCTGTGTAAATGCAGAAGGCTGATGTGTCTTAACCTTTGACCTCTCAGTGACCTCTCATTCACTGCGCAGGTGACGCTCACGGCTGAGACGGACTGTCGCTATGTGGCATGGCCCCGGCGGAGGCTGCAGGTGCTGCTGGCGAGGGACCGTTACCTGGGGCACCTGTTCGCCGTGATGCTGGGGAGCGACATCGCCGACAAGCTGTACGCTCTGAACCAGCGACTCTACGTCAAACGAGGCCTCAGCCTCGACATCCGCCTGCCTGGCCTCTACTTTGCCCTAACCCCACCATCTCCCTCCACCACCTTCACCCCATTCGCTGAAAACCATGGTGACCATGGGAACAGCCAATACCAGCCAGGCCCCGCCCACACAGGAGCCCCCCCTGGAGGTGACCCAGTGACTCTGCCGCTGCAGGACTGCAGCTCGGTCCCAGAGTCACGCGGAGAGCACAGCACAGAGAGGCAGTCCTTGTGCTAGAGGATAGGGGATGCTACAGAGTGTTCCTGCCGACCCAGTGCGCTTAAGTGTGTCTGAAGCCTGTTTCACAAAGCAGGATTATTCACTTAGCTGGATAATTACACTGAGTAAAACCTGGAAACCACTCAGTTCTGGAACATGGACTGAAGTAGAAAAAGTCCTTCCAGTGTCCACTTAGAGTAGTTCTCTGTCTAACTCAATAATCCCACTTTGTGGAACAGGCCCCTGGATAACTGTGCTAAACTCCAGGGTTTGCTGATTGCACACATCACAGTCTGGAGTGCTAACGAGAGAAATTATCTGGCTGGGTTTGCCCTCACTGAAGCCAGCTGGGCTGAGAGCGAGAGGCGGGTAGCAGGAATTTAACTGTCAGTACAATCAGTGATAAGACTGGCACCATATTTTGTGTGTAGCAGTGCAGTTTATTAATTACAGGAATGTGAAAACGTGTGAGTGTCTGTGTTTCTCTGCTGATGTAACCCGTTGGCCTCACTCTGTAGAGCTGATGATCCTTCCTGGCACACAGTGATGACATCACAGGTTAGGCAGTTCCACAGGCCCCACCCTCCCCCTGCACAATGACCCCAGAGAGAGAGAGAGAGAGAGAGAGAGAGGCTGTGTTCAAATATATATATATATATATATTTTTTTTGCTAAGGAAAGTGCCCTGCTTCTTAGAAATGACCTGGACATATTAAAGTAGCAGCGATGATAAGTGCTGCTCAGATTCTCCTCATGCTGAGGAGAGATGCTTCAGTTTCTACTTTAGCATCAGATGCACAGGACAGTCCTGCACAGAAAGGGGATTATAACACATAAGACATAACGCTGTCCCATAGTTCCCTGCAGCAGGAATAAATGAAGTGGCTCACCATCCATCTGGACGTTCACAAAGCCAAACGCACCTGCCGAGCGACGGCTGCATGATTATGGCACCTGGTGTGAGTGCAGTGGGATTCGCTCGGAGCTACGGTTGTGTTACCCGAAGTCCCGATGAATGCTCTTCTGCCCTTTCCTTAACTCTGTGAGGTTTTCCGCCAAGGGTAGGGGAGAATGGTCAGGAATTTGACAACAGGACATAATTTTCAGAGTATTTGAACGCAGCCTCAGAGAGAACAGAGCGAGCAGCCCTCCTGGAGGGGCGGGGCTTCTGCCTGTCTGTCACAACAGCTGTGTGATGACCATTACAGGAAGCGGAGGTTGCGGAGAACAGAGAACACTGACTGCAGTATCATACCAATCCTCAGAAGATGGATATTCTGACATAGGTTTTTTATTAAGACTTAGAGGTATACATACATGTTTAAAAAAATAAAGGGATGAAAACAGAATTCGGTCTTTCCAGACGGTGATATTTGAGGGGGATTCTGTGCTCACAGCTGCAGAGGCTTCTGTTGTACACTAAAGCTCAATCTTTCACACAAACGGAGCTGAATTGCAGACTGAACTGTTATGTTCTGAGGGAATCTCTAGTCAAACTTGAACGCAGTATAAAAAAGAGGTTTCAGAAACTGAACCTTGCAGGTATAATGCCAGGATCTCGCTGAGCTCTCTTGAAATCCCGGACCATCAGAAGGTAAAAGTCTGCTGCAGTTTTTCATTCCAGCCCATGAGCCCAATTCTCTGTCAGAGTGGCACCTGCTTATGGAAGGACTTCTCCTCTCTGACCCCTGAACTCTGACCCCTGGCCTTAACGCCTCACCCCCCACCCCTCAGCTGGGGGGCATGTCCAGTGGATAATCATGGGCGTGGCTCTGCAGGGGGCCATCTGTTACAGGGAGGGGCATGGCGCATGCACAAGCCCCGCCCATCGGCTCAGGAACACCGAAGACTTCCTCCCAGACGTTGAGCTGGGGATCGTAACACTGCACAGAGTCCAGCATGCACCTCCCGCTGCACTGATACCCCCCCAGCACGTACACCTGCCCCCCCAGAACTACCACCCCCGCATCACTCTGCCCCAGGGGCATGGGGGCCGCCGTGCTCCACTGGTCCACCAGGGGGCAATAAAACTCCACGCTCAGCACATCCGCATATTCCACCCCACCTGACCCGCATTTGGGGGCGTTCCCGCCAACGACGAGCAGCCGCCCCCCCACCTCACTCATGCAGTGCCACCCCCGTGCCGTCGCCATGGATGCGCACCGCCTCCACCCGTCGGTTGCTGGGTCGTAGCAGGACAGATTGTTCTGGAAGGAGTCAGTCGAGATCCCCCCTGTGTGTGAGATAAATTAAACGGGGAAGATTAGAGTCAGAGATACTCTACGCTGCACAGACGCCCCGCTCTTGTGCTAATGAGGCCCGATCGCAGGGCTGAGCTGGGAGAGAGAGCGAGAGGAGCTGAAAGCGTTTCAGCTGCGGAGGGAGATGTGCCGTGTCGATGTGCCGTGTCGGGCTCTGGGTAAACCTAAAGCGAAACTCTTGATCTGACGAAGGTCTCGCTCACTTCAGTATTATGTGTCTCATGTTCTCAGAAGGTTCTCAGAGAATCTTCTTCGTCCAGATGCAGCAGGAAGTGGTGAGATGCACGGAGACACATACACACACACCACCGCCTCTCTCACACACACATGCCACCTCTATCTCTTAATCTCTCTTGCACGCACACATACGCCACCTCTCACACACACACACACACCACCTCTCTCTCATATGCGCACACACACCACCTCTAACACACACACAAACACACACATCACCTTTCTCACACACCCATGCCACCTCTCTCACAGGCACACACACACCACCTCTCTCACACACACACAAACACACACACACACACACACACACACACCACCTCTCTCACTCTCTCACAAACGCACACACACACACCCACAGCTGCGTCTCCATGCTGGCGTGGTTAAGGGCCTGATTGCAGATGCACTGAACTTCCTGCTCAGAGCAGACCCCTGCTTTAGCCAGCGCTGCTGAGGCAGGTCAGGGAGGCACAAGGCCAGATTAGTTAAGTCAGTGTAAGCGAGGTGAGGCCAGATCATTCAGGCGCATGAAAACTGGTTTCACGGCGTTAGTCCTGCTGAGCCTCTTAGCCTGCAAATGCTACACTAGCACTCCCTCCACACTGCAGTCGCATTAGCATGTTCGGACAGGATACAGTCAGGCTCATGGTGACCATCAACGATCAAAAGCTCTCGACCTCTAGAGCATTACGCACCTGCACTGCATCGGTTTCATATCCAGGTTGTTACACTCGTGTGTGAGGGAGAGCTAACACATCTGAAGTTGTTTTTTAAATGTTTTAAACCACATGTTGGAGATAAATGAGTACTCCTGATTCCTGGCCTCGCTAAGACTTTGAATCGACATGTTGACATTTCTCTCCAAACAGGGATTTTTGGCTCTGAAAGGATGGATTTATATATTTTGGGATGCAGCCCACAGCCCTGGTCTGAATGGCCTCTGTGTCCCCTCCCATTCAGTGACTTGCATTTTTACGAGTAGTAATGTCCCCATTGATTAGTCTGTGTCTCACTCCCTTATCCCTGGTCGTGTCTCGTTTGTATCAGTGCTGGTAACATACCGTTGTCTTTGAGTTGCAGGTTGCTGGAATGTAATTAGCGGTGTGTGCATAGAACCAGTCTTCATCTTTTGAATGATAGTAATTTATTGAACCTTCTGCCCTTTTTAGTTAATAAGAATAAGCTCCCAAACCTCTCTCAGGGTCTAGGATTGGGACCAAGTTTATTGTTCCTCTGTCCAATTTATTAGGAACAAGCTCCCAATCCTTCTATGATCACTAGCATTGGAACTGAGTTCCTCTGAAGCTACTCCCAGCCCTGGGACAGTCTGTTTCTGTCAAAGTCTGCACTCCATCTGACAGTCATCCCGGAGAGGTACTGACCAGATATTGGGTCTGCTGTGCTCACAACATCTAAACTGACCCGCATTATCCACCTCTGTGCTCTGTCCCACTATTACCATATTACTGTTAATGAATTGCACTCAGCCTCTGGGTTTGATTCCCTGTCTAGCTCAAAACACACAGCCAATGATGTGCACAGTAATCTCACCTGAGATGTATATCAGGTCGTGGAGTACGGCTCCTGCATGTCCGTGCAGAGGGACAGACATGGGGCACACAAGGACCCACTCGTTCTTACTGAAGTCATAGCGCTCCACTGAGTCTGTAGAAACAGGGATTCAGCACTGACCTGAGTCACTGACTGCAGCAACGATAATACTCTTCCTGTTTCTTCACTGAAAGGTGAGCATTATGCATTGATCAAAATTCTTGAAAAAGTAGCAGTAGCAGTGGCAGTACTAGCAGTAGCAGTAGCCGGAGTAGCAGTAGCAGTAGTAGCAGCAGTAGCAGTAGCAGTAGCAGAATTAGCAGTAGCAGTAGCAGTAACAGTAGTAGTAGCAGTAGTAGCAGTAGCAGTACTAGCAGTAGCAGTAGCAGTGGTAGCAGTAGCAGTAGTAGCAGCAGTAGCAGTAGCAGTAGCAGAATTAGCAGTAGCAGTGGCAGTAACAGTAGCAGTAGCAGTACTAGCAGTAGCAGTAGCAGTAGTAGCAGTAGCAGCAGCAGTAGCAGTAGCATCAGTAGCAGTACCAGTAGTAGCAGCAGTAGCAGCAGCAGTGGTAACAGTAGTAGCAGTAATAGCAGCAGTACCAGTAGTAGCAGCAGTAGCAGCAGCAGTAGCAGTAGCATCAGTAGCAGTACCAGTAGTAGCAGCAGTAGCAGCAGCAGTAGCAGTAGCATCAGTAGCAGTACCAGTAGTAGCAGCAGTAGCAGCAGCAGTAGCAGTAGCATCAGTAGCAGTACCAGTAGTAGTAGCAGTAGCAGCAGCAGTGGTAACAGTAGTAGCTGCAGTACCAGCAGTAGCAGTAGTAGCAATAGTAGCAGCAGTAGCAGTAGTAGTAGCAGTTGCAGTGTTAGCAGTGGTAGTAGTAGCAGTAGCAATAGGAACAGTAGTAGCAGCAGTAGCAACAGCAGCAGTAGCAGCAGTGGCAGTGGCAGTAGTAGCAGCAGAAGTAGTAGCAGTAGGAGTAGCAGTACTAGAAGTAGGAGTAGCAGTAGTAGCAGTAGTAGCTGTAGGAGCAGTATTAGCAGGAGTAGCAGCAGTAGCAGTAGATGTAGAACTACATAATTGTATTATATCATAAATGTAATCATCCCCAGGACCGAGTGGCGTGTCACCGTGGCGACAGCACACAGTGTCTCACCGAGCTCGCCACTGGAGTTGCGCCCCCCCACTGCGTAGAGGCCACTGCTGAGCGCACTCAGATGGAAGGAGGTGCGCTTTTCCTTGAGTGGGGCGAGGTGGAGCCAGCGGTCGTCACGCGGGTCGTAGCGGAACGCACTGTCTGTTGCCGCCCCGGCCTTGCTGTCATACTGCCCCTGCCCACCCACCACAAACAGGAACCCCCCCAGCATGGCGGCACTGTGCTGATACCGCGGCTCCTCCATCGGTCGCAGCCTCCGCCACACCTCCGCCTCGTCGTCATAGAAACAGAACTGGCGGGACACAGCGGTGTGGCGAGGGGTGAGCCCACCCAGGAGCAGCAGGTGGGTGTGACCTGAGCGGAGGCGCATGCGTTCGCTCCGCAGGGCCAGGATTGGCCGCAGGAACGGGAGCGTCTGATAGCTGCTGGCCTCCAGCAGGAGCTGAGCGCAGGCAGGGTTGCCACGGAGACGGCTGTCTGTCTGTGATATGTGAAGTAGCTCGTCTGGCGGCATCAGCGCGAAACGCACGTGGCTCATCACAGCGTACACATGTTCTCCCCGCCCTGATTGGTCCTGGTCCAGCCAATCACATGCCAGACGATATAGCTCGGCCTCTGTGAAGCCGAGAAGGCTGTCGCTGGACAGGGCGTGGCTCAGGCAGCTGAGTGACAGCTGAAGGTACCGCCCACTTTGCACCAGCGCAGAGAAGTTTGCACAAACAAACTCTTTTACCCGACACTGAGCCCCCTCCAACTGCAGCTCCCCCGCAATGGAGTCGACCTCCACACAGTTATCTACAGTGAGCTGTAAACACAAACACCTCAACACAGTTATCTACAGTGAGCTGTGCAAACAAACACCTCCACACACTTATCTACAGTGAGCTGTAAACACAAACACCTCCACACAGTTCTCTACAGTGAGCTGTAAACACACACACCTCCACACACTTATCTACAGTGAGCTGTACACACAAACACCTCCACACAGTTATCTGCAGTGAGCTGTACACACAAACACCTCCACACACTTATCTACAGTGAGCTGTAAACACAAACACCTCCACACAGTTATCTACAGTGAGCTGTAAACACAAACACCTCCACACAGTTATCTACAGTGAGCTGTACACACAAACACCTCCACACACTTATCTACAGTGAGCTGTACACACAAACACCTCCACACACTTATCTACAGTGAGCTGTAAACACAAACACCTCCACACAGTTCTCTACAGTGAGCTGTAAACACAAACACCTCCACACAGTTATCTACAGTGAGTTGTACACACAAACACCTCCACACACTTATCTACAGTGAGCTGTAAACACAAACACCTCCACACAGTTCTCTACAGTGAGCTGTAAACACAAACACCTCCACACAGTTATCGACAGTGAGGTGTACACACAAACACCTCCACACAGTTCTCTACAGTGAGCTGTAAACACAAACACCTCCACACAGTTATCTACAGTGAGCTGTAAACACAAACACCTCCACACAGTTATCTACAGTGAGCTGTACACACAAACACCTCCACACAGTTATCTACAGTGAGCTGTACACACAAACACCTCCACACAGTTATCTACAGTGAGATGTACACACAAACACCTCCACACAGTTATCTACAGTGAGCTGTGCACACAAACACCTCCACACAGTTATCTACAGTGAGCTGTACACACAAACACCTCCACACATTTATCTACAGTGAGCTGTGCACACAAACACCTCCACACACTTATCTACAGTGAGCTGTAAACACAAACACCTCCAAACAGTTATCTACAGTGAGCTGTAAACACAAACACCTCCACACACTTATCTACAGTGAGCTGTAAACACAAACACCTCCACACACTTATCTACAGTGAGCTGTACACACACACACCTCCACACAGTGATCTACAGTGAGCTGTACACACAAACACCTCCACACACTTATCTACAGTGAGCTGTAAACACAAACACCTCCACACACTTATCTACAGTGAGCTGTAAACACAAACACCTCCACACACTTATCTACAGTGAGCTGTACACACAAACACCTCCACACACTTATCTACAGTGAGCTGTAAACACAAACACCTCCACACACTTATCTACAGTGAGCTGTAAACACAAACACCTTCACACAGTTATCTACAGTGAGCTGTACACACAAACACCTCCACACAGTTATCTACAGTGAGCTGTAAACACAAACACCTCCACACACTTATCTACAGTGAGCTGTACACACACACCTCCACACAGTGATCTACAGTGAGCTGTACACACAAACACCTCCACACAGTTCTCTACAGTGAGCTGTAAACACACAAACACCTCCACACAGTGATCTACAGTGAGCTGTACACACAAACACCTCCACACAGTTCTCTACAGTGAGCTGTACACACAAACACCTCCACACAGTTCTCTACAGTGAGCTGTACACAAAAACACCTCCACACAGTTCTCTACAGTGAGCTGTGCACACAAACACCTCCACACAGTTATCTACAGTGACTGTAAACACAAACACCTCCACACACTTATCTACAGTGAGCTGTAAACACAAACACCTCCACACAGTTCTCTACAGTGAGCTGTAAACACGCAAACACCTCCACACAGTTCTCTACAGTGAGCTGTACACAAAAACACCTCCACACAGTTCTCTACAGTGAGCTGTGCACACAAACACCTCCACACAGTTATCTACAGTGACTGTAAACACAAACACCTCCACACACTTATCTACAGTGAGCTGTAAACACAAACACCTCCACACACTTATCTACAGTGAGCTGTAAACACAAACACCTCCACACAGTTATCTACAGTGAGCTGTACACACAAACACCTCCACACAGTGATCTACAGTGAGCTGTAAACACAAACACCTCCACACAGTTATCTACAGTGAGCTGTAAACACAAACACCTCCACACACTTATCTACAGTGAGCTGTAAACACAAACACCTCCACACACTTATATACAGTGAGCTGTACACACACACCTCCACACAGTGATCTACAGTGAGCTGTACACACAAACACCTCCACACAGTTCTCTACAGTGAGCTGTACACACAAACACCTCCACACAGTTCTCTACAGTGAGCTGTACACAAAAACACCTCCACACAGTTCTCTACAGTGAGCTGTGCACACAAACACCTCCACACAGTTATCTACAGTGACTGTAAACACAAACACCTCCACACACTTATCTACAGTGAGCTGTAAACACAAACACCTCCACACACTTATCTACAGTGAGCTGTAAACACAAACACCTCCACACAGTTCTCTACAGTGATCTGTACACACACACACACCTCCACACAGTTCTCTACAGTGAGCTGTACACACAAACACACATATAAAAGATCTAAGCGGTTCTGGCGGAAACTGTGGGTATTGAATGGTCGACCAAGGTGTGGCGTCATTTACGACTGTTGGAAAGGTGTTAAGAAAGACTTTTGGCGTCTTTCAAGACGAGGCCTACAGAATGTATTAAAGATGCGATGTGCGAGGTTTGATGGGTTGTTCAAGGACCGCAAAATGAGCGCTTTCTGGAATGGTTTGAGGCAAAGGCGTAATAAGAGGATAAATTTGGTTCTTGGCGCTAATGACTTTGCTAAGCATTTTGGAAAGGTCATGAAAAGTCCTGACCAGTCGTTTACAGATGAACAGTTACATGTGATCAACATGGTCAAATCAAGAAATGAAATGTTACTATATTGTGGAAGGTCGGATTGCACTATTACAGGAGAGTCCGTGAGGATAATGGTTTTATCTCTTCCAAGGAAATCTTCCCCTGGTTGAGATGGTTTAACAGCAGAAGATCTGCTTTTTGGTCTTTCTGACAAGCTATGCGATTATCTTGCAAATGTCTACACTGAAGTTCTGTCGTGGGGTTTTGTGCCGAAACTTTTTACTGTGGGTGTCATTGTCCCGATCTTAATGAAGAGCACTTTAGACCCTAATGACCCCAGTAACTATAGGCCTATAACTGTAAGTTCTGTTCGCACTAAGAGGAATGTATGATCCCCTCTGACACATCAGTAGACAATCAGTTTGGCTTTAAGGAAGCTACTGGTGTGGACTTTGGTTGGGTATTGTTGCATGAGGTCACCACGGTATTTAATGAACGCAACTCACCTGTGTTTGTTTGTGGACCCCGAAAAGTGTTTTGACTCAATCTTGCATGATGGTTTATTTGACAAGCTATGGGGTAAAATTCCCGAGCACCATTGGCTGTCATTGTTTGACTGAAAGCTGTTGTAAAGTGGGGCGGGTGCTACAGCTCCATTACTGAAGTACAGCGTGGTGCACGGCAGGGGAGTTAACCATCCCCTGCTCTCTTTAAGATCTTCTTAAATGACATGCTTGAGCAAGTGAATGAAGCAAATGGCGGAATTGCTATCGGAGATGTCTTTCTCAACTCGTTTGCCTTTGCAGATGATGTGACAATTTTCAGCGCCATGGTGTCAGGTTTACAACTTTTGATCGATATCTGTACAAAGTATTCAGTTGACTGGCGCCTTAAGTTTAATGCAACTAAATCACAATGTATGACGGTTGGAAAATATAATTTTATTGAGGACCCTGACTGGTATTTATACGGAAATAAACTCAATATATACCGACCGCCTTGGTATCTTGGGCGTGGCTTTCAAACAAGATGGGAACAGTCATAACCATATTTAGGAAAGAGTTAGGAAATGTCGTGCTGCATTTTATAGTCATTCTCAGAATGGGTTAAGTTATCCAGGACTATCGTCTGAGACAAAAATATATATGTGGCGTACGCTGTGCTCGCCAGTTCTCACCTTTGGCTGTGACACTATATTTTTGTCAGGCAAGGACATCGATAAGCTTGAAACCATACAGGGTAATTTGATAAAACAGATGTTGGGGCTCAGCAAAAGGTCTAGAATCTCCCCCTGCTCCAGGCTCTTGGCTTGGTTAGCGTGCAAAATGTTGTTACGCACAAGAGTTGCAACCTCTTCAGCAGAATCATGAAATTATAAACTCCACGTGCCAGATTTTACCGCCATATTATGTCAGAATTTATTTTAACTGGAAAGAATTGTAAGCGTTCATTGATTGGTCGAGTACTTTATTCAGGTGCTTCTCTCATGCGGGTTGTTTATGGCGAAGGAAGCAATAAAATAAAATATTTTTTTATTTTAAAATAAAATAAATAAATAAATAAATATCATTTATTCACTCACACACAAATACGCACTTGCATACATACTCATATGTACACAAACACACACACAAACACCTGAGTCCTGAGGATTCTTCATCAATGTAAGAGCTTCTCTTCCACAGTTTCCCTTTCTAATCATCAGAATTCTTTAACCCCTTTGCACAGAATACAAATAATGCCCATTTTTCCTGTTATGCAACAACCTATTTCAGCATAATTACTCAGTTTTTGTGTCCCAAAGACTGTGCAAAATTATTCCAGTGAAGCAAGACATTTGAAAATTCTACTGCAGAATTATTAAGGAATTAAATTTTAAAATTTACAGACATGGGCATCTATATCTGTGCAAAGGGGTTAAGCAGGTTGACCGATTCATGAGTGAATCATCTGGTTGCATTTCTGGGAGGGAGCAGTGATAACAGGACTTTCTGACCTCTGACCTCTACACCTGTTACAACTCTGCTGAACTCCAGCCGTACATGGCCCCGCCCCTCTCACCTCACTGCCCAGCAGTTGGCTGCAGAGCTGCAGCACTGGCAGCATCTGCAGCTGATTGGCTGCCTCCAGCGTGTCCCGCAGCGAATCCATGTCCAGCCTGAGCCCGCCCGTGTACACAAAATCAACGATGCTCCGGAGGCCCCGCCCACTCACCCCCTGCAGTTTAACCACGCCTTCTACTTTCATGGCACCTGTCAATCAGAGAGAGAGGGGTGTGAGGGAGATCCGTGTGTGCGCAGGTGATTCAGCATGTTCAGGTGAGTGTGTTTTTATGTGTGACAAACTGTAATTCAGTTCATTGCCATGACAACAAAAGGAATTTACTTTGGAGAATCAGACATTTGCAATTACACAACAGCAGAAATTACCCACCCAGGCGGGCGTGTGTGTGAGTGTATTTATAATGTGCGCATATCATGTGTGTGTGCGTGGGTATGTGTGGGTATGTGTCTGTGCATGCGTATGTTTAATGTGTTTCTATTGTGTGTGTATGCATACATACATGAGCGTGTATGTATCATGTGTTTATACTGCATGTGTAGACCTATGTACACGTTGAGCTCCCCTGAGGTGGAGTATGTTAGTGAAGACTGACCTGAGAACAATGTTCTGAAGTGTTCGCTGGCGGAGGCCATGATGACGCGGTGCACAGGGAGCAGCTCCAGGCCATCGCCCGACTCCAACGTGACATCACAGAGGGTCTCATCTGAGCGAAAGTGCTCGAAGCCCTAACCATGAAAAATACAACTCCCATCAGCCTCAGGGGCTGAATATACCACAGATACGGCTCAGAGAAGCTAGAATGGCATCCTGTAAAAGCAGTGGAGGACTTTATGGTGGAGTGTGAAGTGCTTAGCGGCTTAGGTCCATTCACCTGCATCTCTACACAGGTGAGTCAGGTCAGGTCTTACCTGTAAGATAGACGAGGCGTGTCCCTTACTGACGAGTATTTTTGTGTTGGAACAGAGGCTGAGGTCAGGCGGCTCGGCAGCAGGCTGTGTGGGTTTGGGGGTCTGGTCAGAGGTGTTTGTGTTGAGTGGGGATGAGTTGGGGATGATTTGGGGTGGTTCAGAGAAGTGTTTGGGAGGTTCAGATGTCAGTTTTGGGGGGTCAGGGATGGGTTTGGTGGGGTCAGGGTATAGTAAGGTGGGTCGGGGCAGGAGGGCGAGAGGTTTTGGGGGGAGAGCAGGTGGTTTTCCGGAAAGCTCCGGGGGGTCGGGTGCAGGTGGCCTTGAGCTTGTAGGAGTTGGTTTTGGGGACTTCCTCAAAGACCCCCGACTTGAAAAACGTGCTGGAAGGGACAACTTTCTGTAGAGTCGCCCGCCCTCACCATTACTGCTGCAGTACAAGAGGGCAAGGGTCAGAGGTGAAAGGTCAGCTGGACTTAAAACATAACCACGAATCTGCATAAAATCACAGTTTGTTCCTGGTGTGTTAATGCACATGTCAAAAATACTATGCCCAAAAATCTATACAAATCATCTATCGAAGTACACTACCGCTCAAAGGCTTGGGATCACTTGCAAATTTCTTTGTTTTCCAAAGGAAAGTACATTTTCATGCATTTCACAAACAATTTTTTCCATTTCACAAACTATTTTATCCATTTCACAAGCGATTACAATTAATCAGATGATTTTCAAAGAATGATCTACAGTTTTGCATGGAGGCCTATTATCAGCAACTGTCAGTCCTCTGCATCAATCTCCTGGTATGGCTGCTAATCCAAGTTCAGCATTTTGTAAGGCTAATTGATTATTAGAAAACCCTTCTGCAAATGTGTTGCACAGCTGAAAACCGTTGAACTAATAAGGGAGCGCAAAAGGGAGCATGGCATTCTTGAGGTTGGTTTAGTACCTGAAGCATCAGCAGTTGTTTGTTTGTTTACAGGCTCAAAATTGCCAGAAAGAAAGAACTTCCTTTAGAGACCCGTCAGTCTATTGTTGTGCTTAGAAAAGAAGGCTATTCAATGTGAGAAAATGCAAACTTAAAATCTCTTACCATGCTGTCAACTACTCCCTTCAGAGAGCAGCACAAACTGGCACTAATAAGGACAGAAAAAAGGAGTGGGAGGCCCCGATGCACAACTGTGCAAGAAGACAAATATCTGAGAGTGTGTAGTTTAAGGCAAAGACGCCTCACAGGTTGTCAACTAGCAGCTGCGCTAAATAGTTCCCGTCAAACACCAGTTTCAGTGACAACAGTGAAGGTGTTTTTTTTTTGATGAAGGCAAAGTTTGAAGTGCATATTCATCATTTTCCATTAAAATCTTTATTTCTAACTCACATAATGTCAGCATGTTCTGTTCATTTGCTATATTTCCTATTCAGACTAATTTCATGTGTGTTTCCATGGAAAACAAGAAAATTTCCTAGTGATCCCAAACTTTTGGGCGGTAGTGTAGTTATAGTTGTACAAGTGTCCTGAAAATTTTACTTATCTATTCTTGAAAAGGGTAGAAAATTAATTTATCACGACCCTAAAATAGAGTTTTCAGTTGGAAATTGGTAGAGTGAGAGAGAGGGAGATAGGGAGAGGTCTGAATAATTTTCTGTTTGGCTGAGTAAGTGCCGAAATGGAGTTAACTAAACGCAGGTTAGTCAACCAGACCAAGCTTAAAATGCTACTCCATTCACCCACGTCCTAAACAACCAGCCTGTTTATATTGCCTTATTCTACAATCCTGGTTTGGCTCGTTCAACGTCCCTCCCTGTCCCCCTTCCCTTCATCTCTCTTCCTGTCACATTATAGGAACTCCAGGGGACTCGAAGAGAGGAGCCGCGGCGCCGACCCTGAGCCTCATCACCTGGGGCTTCCTTTTATCCCACACCAGCCTCCGTCTGATCAACTTCACCCCATCCGACATCGGCACGAATTCCCATGCCCATCCAATGCATTCAACATCATAAACTACTATTTTAGGTGTGGTCTGGAATTCATTAACCTGGGTGTAAAAAGTGGATCTACATTTCCCTGAGAAGTTATTAAAGACTTCAGCGTCAAACGTTTCAGTTCTTTGTATTACTGTTAAACATGACTTGATGGAGGTCACTGGACGTCACGGGGAGTAAAATAGAACTGACTGAGAAAAAACTGCGTTCAACTAAAAAAAAAAAAATCAGAAATCCAACAAAAAACTTACCCCATTTTTTTTGGTGCTTCAGACTATTTACTGAAGGTTCAGAGTGATCTTTAAGAAAACAAATAGATTACATTAAGATGATGGTAATTACACATACTGACATTTTCTGTTCATATCTTTAGAGCCTCAGCTGTCTGTCAACAGGAAGAGATACAGTACAGGCCAAAAGTTTGGACACACCTCCTCATTCAATGCGTTTCCTTTATTTTCATGACTATTTACATCGTAGATTCTCACTGAAGGCATCAAAACTATGAATGAACACATGTGGAATTATGTGTGTATCTAACAGTTGTCCAATAGGGCTGTCGACTGTGTATCAACCTGACTTCTGCACAAGACAACTGATGGTCCCAACCCCATTGATAAGGCAAGAAATTCCACTAATTAACCCTGACAAGGCTCACGTGTGAAGTGAAAACCATTTCAGGTGACGACCTCTTGAAGCTCATCATTGATGCCTTCAGCGAGAATCTACGATGCAAATAGTCATGAAAATAACGGAAACGCATTGAATGAGGAGGTGTGTCCAAACTTTTGGCCTGTACTGTATAATAGAACAATGTAGAATATGAAATGGGAAAAATATAAGACTCAACAGATGCTAGATGCAAGAGAGAAAAACATTAACCTGCAGTGATATTAGGGAACAACTTTAACTTCAAAATGCTCAGTATGATTCTTTGTCAGCAGCAGTCGGTAAGAAACGTCTTTCTGTGGTCACTGTTACTGTTGTGATATACCGGAGGAGTGTTATACAGCTAAATTCTATACTATTTTGCCAATATTTGTTCATTTAGAATTCCTACATTCCAGCCAATGTTTCACCAAACTGGAC